>CARXXK010000003.1:71690812-72214858 GCA_949089665.1 Macrosiphum euphorbiae | reverse complement strand
TTAGAAATGGCAACTGAATCTTCTCCGTCTAATTGATTAATAATTTCTTTAATCAGTTCAAAATTTCCACAATAGTACATAGAAGCATTAAGCCAAGTGCCCGAACGTGTTAATAGAGGACGAGTAGGTAGTGGAATATCTGGTGCCATTGTTTTAAATATTTTGATTCGAGACAGTGCTTTCAAAAATACTTTTTTTTACATTATTTATCAATTCGTCAACATCTGGAAAATGTTTTCTTATTTCTTCGGCAACCCTGTGCAAGGGGTGCGCCAAGCATGTAACATGTATCAGTTTTGAATAAGAAGTTTGAATCGGTGTGGCTGCTTTTATCATGTACCTACGGAGCAGCGTCTCTTAAAAATAAAAGGACATTATCGTGTATTATTCCTTGTGGCCATAATATTGATAAAGACTTATCGAAAACTTGGGCTATTGTACTGTGATTGATTTTTTCTAATACTTCTGAATTTAATAAAAACATTTTACCTATGTTACCTACTTCTAATGTACCGATTTAAGATTATTTAACAAGAAATGCGTGTAGAGGTTACTCAAACCCTGTCCGATAATATAATACAAATTACGAGTACCTACTTATAATCTGTTAAATTTATTTAAAAACCATGTTGGTGTAAAAATCTTAAAATAAAATTTCAAAGTCATACTTGGTTTCCAAAAACTCAAAAAATGCTCCAAAAACTCTAAAATGCAATAATAAATTAAGAAAATGACTTAAAAACTAAAAAATGAAAAAAAATGCAAAAAAATGTAAAATAAACTTTCTTATTCTCATTCAAATGTACATAAAACAAATTTGTGACAAGACGAGCATTCCACGGTAAGCTTAGGAAAACAATGCAAAGTGCATCGAAATCCCAGCCCTAATAATAATACATATATTTTTTTTATCAATTCGCAATAGGTAGGTAGGTACTTAATAATTCGAAACTATAACGCGTTATTCTATAGAAATTATTTTTCCAAAGTAATTTACATTACATTTTCGTTACTTGGAAATAATTCTAATGAAATTACGTAACGCGTTACAAGCAAAGTAACTCCGTGACAGTAACATGTTACTTTCGACATGTTATTATCCAACACTGAATATATTTAGTCAATACCTAGTATGTAAAATAGGTATCAACACACATCATATTATTTCATACATTTTCATTAGTGGTACCATTAATTATAATATAATAGTTTGTATTGGTAACCTATATGTAAAAGCTTAAAGCAGTGATAAAAAAAAAAAGAAAACTTAAGAGAAGAAACTTAAGTATTGGGATAAGAATAAATAGTGAAAGAATAGATATTATGCTACGTTTTGCAGATGAAATTGCAGTAATACCAAACAATGGAGAGGACTTACAGAATATCTTAGAAATAATGGACTTTTTAACAAAAAACTGGATCTCTGTTTAATGTATAGTATTAAATTTGAATTCAATGATATAATATCATTGTATAAGAAAAACGATTCTGAGCGGAGACGGTATGTCAGTCTAGGTATAAGACACATTATATATTTATCTATGGTATTAAAAAAAATTGACCTATAATAGGTAAGATCAGGTGGGGTAACAGCGACATGGTTTTGTAAAATTTCAGTTAAATGGAACATACCATCCTACTGTATTCTTACTTGGAACATAGTTTTATATCATCCTTTAATGAACGTATCAGGAATTCAAATTTGTATTCAAAAATGTGTTTTGATAATTTTTTAGTTTGAAAAAACTATTAAAAAAAAAAAAGTGTTGCACTTTCCCTGCTACCAGGGTAAGTGCAAAACCGGGGCTTTAATGAAGTTGTATACAAGCTATTCCTTGGACGGGGCAAGTGCCATAAACTAATGAAAATCTTCAAAGAAATTCAATTATTTAAATTTATCAAGATTTTACAGACCATCTCATAAATATTTTAGTCACACACAATGTTTAAAAAATCTTTTTAACGATTTAACAAAATAAGGCATGTCGAACTTTCCCCATAAAACATGTCACACATTCCCCGTATGGATCTTTACACGGGGGAAGTGCATAATCGGCTAATACTCATTTGTATCATACAATTAGCATAATTCATCAATGAAATAATACTATAAATATAAAATAACATTTATTTACCTAATTTGAAATTATTTTGAACAATTTATGTTGGTTAACTAGACTGTTGAATTATCGTCGATTTAAAATAATTCGAGTAAATAACTGATTAGCTTTTTGAATAGTTGTAACTGCTATGTTTGATATCCTAAAGTATAACCAACATTATACAACATTCGATTACTATTAAACTTCGTAATATTCATGAAATCAACTTTAAAATTGAAAGATTGTATTTTTTATAACCCGATTCTAAGCACTGTTCGGCTCTTTTTACCCCACCTGACCTTACCTATAATAAATTAAAAATTAAGTTTATCACAATATCCATTAGGTACTTATAATGCATTATACATCAACAACAAACCCTGATACTATCATAGATATCTAATAGTGTACTTTAAAAGTTGCAAGTACCTACCCACGAATAATATTATACAATCACAACAATATAATTAAAATAGTTATTCTAGGTTTTTATTATGTAATTTCGTCCGAATTTGAACTTAAAATGACTGTAAAAATAAACTGAATAAATAAATAAACTTAAATTTTCAATCATTAGATATAAAAGTTGAACATTTTATAAATTTTTAACTACAAAATAATTATTCAATTTTAAATTTGATAAATTTTGTCGAAATTCGATCTTTAAATGCTTATAAAAAAAAAGTGTGCTATATATTTTTAATATTTTTCAACCACTATTGTAACAATAAGTCAGAAGCCTTGTATTACATTTTTACACTTTTTGGCAAAACAGATAAAACTTTATTGATATTTATAGAAAAAAAAACTAAAAAAATTAAATCTGAAAATGTCCGTAAACAACTCTAAAAAAGTCAAAATATTTTCAAAATTGTGTGGTAAATATAAAATTAAAATTTGATGGTCCATTAAATTTTTCATGAATATTTAGTTATTCATTATTGAATTACAACAAAATAAGGAAATCGCTTCACGAGAAATCGAGGGAATATCCAATGTTGTAAAAATTTGAATTTCAAACGCTCATAAAAATATAATTTGACTTTCTTATAGACATTTTTTTTTTTTGATAAAGGTAGATAATCTTATAAGGAATCATGTATTCAATTTTGAAACCTTAGATTTAAAAAGTAAAATTTTTATGAATTCTTAACTCAAAATAATTTGATAATTGTCGTGATTTTTCCATATTTTGTCAATTTTTGAACTTTAAATGCTTATAAAAAAAAAAGGTAACTAAGGATTTTTAATATTTTTCATCTGCTATTGAAACAATAACCAAAAATTGATTTTCTCGAAAACAGATTTTGAGTAAAAATTCCCGTTTTTCCTAAATTTTTCTTTTGTTTTCCAAGTCAAAGGAAAATTTTACTTTTGACCCCCCAAAGTACCAACTACATTCAATTTCCTACCAGAAAAGATACTGTTGAAGGAAATTCAAGCACTTTTACTGTCCTAAAACGTGATGACAGACACAAAAAAAAAAAAATAAAAAAACACACATCATTGTAAAATCAATACATTCATCGTTCCACTCAGAATCTAAAATGAATATAATATGAAATAAACAAAACTAAAATCGTTGTTTGTAGCCGTATGGATGGTTCTTATACTCAAAAAACACTATATTAGGTATATATATTTATATTGGATGAAGACACGCTAGAGCGTGTGAATGAATACAAATCATAAAAAATCGTACAAATCAGATCATAGCGATGAATCGTCAGAAGTAGAAAATTGCTGGTAACTAGCCTTTGGACAGTTAACAAAAGTAGAATAAAATAATCAATGGTGGTAGGTACCAAGAAAAACCCAAAGGGGTCCATCACGTGGAAGATCACTACTTATACATTTTATATTGTATATCATTTTAGGCATTCTTTATAAATATCGTATATTTAATATTTATTTTTTTTTACAGAAAATTATTGTAAGTATATTTTATGTTTACTGCCATATATTTACTCTATCCTCTTCTCGAATACAAATCCAAAATTAACTAGAACCCACAGTGTTTGTAATATTGTTATAATTTCTTACTGTTTATTTGAAGCACATTTTGGATGATTAAAATGTCAATTAATGTTAGGTATGTAATTAAAATTCAAACATGTGACTAAACTCAACATGAAGTAATCATTGGACTATCATAGTTTGAATTTTTTACGGCAAAATTTTTATACAAATATTTGAAGAATAATAACGGTTAAAATCAAAAATTGATTTTGTTTAAAAATGGTTAATATTTTTACTGCCGGTCACTCGGGGTAGATGAGGTAAAAGCATGCATCAGAACGTTCCTTTATAACCTCAAATAAATAAATGATATCTCATATCTAAATATCTTCAAATAAAATATACGAGAGTTTAATGTATGTTTGTAGCTTGTATACTCAAAAACTATTATTAATCGATTTTGTGAATATGTCAAATATTGTAACAATAACATTATTGTTCTTAGAGATATTAGGAAACCTTAGAGAGTAGTTTGAACTTTTTTTGGTTCATAGTAAGTGATATATTATCTAATCCAAAAGCGCAACCTTTCCCCCCCTGGCCCCCTCCCAAGGTGTATTTAAATATGAAAATAAAATACCCCCTCCCACATTGATTTAACTGTATCATAATATTATTTAATATTATAAAAATAACTATTAAGTTTAGAATATCATTTCAAAGCAATCTGAAAGAATTTTTTCACCAAACTCTATAAATCTTATTTTAGTTATGATATAAACAAATATGCTTATAATATATTTACGGATAATATTATTATGATGTCTATAGTTATAATATAATTAAACATTATAATTACAGTAACTTCGTGTAAGTATTTATTATATATTTATTTGTATATAATATAATAGGTACATGGACATTTTATTTTGTGTGGAACTTTTCTTTTAATATCGGAGATCTGACCGGAGCGAGGAAAGTATTAGTACAACGATAGTATATTGTCTTATTTCGTGTTTCGGAACGGTAAAAATGTTTCTATTTGCCACATTTAGGGTGGTTTTTAGTAGAAAATTGTACATATAGTAGGTATAATATTGGTGGATATAATTAAAAACAACTATATAAATTATTCAAAATACTTGGAATGAACTCACAAAAAAACAAAGAAAAACAATGTTTTCGTGACTTTCTGATCTAAAAAATTGATTATTTGAAAACAGCAATCTGCCGTTGTACAATAGGTATTTGAATTGATTATGAATACTATAATAGTATTTATACATTTATAATCAATAGTATTACCAAAAGAAGGGGGTATAAATGTATTATGATTTATTGGCAATGGGACATGGCTGAAGTTGGTAAACACTGATACCTACCATTTCAGCTCAAATACGAAGAACTGTTTAAATTTAAATATTTAACCTAATTTATCAATTTTATTGAAATTTGAACTGTATTTAGCATCTTTTTGATCTATTTAAAGATTTTTTAATTTTCTGATTTTTTTTTTCTATTTATAATTTTGGCGATGTCCATCATAAGTAAAGTTGTATTAATGTAATTTTCTCTTATGCATTAGCTCAATTTCTAATTTGTTATTAGTAATACCGTTGGTTGAAATGTTGAATTAGTTTATGCCGAAAGCGTAGTATACTTTATTCTATTGTCAATTAGTATACCTATTACTATATCATATAATATTATTGTTAGTAACTTTAAGTCAATACAAGATTACCGTTTAACAGTGTAAATAGGCTTGTAATATAAAATAGACAATACATTGTAGTTAATCAAAATATTTTGAAAATTTAATTTTTTGTTGTAAAATATAGGAATCGTTGAACTTGAATTTAAATTATATTTCTCAATAACGAAGGCACTCGATGTCAACTATTAGTTATTACACATCAATGTAATTTATAGGTTGTTTTTTTTATTCTTTCTTGACAGCTGAAAATTGTATAGGTCTTGCAATTTGCAAAGATATGTTTGTTAAAATAACTTTTTGATCCGAATTATTGTAAAGAAGTTATTGAAAGTAAGGAATATTACATTATTGAAGTACAAAATCGTAAAGTTCAATCAAAAACAATGAGTTGTTAAATTAAAAAAATCATCTCCTACGACTGAATATTTCAAATAATGATAATTCATAATAATTCATAATAAATCATTTATCATTTTTTATAAACTATACTAGTAACAATATAACATTAAAATGATTTTTTTTTATAGTAAAAAGGGGTACGTAATTATTGTGTTGTTTGACTGAATTAGTAGTTTTATAGTTTTATTTTTATAAACGAAAATTCGTGTACTTGGAACCAAAAGAGGTTAAATCTATTGCTTTTTAAAACCCACATTTTTCATATATATGTAACAGTACACACACATCATACTAAAAAAACCCTTCTCAAGGCTACCAAAAAACCAACATATGAACAAAGACCTAGTCGAACCACTCGATAACATAAACACAGTAGTCAAGCGATTGCACACTAGCAATAAGGCCAAACAACGTGCCGCCATTAACTTGCCTAAACTCGAATGTAAAACCAACCAACGTCGACAGTCAAAGACTATAAATACAGGTACATTTCACAGGAGACATCTGGTCAAACCATGTTAAGTACTCAAGAGTCACATTCAACATGTGGCAACATATATAATTTCAACACTAATCAGAGCCAAATAAGCCCAGCTTGTAACCAGTGTTGTACCACCAAAGTACAATATTCCATTGTTTGTTAAAATTTCAATATTTAAAATATACATACCACCAATAATACTTCTATGTGCCACTGCAGCCTTCGGTCTCTTTATAGCCCCAAACAATTGGAAGAACAAACATATAGATACTTTGTCCAAACTCAGAACACCTATTCAGAACCAATAGGAAACTCGTGACCAGTAACTAAAAACAGCCAACATAAACAATTAATCATCTAGAACATTACTACACAGGAGGTAAGAATTAAAAATCTGGTACTAAATCATTAAGCACCCAGCACCCAGCCGACCAGCATAAAGCAAAGCACAGGATATATCTCTTCTACTCAAACTCGTTAACATTCAATATGTACTATCAAGATTTATAAGAAACAAAAGACACAAGTTTAAAATTACTAAATTACTCTACTAAGAATTTAATATTTTTAAAAACATGTTTTGGTTCTAAGCTGACGATATGCTAAGTCCTAGGATTAAAATTTTTTGTTTTTTTTATTTCATTAATCTTAATATTTAATTCTTGTTTGAAAGTTTCTAAATAAATTTTCAAAGCAGTATTTATCTTTGTCAAAATTGTATTTTAAACAATTTGAAAATCATAGAAAAGGAACTTTTCAAATCTAATACACTATTTAGACGTAAAAAAAGCCATACATTATGAGTGAATGTGATATACCTGAATGTATAGCAATTTTACGTCAGCTTTATTATGTGTAGCTATAATTAAATTTTCTGAACTTGGTTTTACATTGTAATTCTGGTAACGTTTTCAGTGTAGTCGATAATTATTGCAAACATTTTGTGTATGTACTTAGCTATTCAAAAGGTTTTCTTTTAAACTCTATGTCCTTTAAACATGTTTTCTTTCTTCATAATTTTTAGGGCATTCCGCGAGGTAGTCGATGGGGCCTAAAAATATTATAAACTTTTATTTTTATAAATATTGATCATTCAGTGTGATTGTGATAAAAAGTTAAAAGTTGAATATATTACAAAGAAACCGTTTACTATAATTCATTAAGAAATTTATAAGAAATTAATAAAGTAAGAAATGTCTATTCAAATTATATTGCTACCAAAAACTATTATATTTCAAAGTAGGTCTCTTACTGTAAATTTAAAAAAATACATTTTCCTCTTAAGTGATAACATTTTATAAATATTTTATAATAATTATACTTATACATTATAACTGGGTATTTTTTTTCTAGCAACTGGTAAATTGATTTTATTTTTATTAATAATTATATTTTATAAGATATATTAGACGAATCTTAAGTGACGTGTTATGTGTACACAGGTGTGGATCTAGAAATAAAAATTGTTGTGGTTGGGGGATTTAGGGTAATTTTTTTCGAAAGGATAAAAATATAATACACAGTTAAAAAATAATCAAATTACTAACTAAAATTGTACCTTTATTATTTATGGTTAATTTTAAAAATTAATTGACAACATTTAACCTTCTTTGTTTTGTTTTACCAAATTTTGTTATAATGTCATCAACATATTTTATTGATATATTTTTGTGAATATTGGGCAAAGCGAGATTATTTTTATATTTATTCTCTAACAAAATAGCACTAATAGTGTGACGTGGCCCTAACAATACTCGTCTCGTCAATCAGTTTACTATCACTATTAATATTCTTAGAAGTAAGAATATTGATGTAAATTATGATTTTACGAACAAGTGGTGATGTAATTTTAATCAGGGTGAACACGAAAAAGTCTAGCCCGAAAAACCCGGTCTGCTTCTCTGGGTTAAACCCACTTCATATTTTAAAAGACCCTTGCTACTTTTCTGGGTTAAATAGAAATTCACACTTATTTTTTTTACCTAGAGTCAATTTTTAGAGAAATTTACATTATAGGTATTATTTTTTTTTCCAATTAAAGTATTAAAACTGATTTAAAAAAATATGTTACACAATATAATTTTTTAATAAGGTAGGTAAAATTAAATATATACCGTGTGTTCAATTTTAAAGGTAACAGGAAATATTTCGATCGTGTGACATTGAATTTGAATCGGGGTTTTTATATTGCAATTAGGACTTATAAATACATATTTTTTTAATGAATTCAAATTTTTATTTTTTTTTTATCAGCGCATGCGCAGTAAAATAAAAATTTCTTAAATAGCAACCACTATTTTGGAGACCGGATTTCGATTTCTTTATTTTTTCTGAACAACTTTGATCTTTAAAGTTTGTTGATATCTTCAAAATTGCCATGTTTATGACGGTCGGAAGTTTTAAAATAGTTAATTTGTAAATATTGCATTTTTCAACGGTCTATCTTAATTTATAGGTATTTATAGGTATTATTATAACAATTTATTTTTATTAAAACTACTAAATTATCTACTACTATTATCTTAATTTGTTTTTAATAGTATTATAATGAAAGTTATACTATTAACCTGTGTGAATAAGATATTTTGATAACATTCTAAAATTGATTGTGAATAGTCAAATGTTTTTCGTAAGTCGCGCGTGACACATTATTTTCTGTACAATGGCAAACTATTCCGAAAAAACCGATATGGTATTAATTTTTGGAGAATGTCATCAAAATTCGCGTAACGCAGCGGCACTTTATGCTGAACGATATCCCGAGAGATATCATCCACCACACAATTATTTACGAATTAACTATTTTAAAACTTCCGACCGTCATAAACATGGCAATTTTGAAGATATCAACAAACTGTAAAGATCAAAGTTGTTCAGAAAAAATAAAGAAATCGAAATCCAGTCTCCAAAATAGTGGTTGCTATTTAAGAAATTTTTATTTTACTGCGCATGCGCTGATAAAAAAAAAAAAATTTGAATTTATTAAAAAAATATGTATTTATAAGTCCTATATGCAGTATAAAAACCCCGAATCAAATTCAAGGCCAAACGATCGAAATATTTCCTGTTACCTTTAAAATTGAACACACGGTATAATGAAAAACATTACGAACCGTCAATAGAAATGTTGACAATCTTTTATTTTTATTAAGTTATTAAAAAGGTAACTTTCCTGTAAATACTTGATGAATAATCCAAACAATGATCAACAATTAACAGAATAACAAATACTTGGTAATAAAATAATAGGTAAGGGATAAATCAAAAAAACAGTGGAGCTAATACATGGAAAAAAAGATTTTTTCTGTTAAAACACGTTCAAACCTCCCATTATTACTTTTCTAATAAAACCCACCAGGATTTTGGAATTTTTATTTTTTATTCGGAAAAACCCAATCGGCTTGGTCTTTTTTTTCTATAAAGCCTGGGTTTTTTTTAATCATGGTTTTAACTTTAAATACATATACATATACAATATGCATACATAATACTATAGAATACCTGGATACCACATTCTTAGTGCGAAAAAAAATGTCGTTGAAATAAATCAAAAACTCAATTTGTGCAGATGATATTTATTTTTCAATAAACACAAAATACGTAATCTTGATGTTTGGAGGGTCAAGACCCCCATAACCACCCCCCCCCCACTGGATCCTCGCCTGTGTGTACATAGTTTAAATTGAAGTTTGAAAATACAATAATCTAATATTGGAAATTGTACGTAGAAGTGCATAGTGTAGTTTTCAATTCCTTTTGAAAAATATCAACAGTGTTATAGCCAATTTAACTAGAAATTATTGTAGCATATTTTTGACATTTTATTAGATAATATTTCCCACGGCCCGCATTACAATACACTATCCGACACCTATGGGAACCAATAAACAAAAAAAAATAATAATCATCTTAAAACCAATATGTTCCCGAAATAATAATGCATAAAAAAAATGAGTTATATCTCAACCAAAACACTCATCCAAATTCGGGAAAAAAAACAACTCGAAATATAAAAAAAACTGCTCTAAAAGTTGTGATATCATTTTATAAAGGTAGCTAAGTCTTTGAACTATAGATATAATTTATGTTAAATAATCTGCTAAAAAATTGAATGATTTTATTATCAATTTTTTATTAGATTATTTTAACATGAATTATATCTTTAGTTCAAAAACATTTTATAACAAATTATATCACAACTTTTAAAGCGGTTTTTATACTTAGTTTTTTTTTTACATGGTATATGGCGGTGTGTTTTATGTTGGGATTAATTATAACTTCCGTTTTTATTTTATTTCAGTTCATCCATGTAAGTAATGCGTTTTATTTTGTAAAAGATATTTTCCTTATTTATGGTCATTACTCTTTATTATGAGAAGTAAGAAATGCATGGATTTTACAACGATATTTTTTCCATTTACGAACTGTAAACTAAACTTTAACTTTCAAATCGATTGCGCACATAAAATATATCGTTATAAACTTCAAATTTAATTATCTGACAAACTGATGGATTAATCACGTTGCACAATACATAATAAATTAAGTTTTCAGTTATAAATTGTTTCATAATCAATACATCGGTAGTGGAGATTAACTTTTGCACATTGTGTATTTTATAAATTAAAGCCTTAGAATGTTTATGGCTGATTGCGCGTCGTAATATTTCAACAGGTGGTGTACATGTTAGGTATTAAGCTCATTGCACACTATACACGTTAAACGCTGTATATTATATTTGTGAGTTCGATATAACGACGATACTGTTACACATTCCTGCAATTATATACTATAATCTATTATAATAATATGCTGGTTGACAATTTATAAATGTCTTTGAGGACAATGACGACAAAATATAATTGTATACCTATATTATTGTAGATACTTACTTAAAACAATTCTGAACGGACACCGTCGGTCAGCATGTATTTCTAAGGAAATTCTATACCTATACTTGCATAATATAATACCTATGGTTTTTATTTTTTTAGTCATATTTTATATTTTCCGTTTATTGTACATTTTTACTCATATTTTCCAAAAACAATGACAATTCTCAAATCATGTTCAACTTAGGTACCAGCTTACTTTATGAGCAATGAGTACTTTTTATAATTGCTGTAAGAACTTATAAATAAAACCTTACATTTTATGTTAATTGAATATCAATTTAACATTATTATACATCAACATAAATAAATTATAGATCGTTGTAAAATTCTATATACATGATGAAATATTTTGTAGAAGGATGATATTTTGACATCTCTATATTTCTTAGATTGCGAAACATAAGGTATACAATTATTTATTAAATTGTATGTTTATTTTTTTTATTTCTAGTTGATCGTTATGGTTAGTGCAATTTTTATTTTGTATTTTTATAAGTGGTTAATTGTGCAATTCAATGTATGTGATTTTTATTTCATAAATAATAACTTTTGTAATGATCACCACATCCTCAAATGTTTACTGACCCGAAGAGTACCATTATATAAATAAAACTGTTCAGACATATTTTATAACTTATAACCTAACTTTTGGTATAACTATTATTATTACCTATTTTCATTTTATAACATGTTGACTCTGGGTTCGTATACTATAAAGTATAAAGTTAAACCTAACATTTTAAAATGTATTATTTATCAATATTTTGAGAGATTTTAAATTACCTAGTCTATCAAACCATTTTAAAAGCATTTTTATATTTTAATTTGTTCTGTAAAATATACAATTTTAAGGTAGGTCCAATAAAAACAATATCACATTAATAATAATAATAATTATTATTATTTTTTTAGATGATACAGATATAGGTACGTATTATAGGCATATAATTTAAATTTAATGTAAAATGTAATTATAACTATTGAGTTGAATTTTTCACCATTAAAATTAACAAAACGTGCTTTAAAAATTTTTAAAGTTTAATTAATTAAAGAACTTAAATTTATTGAAAACTTATATTATTATAATCATTTATAATCTATAAAATCAACTGTTCAATATTTGTATTCGTGAAATGAATACACGCAGTAATGTTGATATTATAAAATTTCGATTTGTAAAAAAAAAAATTTCCATTTTTTCTCATTTTTTCCAAAACAATGACAATTATAAAATCATTTGCGACTTACCTGTTTACCGGGTTACCTACTTTATGAGTTAAAATGGTCATCGTTGTTTATCTTCTAATATAATATATTAAGAGTGATATTGGACAGTTATAATAATATTTTATTAACTATGTATTTTCTATTTTTTTTTTTTATAATTGCTGTAAGAACTTATAAATAAAACCTTATATTAAATTTTAAACCATATTAAATGAAAAATTATATTTATTATTTTAGTTCAAGCTTTTAAAGGTACGTGAAAATTGTGTTTTGTATTTTCATAAGTGGCTAATTTTTCAATTCAATTTTTGTGATTTTCGTCTCATAAATCATAATTTTTGTAATGACCAACGGCCACCACATCCTCAAATGTTTACTTACCCGACGATTGCCATTTTATAAAATATAAATGAGACTGTTCAGACATGGGTTATAACTTATAACCTAACTTTTGGTATAGGTAACTATTATTATTACCTGTTTTTCTATTATAACATGTTGACTCTGGGTTCGCATACCTACTATAAAATATAAACCTACAAATTATTATTTTTATTTTTTTTTTTAGAGAATATAGTGCACAGTACGTATATGCCTATTAATTTAAATTTAATGTGAACGGTATTTATAACTATTGAGTTGACTTTTTTACCATCAAAATGATCAAAACATGGTTTTAAAAATCTGTAAAGTATAATGATTTAGTATAATGATTAGTTTTCAATTTTCTATTCAATATTTTTATTCGTAGAAAGAATACAACATATACAAGCAATAATAATGATATAAAAAAAATTTCGAACTGTACAAAAAAAAAATAATAACTGTGTATTATAATATTTATACTTCTATGCCTATATGCCTTATATATATATAAATTCTAAATGATAATAATATATGGAAGATCATATTTGTTGCATTAAATAATGTCATTTAAATCCATAGTAGTGATGTGTTGAAATATATTGAGGTAGGGAAGCTAAATAATTATGGCTTTATAGTAGTTTTGGATGAATTGTTCAGGTCAATATTATAATTTAACGATTGCGGACACGGGTTTCGATATCAAAATACTAATTACAAGTAGGTATTAAGTTAGATCAACCTTGTGATACGAGTTCCGACACAAAAGAACCCTTTACCACTTTTTCAGGACTTAGGGCAAGCTATCGAAAACATTTTAAGGTTGTGGTTAAGAATATCTGTGTTTTGCAAAAGAGGAATCTAAATTATTCTTAAATAAAATAAGTTTTTTTTATAAAACATACATTGTCATCATCGTGTATTGTGAATGTTTTCCTTTAAATATATTGTCATCATAGTTTTCTTGGAAACATTTCGTTGATAAGGTCAGTATAAATGTTAATCTATATAAATTTCACCACTTGTATATTGCATCATTTGGTTGTAGATGAATGCCTCATTTCGAAAATATTTTTTGCTTTACATTTCTAAAGCTTAACTCACAGTATTAGTGCTGATAAATAATCAGTCCAATAAAGTTAATCATATTATATACATTTATCATCGATATGTAACATAGTCTTTATTTCAAAAATAATAATTGGAAATTTGTCCACAGATAGCATGTTATATTAATTGTGTCCGCAATTCGTATGTCACCTTTTCTAACTCACATGATTTTTATTACTTTGTCAGCAATTAAGAAACACCGTAAATTATGGATAGTTCCGGATAAATTAACGCTACTCAATTCGATGAAAGAGTTACCTGTCATTTTACAAAGTTAAAAAGAAAAAATGTTTAGTTGTTTGATGAAGTATAGAAACACTTATTTTTTTTTTTTTCATTAATTAATATTGCATTTGTACATAAGTATGATAAATCCTATGGGTTTGAAATAAATGCGGAGATTCGCCAATGTTTAATATAATAAATAAATACATTTAATAAATCGATGTTTCACTTGATGAATGATGTGTTGAATCTATTGAATATAAATCAATTTAAAGAGTTACTGGCATACCTACCTATATTATGATGTAGAATGTAGATATACCAAAAACAATTGGACATTATCATAATGTTGTTTATTTTTACAGAATTAGCAACTAAGTACATGAAATATTTAGATGGTATGTAAAATCAGTATATTTTAAAAATTAAAATTCATTATAAATAGGTACCTAAGTACTGTTATAGTATACTATAGTTATAAGTTATAACAATAATAATATAATATAGTGTCTATATAATAAATGTCACACACAGCATGAATGAGGGTAAATTAAGAATGTTATGGTGCTTGAATGCTGTTACAGTAACATTGTTTTTATTATATTGGATACATGAGGACGGACGTTGTGAGAAACGTGTCAAGTCAAAAATGCTGATTGTTCAGGAGAAGAATAAAACATTTCTATTCTTTAATTTATGTTTTTAATTTGTTAGAATAGTTATTTCTGTCTCATAGACATATTTATTTTCAGATTTCCATTCAACTTTAAATCTTAAATAATTTTAAGACCTTTGAAAGTGACATGACATTATTGACACAAACAATATCTGACTTGACACCTTTTGTACATATGACTTGACATTAATAACACCAATGATTTGGTTTTATAGAAGTCAGTGCTATCATACTATGTTAAATTTTAACTTTTAAGTTAGTAGGACTAACCTTTTGCAGAGAAGTTTTTATTTTATTTTTCTTAATTTGGTGTAAAAGTTCTATAAAATGTATGATAGACTGATGAACACATACTTTTTTTTAAAACTAGGTACCTACTTAGTTTTGTTAGGTAACAACTTTGAAAAGAATAGTTTTACAGAATATTACCTATGTAAGAAAACCAATGAAAAAATCTATAAGTACCAGTACACAGTATATTAATATACTCCAGTAGGTAGTAGGTATACGGTATATTATAAATTATAATATAGGTGCTACACTTACAGAAAAAAATAAAACTTAATATCTTAATACACCACATAGATTTCACAATGCAATATTTGCATGTCTTCATATCATGAAAAATATTAAAAACCTTATGGTACTTGAAATAGCATGAGGCAACAGGAAATTGTAATATTGAAAAAGTTTAAGGCTAAATAAAGTAAAATAACAATCATCAAAATAAAAATTCAATTTTAATTAAAATAATTTTGTAAAAACAAAAAATAGTTAAGAAGTATAGGAACATAATATTTTACTTAATATTATGATAATCTTTTTGAAATTTTAATGAAAGAACCCAAAGGTTTTATCAATAAACAAATTATACAAAAACACTATAATAATAAATTAATAATAAATATTATATAATATTGAGTGACTTGACATGTTTCTCACTAAATTAATTCATTATTTTTAACTTGACACGTTTCTCACAAAATCATTTAACTGTTATTGACTTGACTCATTTCGCACATCAGTATAACACAATAACAAGCCACCTTGTGATAATAACAGTGTAACCAATCGATGCAGCGTAAAATTTCCTACAATTTTGATGTATTATATCAAAATGACCAAAAAGTGACATGACACGTTTCTCACAACGTCCGTCCTTTATTATTGATAATTAAATACAAAATAATTATTTGAGTAAGTGGTGTTAGTTCCGTCTCAAGTTAGTGACCGACTAAGGCAGCGATCCAGTAAATGTGGGCTAAGATGTGAAAATAACCTCATAGTTTTTTTCAGCTCAAGTAAATTGGGTAACAAGAATTACAGGACATCCCAGTGGATATAAGGATATTATTAATTGGGAGTCCGAGTTGTCATGACGTGTTAGACTCAGACATCATATATTTTAGTTTTTCATTCTTTTTGATAAGATTTTTCAGTCATGGTAAAAATTGTAGGTAAGATTTAACAAGATTAGGACATTTCAAATTTATTTACAATCACTTTGAGATGAATAAAATGTTGCCGGTTTGTGGTAGAAGTGGCTCTTCATAGTTCTTCATATAGCTACTCAATGGTGGGCAAGTTAATGAAAATAATTAACTTTGGAAAGTTAAGTTAATTCATTTAAATTGCCTTCAGTTAAGTTAAAAGTTAACAAGGAAAAAAAATTTAACTAGATAAGTTAAAAGTTAAGAGAGAAAATAAAATTAACTTATCTCAGTTAAAAAAAAGTTAATTTTTTTGAAGGTACAATATTTTTAAGTCATATACTACCATAGTATTTTGTTATACAAAAACATTTACCAAGATATTTAACACTGTGTAAAAAATTAAATTATTATAATACATAATTTGAAAATAAATTACTAAAATCGTAAAAAAGTCGACCAATCGGTATTGCCTAGTTGATTACGCATAACTCAAAAATTAAATTAACTTAACTGCATGACAATGATAATTAACTGTAAAAAGTTAAGTTACAACAATAAACATTTTAACTGAATAAGTTAATAAGTTAAAAACAAAAATAATTAACTAGTTAAGTTAAAAAGTTAAAAAAAATTAACTTTTTAACTTAACTTTAACTTTTTAACAAGTTAATGCCCACCTTTGTAGCTACTACATATACAATCGAGTTCTACAAAGTTGTAGTAGGGCAACTAATGCACACATTCAAAAAATCTAAAATCAAAAAAACCAATTTATTTTGCAGAAGTTAATCCAGTAACTGCCTTCTGTGAAGCTAAAATTGATGAAAACAGAAGTTATTTTGTGCAATTTTATCGTCCATAAGAAAAATATATGTAAGATTGGGTGAATAAAAACATTTTTTCTTTTTTGAACATAATAATTATAATTTATTTTCTAAGAAAATATACAATTAGATAAGTCCAAAAAGACACAAACAATAATTTTAACCGTAATAAACTGCATGAATTTTCCATCTCCACTACTATATATTATAATTTGTAACACAATTTTTCTCATTCCCTTTATATTATTGTTTAGTCACTATACTACTATTATTATTACTATTTTTAAATGTATTTATTCTCATTTATCCAAATTTATATAATATGTGCCTATTGATTAATATACTGTGTCACACAAAAACCTATATATGTATCTATTTTACGTTGCTTGCAAATAAATAATAATGAATAAAGTTGTTATCTATCTATCTATCTATTATCTGTTATATATAAAACATATCGTGAAACTACCTATATTATGTTCGTTCAAGCTAAATCAATTAATTTATTGCAAATTTAAGAGTGGATTTTCTGATTTGAGATGGACATTTTTGTTTCAATTCAATGATATAATATCATTGTCTAAGAAAAACGATTCTGAGAGGAGACTGGATTTTTTATATTGTTATTATTTATTATAGTATGTAAGTTAAATTAATATTATAATATTATTTTTTTTTTATTCGTTGTTATATAAACAAAGCGTTAGAATTAAAATCCCATTTTTAGCCGTGTTTTTGTAATTTGTCGGTAGTTATTCCCGTGGCATTAAATAACTATTATGAGAAAATCTCAAAATGACCTCTCTAAAGTACCATATTGATCCAATTTTCTAAAAGATAAGGGACTATATCGACGGTGTTTTGTAAAAAGGGCGTAATCCACAATACAATTGGTATCAAAATTTTCAGAAAAAAATGGCGAATTTTTTGGTGATAAAGGCGTTTACTTAAACGAAACTGCATGTTAGCTTTATCAGAATAAATATATACAAACGCCCTACACAACAACAACAACAAAATATTTTAAAATGCAAGAAGAGCGTCTTCCATTTAAATAATACAGGCTTTTAATTCAAAAACCAAATCAGCTGTCCATTTTCTGTATTTTCTGTATTTATATATTTATTAAATAATAATATATGACTGCTGTAAATTTTCTGGATTTATCTATTTATTAAATAATAATATTCGGTGTACTATACAACGCTTGTAAAATAAAACAAATGGTGAACAACAGTTAATGTACCTCATATTGTATTATTGATAACAATTTGAATGACAACATTCGTTGTTATCGGGTTAGGTTTAATACCTATGATTTTTGTTAATTTTAAAAAAGGCGTATAGGAATTATAAATTATAAAAGGGGCTTTATCCACATTAAAATATATATTATTATAAAAAGGCTTTTCGGAATATGAGTTGATAAAAGGGCGTAATCCACGAGGATCCTATTTTAAGTGATAATTTAAACTACTTCATCATAATTAAGAATTTCAATGAAAATTGTTTTGAACTTATTGGTTTTTCTAGATAATGAAAAAATACCTGGCATTACCAAAATGTTATTTAAACATTTTCATAAATAGATTTTTGTTGCTCCTGTACATTTTTGTTGATCCTAATTTATGTGGATTATGCCCTTTTTAAAAACACCTTTGATATGTTGAAATCGAAGCACTCTTTCTGGTAGACATTTTGTATAGTACAGGAAAAAATAAAAATAAACAAAATTGTAAAACCACAAACTAAAAATATACAAAATTAAAAAAACACATCATTGTAAAATCAATACATTCATTGCTCCGCTCAGAATCTAAAATGTATATAAAAAAAAAGGTGGGAAAGTAGGTTTTGCTCTGATGTACAGAAGGTTACAAGTGGGTCAGGGCCGGCTCAAGAGGTAGGCGATATATGCCCATGCCTAACACTTTAGCATAGGCATAGGATGACGCAGGGCATTTTAAAAATACTGATAATATTATATTGTTTTTGGTGGCAAAATTTGATTTTGCCTAGTTCACTATTTTTGCTTGAGCCGGGCCCTGAGTGGGTCACTGTAATTTATTGTGTTAAATTTAAATTGAATGATATAATAATATCGTTGTACATAAGAAAAACGATTCTGACCGAAGACAGTCAGTCAGTACCTATATATGATAATATAGTATATAATATGATGATATTATTGTGATTAAAGTAATTTGTATATAACCTATTTACGTGGAACGTTGTTTTAAATTTTCAATCCATAGACATAAAAATTGAAAATTTTATTCATTTTTAACTACAAAATAATTATTTAAATTTTAAATTTGATAAATGGTTGTCAACATTTGAACTTTAAATGCTTATTAAAAAAATCGTACATATGTACCTTATTATAATATTTTTCAATTGCTATTATAACAATATATTAAGAGTCTTGTATTAAATTGTCAAGCTTTTTTACCCAATATTTAAAACTTTATTAATATTTGTAGGAAAAAAAAATGAAAACTGAAAATGTCCCTAAACAGCTCAAAATAAGTCAAAATATTTTGAAAATGGCATGGTGTATAGAAAATGCTAATTGCTAAAAACATTGAGTCAACATTATCTACGGTGATTTAACATCATCTATGGTCATTTGTTTTAGAGTTACACCAAAAACCAAAATTGATTTAGTCAACAATTTCCATTTTTCCTTAATTTTTGTTTTGTTTTCACGGCTCTTTTGAAAACTACTTACTAATTTTTACTTTTGACCCTTTCAAAGTTCCAATTAGATTCATTTCCTTATCAGAAAATATACTGTTAAAGAAAATCTAAACACTTTTACTGTCGTAAAAGGTAATGACAGACATAAAAAAAAAATAAAAAAAAAAAGCATATCATTGTAAAATCAATTCATTCTTTTTTTAATTAATCGTAAGCCCGGCAACTAAGGCCATTAGCTGTATGGTGTTTTTGAACGTTGTATTGTCGGTAGGGAAGGAACACGTGTGTGTTGGGTTTTTGGCAGAATTTTCAATTTGGGCACCCATAGGTATCTGTCATGCCAGAGTGGAGGATGGCGGCACTTGTTCTCCGGACACCGTGACTTGCCCGAAGAAAAATGCCGCCCAGTGGCTGGAAACCGATCTGGTGTCGGAAGCATCGCAACCGACGCCTTAGACCGCTCGGCCACCTCGTCCCCCAATCAATACATTCATTGTTCTGCTCAGAATCTAAACAAATATAAGTATGCATAGTATAATGACTATCGACCTTCACTCTGCAGTATAAAAACTGCAGAGCCTAGTAGCCTACAAGAGTTTTATAATATAATATTATGTTCCAAGAAATATTTAAACCATCAAGCACTAGACATGAATAAAACTGTGATATAAATCATGAAATAACGCATAACACCGGAGGATACGGCATAGGTGCAAAATCTGTGGAAAGCGCCAACAATCCAGTAGTTTGAGCAATATAATATTTAAAAAAAAAAAAAATTGTATTTTACATAGCTGCTAAATAATGTTAAAAACATTTCGAGGGTGTTTGAACGCTAAAATTCCCCTGTAGCTATCCAGATTTTCTGTAATAATTAACTTAAGTTAAATACCCTAATGTGAACAAATCTTGTAACGGGCACACACTAGTTGCCTCCCGAAGTCAGAAAGGTCAATAATTTTTATACGAATTGCCTCTCGACTGTATACTATTTGCCTCCCGACGTACCCTAAATTTTATCGTAAACGAAAAAGGTCTAGTACTAGTAACCTTCTAATAGCCAGGTAATAAATATACAAGTGGTTCTAAACATTTTCAAACATACCATGTATGATGTATCAAAATAAGTTTGTAATTTCAAAATCGTAATTTATGACTTTTGTTATGTTTGATATTTAAACTTACCTATAACGAGAAATTAAGTTCATGTTTTAGATGAGATAGATACCTATTATTTACGAAAATGAACAATATTTATTACAAAATGATATAGAAAGCGGAATTGTTTTATTTTCTATTAAAACGAATTTGAAATTCTTAGTAAAAATCGATACGTTTTATGTAGATGGAACATTTCAATATTGCACCAAATATTTCAGTCAATTGTTTACTATTCATGGATTAATAAATAACTATGACATACCTCTTGCTTTTTTTTTGTTAAAAGATAAAAGTGAACAAACATATAATGGTATGTTTCATGTATTAAATACGTTGTGCTTAAAAATAGATAGTCATTTTAAGCCAAACATAATTTATATTAATTTTGAAAAAGTCATACATACTTCTATAACATGCATATGGCCAAATATTTCTATAAGAGGATGTCGATTTCATCTTGGCCAAGCTTGGTGGCGTAAAATGCAGTCACTTGGATTAGCTTCGTATTACTGTAAGACGATTCGATTAGAGAATACTTAACGTGCATATTTGGCCTATCATTTTAAAACCCAGCGGAAGTCGGAGATATGTTTTCAATGGAACTAGCAGCCATACAGCCTTTAGATGATAAAATAACTCAATTTTCGGACTATTTAGTAGATACATATATATCAGAGGGTTCAATGTTTCCACCTCATATAATATGGGCACAAAAAAGTTCAAGCATTCAGCGCACAACCAATGCATGCGAATCTTTCCATAGCAAATTTAATAGCTATTTTGAGTCGCCGCATCCTAATATATATAAATTTATCGAAGTTTTAAAACTAATTCAAACTGAGACTGTAATTTTAATACAAAGTTCTAATAAGCCTAAACTACATGGTCGATTACAAATTAGAAACAAAATAATTTTCATTGATACTCAAATAAAAAAGCTGAATGAAAAAAAAATATCAAATTTTGAGTACCTACAAATATTGGCTAAAAAATATAAGCCAAAGCAATGTTATAAAAAACTTTTTGTATTTTACCTATTTTGTTTGACTTATTGACTACCTAATTGATTTATTATTTTTATAGTTGTGTAATTTGTATATAAATGTCGTATATTATACCTAATAAAACATAAATTATTTATTAATTATGTTAATTTTATAAATGCATCTATTTATCCGATTTTTTTAGTGAAGTTTATGAACCACTACTTAATTCTGTACGGGAGGCAACTAGTGTGAAAATTCTTGGGAGGCAACTCGTATATTATTATGAACTACCTGGTCATCGGAGGCAAGTTATAGTGTATATCAACCTTTTTATTTACGATAAGGATGGGAGGCAGTTCGTATATTTTGGGAGGCAACTAGTATGCACCGATTATCCTGTATTTACTCGGTAATCACTTTTTGCCCGTATGTGAGTTTTTACAGTACCTACCTATGTTCATTATTGAACTTATTGAACATAGTATTGTAAAAACTCACATAGTTCATACCCACTTTGCCGAATCCCAATTTGCCGACAACTCAGTTCGCCGACAAATATACCAGTTTTAAAATATTTTAGAAACATTCCCATTTCGCCGACAGTCTAGTTTGCCGATTCCATATAAATATTACAAGTCAATATAAAGTAATATATTTATAATATTTATAAACTAATTAGGTTCAGGAGGAAATGATAATATGGTTATAAAATTATAGAAGTGCTACGAAAATATCATTATTGACTAGACATAATTGCTTTGAAATTGGAATTTATTTTTTTTCAATTTACCATTCGTAAACTAGGTAATAGGTATCTATATAATATACTATGTTTGATTAATATACACAAAGGAACATAATTAATATAAACATACAACATGCAATGGATTAAAATTATTAAACACACCAGATCATATCCCATTCACACTTAATGCATTAAGTGCACCATTTTCCTAAATAATTTTGATTTCTCCTTGGAGATAGCAGTGTCCTACCGGCTAATCGTACACTACTGCTAATTAGCCGTATCATTCAGCAAACTAAATGGCTCACTACTATTATCATTATGAACATTACTATTTGATCGTTTTTCTAAATTTCTAGTCTTTGAACCAATTCATTTTGATCATTAACAACACGTCTTAGTTCTTGTTTAATAAATGTTAGTGTATGAAGAACTTCTTTTTGAAAGTTGTTACTTACAAATGTACCTAACAAAAATAATATTATCATCAATGAATTAAAATATAAAAATGTAGTATAAAAAATTTAAAGACCATTACAAATATTGTTAAAAGTAAATAAAATTATTGAAATTAATATGTTGGTACTTGTAAGGAGGTAGGTACACATTATACTCCATTAACTTTTGGAATATTCAGTTGTTATAAAATTTGAATAATGTTATAATAGCAAAGCTACAAGGATTCGAGTATAAGTTTTAAAATTGCATAGTATAGAGTACTATTTTAAACAGGTACTTTAAATCTCAAGAATTAAAAAACCATTTTGTTGATATTGAATATATTCTGTAATATGTGTACAGAAATGTGTATGCTTTAATTTAAATGGCTACTGTCAAAACATAATTAATGAAATAAAAGGTATAATATCTATATACCTTGACACGGACCCTATGATTGAATCAAAGTTGATCGTGGCCCGGTCGGAGTCTGGTTTAGATTGAGGTGATGAAAAACACAACACAAAAACATTATGTGTATTAATTTAAATAAATAAATGTATTAACATTTATTAATGTCACTTTAAATGTATTATATTATGACCAAATATGAATACATGTAGTGCCGCTCGGGCGATAAGTTAAACGTCGGACGATATGTTATCAGTCCGACTGTCCGATGGTGGATACTCGAAATGCCTTTTCAGCTGACCGTTGTACGTCTTACGCGACACAATCCAAAGTCTCACCTTGAAGTGACCGCATCGGTGGGAGAGTCGACCGGGTCGCGCTGCTTGTATCCCGTAGTGGTGGTTGGAGATAAGATCATAGATAATATAATAATGGATAGGACATGCCTATACCAGTTCCATATGAGGCCGTGTGCTTTCTTGGGGAAGAGAGAACGTAAAGAGAGAAAGATGATA
Organism: Macrosiphum euphorbiae; assembly: GCA_949089665.1. Lineage (NCBI taxonomy): Eukaryota > Metazoa > Arthropoda > Insecta > Hemiptera > Aphididae > Macrosiphum > Macrosiphum euphorbiae. The sequence goes on along the minus strand of CARXXK010000003.1, from coordinate 72,190,494 downwards.
TGAGGCTTTTTAAGGTTATGTGCAAAACTATTTTATTAAATAATAATAATAACATGATAGTCAGTTATATTTAGATATTTGTCAGTTTGTATTTTGATGCCTGTATTGTGCCTGGAAAATGGAAACTGGAAAATAATATTTTAACAAAATGAAATTATATAAATCTTATTTATTATTATTTATCAATTATCATATCAATATTTTCCTCATGTAACCTTAAAAATAGTATCACTAAATGTTCATGTGATAAGTTCTTATGTCCTATCCACGAACTACTACATAGGACCGGACACTCCTTGTAGGAGGAGGGTGGGACACCGGTCACAAAGTTATACGGGCATGTATGTTTGCGACTGTGATGCTACCTAGTGACGCAATAGATTTACTACATATTTTCGTACCTATTTAACTTTTATGAACGTAAATACGTAATATTTATATTATAATATGAAATATGTAAAAAAATAAAAACAAATCGATTAACTTAATGAATATTATTTCAATTTTGTTTCTATATATTTCTATAATGAGTCTGTTGTATCATATTTAAATTATTATACTTCAAATTATTTAATATGGGTCGCTATGTTCGGTATTAATTATATGCAACAGTAGATCAAATAAAAGTAATAACGAAAATAGGTACTACTTTATTTTCATTGCCAATGGAAGAATTTATCCGTAAATCGCTCACAAATATTGTTAAAATTGTTGAGGTAACAACCGAAATGTTTCGTACAATCGTACTTTCCTATGTCATGAACATTTTAGTGGTGAGATTTTTTCTTTGAAAACAACTAACATTTACTTGCATTTCCGTATTATGATAATCACAAAAATTATTATTTTTTGTTTAAAATTACCTACTTATTATGTTACTATGAGAATGACACAACATTCAGGGATATCCAACCAAAATCAAGTCAAAAATCACTAAAAAAAAAACTTTCTAAATTGGTTGCAACGTAGTAATGCGCATTTTTTTTTTGGAGATAATGCATAATAGTGAATATAATATATAAAAAGTTTGACATTGATTTTAATTTTTTAATTTTTGATTCTTATTCAGTTATTACTATATAGTGACTATAAGTCACTACGACTGTACGAATTATCACATAAAACAATTTACAACAGTACAGTATAAAATAATGCCACTAGAGTCTAGAGAGCAATTACGTAGCGAACGTACGACCACCGTACAACTTTGTAGCCACCTTAGATATTTTATGCAGTGTCCAGTCCTATGTAGTAGTTCGTGGTCCTATCCATTCTTATATTATCTATGGATAAGATAGACTGGTCGCTATAGTGCTTGTGCATTATACTTGCTACTACTTGCAACGTTATAGGTAGAGCCTTCATTCTAACACAAATTTATTTTTAAAAAAATTGAATTTACAATAGTACAAATAAGGTAGTCAATGTATTTTATAGTATAATGTACATTTTTTTAAATGTATCCACGAATTACTACACAAATCAGACAGCCTGAAGTTGTTAAAATAGGAATGAAAATGTTGGTATAGTGTAAAGAGTACAACTAAACAGTAAAGATATTGGACAAATTTCGTGTAATACCGATATCAAATTTAATTGATATTTATAGAAGAAAAAAAGAAAAAAAATTCAAATTTCAAATGTCCCTAAATTATTCAAAACGAGTTACAATATTATGAAAATATTGTCATTCGTAGAAAATGATAAAATAAAACAAAGACAACTTCAGTTAGTTTTTGAATAATGACAAAATAAAAATACCGTATGAGAATTTGTTAATTTATGGGTGGAGAATTATCCAATGTCTAGCTATAAAAAAAAGATATAAATAGATTAGTTTCTACGAATTCCTAACACAAAATAATTTATGTTTTTTAGTGTATTTGTAAATTTTTTCAACAATAGAAAATTATTGTGGATTTACAGTAAACTTTTTTTTTAATTCCCACTAACATTGACTCATGTGGAACTTTTTATTTCGTTTAATAACAAACAATAACATCAAAATGTCTGCGAAAACATCACCATTCACCATAACTGTTTCTGACAAAACATTAATATAAAATAGGTATAGTTGAATAAAAATCCTAACTCTTGAATTATTGTGGTGTAATTATGTGATTAAATCGCTATAGTCCATTATTTAAATTTATTTGTCAATTAGAATATTTATAATACTAATAAAAGATTAAAAGAAGTTGATTATAAAATCTAATTTTTATTGAATTGTATATTAAGTAATAATAATTTTCAATTGAATATATTCGACATGAAATCAGGATTGGTTAATAATTATGAACAATTATTTTATCGATTTGAATATTTTTGTTACAGACCAAACCCGTTTTATTAATGTATTACTAGTTACATTTTCCTAGAAATCTACACGAACTAAGACAAAGGAAATTTAATTATTTACCTCTTTATTTACCACTTACCAAGTCGACGGATATAAATAATTAAAATGTTTAATTAGGTATGCCATGGTGGCGTTGAGCCGTAGAGAAATGAAATATAATATAAATTATGAGTTTGCGATTACCGGTAAACTATAGTTAATGTATCCACGGATTACGACACGAAACAGACGGTTTGAAGTTGTTAAAATAGGAAGGAAAATGTTGGTGTAGTGTAAGTAGTACTACTACTCAGTGCAAACCAAAAACATATTGGTCCCATTTAGTGTAATAATGACCAGAAAAAATAGGGGATCTAACTAGTGGGTAAAAGTAAGGTAGGTACGAGAAAAAATGAGGCCCCAACTAGGTGAATTGGATCCGAAGTAATTTGGATAAACGTTGAAAGCGGTTAATTAAGTTAATAACTACCAATTTTTTTTATCCAATTTAAAAATAACGGCCGCAAATACTTAGAAGCATCCAACTCGGATGCACCGAACAATTTCATTGAGGTGCATTAAACATTGCATTAAATTAATGTTTATTAGCTGTCGATATCAAAATATTTTATAAATTATTATCACGAAGCTGTAATTTATCTTAAAAATGTAGCCAATTAAAGCCGGATAGAATTGATGTATACGAAAAGCTTTTTGATTCATACAGAAAAACTAAAGATCATTTAAATGCGTCCGATGCTTGCATGTCCATGGGGGATTTGTATCTGGAAAAGGATGATTATGAAAATGCAAGAAACTCATTTGGTTGTGCGGTACTTATGAACCCGGAGAATGAATTTGGTCATTGGAAAATGGGCCTAGCATTGTATAAACTGGGACATGACGATTTGGCTCTTAAAAAGTAACAATTAATCAACACAACTATAAGTTTAAAAAAGCTATAAAAAGACCCTCTAAAAATATGTCTAAATAATCCTTTTTATTGGTAATATTTTCAGAAAATACGATTTCCTTTTACTTCAATGACCTTATTAATGTATATACATGTTACAATAAGAAACATATGTATAATACGTATAAGACGTTTAATTTCAACTTAAAATAAATTTAAAATATTTACATTTACCATTTAATAGTATGCTTAAACTTGAAAATAATATGCAATGTAGGGTTTTCTTTGGTAAACTATTTAAAATCAGTATTTAAAACAATACCTTTTTTTTTTTTAATTTCTTACTACAATTATTGTTAATATTTAGGTAATAATAAAAAAAATTCTTAAAAACAAGGATTTAATTATGGTATGTTTTCCGATTTTTTTGAAATAAATCATTTGTAATTTTACTTTATTCTTTAACTAAATTCTTTAAAAGCACTTTGTTAACTAGTATTATTATCATGTTTTTTACTTAAACATTTAATCAGCTAGGTACCCATTATAATTGATTTTAATAATAATTATGTAATATATTTTTTTTTATTTCAGGTTGAATTACTTTGAACACCATAAAGATTTGTCTCAACCCAGAAAATGTTGATGTTATTTTTTTTTTTTTTATTTACAACTAAATAACCAAAATCGTAATTCTTGGTTTTTTAATATGTAATTTTTTCCAAGTTTGAACTTAAAATGTCTGTAAAAATAACTGAAATTAATATTATGTTCCAAGGTTTTTCCTATAGCTATTTAAAAATATTAAATATATGTTATGACGATTTTATTTATATAAGCATTTGAAGTAAAAATATATATTAAAATATATCAAAATCACAAAAATGTATAGCTATGTATAATTACTTAATTATTGCTTAATTATATTGAAGGCGGTGATTATATTGAACACGAAAGATAAAAGTTTTTGCTAGGACACGATGATCAAAATAATTTTAATTTTTTTATATAACATGGAATCTTTAATCAATCATAATAAGCTAAAGTTATCAAGAAAAAAAAGTTAATACAAATAATAACGCAATTATTTACTTTGTTTTTATACCTACTCATTAAAGGCATATATTTATATTGAACCTATTTAGCAGTTACATAGATAAATAATTCAACATTTTAAATACGTTATTCTACAAAATTAAGTGAAAAGGGTAATTATATAAACATATAACAATTAATTATTACTTATTTTATATTATAATAACGTTTTCAGTTTTGTTGGTATTTGTTAGGTACTTTGTATGTATTTTCAAATGTGTATTTAAAAAAAAAAAAGATAATTTTATGCCGTCTAAAATATGTATTATATAATAATGAATTGGCATTAAGCAGCGTAACATCTAAATGGTTAGGTTAGGCTAATGGTGAACACTACCAACAGTATGATTAATTATACCATATATTAATACACACACTAATTAGCAACGTTTAATACTTCTATCATAAGACAACGTACCCACATATAAATTATAGGTAATTAAATAATATGCCGTAATTGGTATATATAGCAACACTGATGAATGATTATATGGGTATACAGGACATATGGGAACTGTGCATAGGACATCCTTCCCGACTAAGTTTCTGTACAGAAATTCATAATTTATAAGTTATAAGCTTTCGTCGTAATTTATTATATTAAACGATATAAACAAGAATCAGAGCACCTATAAAAATTCAAAATTTCCGCCAATAGTATATAATAATTTTTTGTAAATAAGGACATTTATACCACTCTTGGAGATTGCGTCGGCTGCACACACAGATATCTATATAGTACTAGATAGCGAACTCCCACCTTGAATTGAAGCATCAAGGTCGGTGGGCAATTGTATTTTATTTCATATTATGACAAATAAGATTAATTATGATTTATTTTGTTTTGCATTTTATTATTTCTAAAACTGTAGTTTAAAAAAAAAAAATTCTAGAAGTAATATTACATTTACTATTTTATTTTGCCATTAAAAGGATGCTATTCCTAACACATTTTGTATAATGAATAAAGTGTTTTGCCCCCCGAGAAAATGGCGTCCGTCAACAGCTGAGCTTCACTTGATAACAATGTAAAAAATATAGGAGTACCTTATCTAGCCAGTATAGATATCTGTAGCTGCACACCAGCCACGTCAGCAACTGCAGCCACGTCTCACGGATCATGGACCAATGACGTTTTTATAATTGTATACGTCTCCATAACCTATATGAACATATTTTATTCACCTACGAGTTTCCAAATTTCCAATATAGTCTTACAATTTATTTTCTTTATCCTTGCTTTTTCACTGGACTTTAATACTTCAAAGCTGACCGTAGTACTAGAATCCGGAACTATAGTAAGTCCTAAACTTCTATGTGTCTGCTACAGCGACTGACATAACTGTAAAACATTCTGTGCTGAGTGCTTTTAAGTTTTGACGCCATATTCTTTGGATCACCACCTCGTCGTTGTCCTATAGTGAGTATGAGTAGTGTGTGTTAGATGACATTACTAAATTCACTATTTTAATATGCTGTTAACAATTAGATATGATAGTATATTTATATTATATTCATTCTAATGTACCTACTTATTACAATATATGTTTTATTTTACAGTTGATTGACAACAGTCTTGGTCGAAAGTTTATGTGAATCATTTTCTTCTGTCTTTATTTGAAAAAAAAATCAATTGATTAATAATATTTGAAACTATGAGTTCGTCATCATTGGTAAGTAATATATTAATAATTCAACTATGACGAATATGGGAAGTTTATGTGACATTCGAACGAGCTATGATTTCATTTTAATCACTGTTTTTCAATTTGATATTTAAAAGAACTCTAGTTACTAAATTGATAAGTACTCTAATGATAAATAGATTCACCTCATATATAATTTTAATTCACATAATAGCAGTCTAATAAAGATAAATATGAGCCCATGAACATTATTTTGCCATGTACTTTACTTTTAAGACAAAAGATGTGTATTAAACCCATTTGATTAATTATAAATAAATATACATTAAATTTATTCATCAAATAATCATTATAACACTTACAGGATGTATTTTGTCCGAAACATTCCGACTCCGATGCACCGATTACGATTATAATAAGTATCATATCACAAAAAGACACAACAAAGTAAATATTTTACAAATATTCTTAATATTACCATGTTTATGTATATATTCTTGTTCTTTTTTTAAGATTTACACATATCTCCAATGAATTTGGCAAATTAGGGTTTACCAAAGTGAAGGATTTGGCTGGCACCACCCTTGGCAAAGCAAGCTCGATTAAAATGTCAGGAGATACACTAACGCAGCTTTATGAAGCTATGGAGGTATAAATTAATAACATACAAATTTTTAGATTATATTTATGTAATTATTTATATTTTTTTTTTTTAGATATATAGCAAACGCCTAGGTAAGTTATAATTATTATCAATACTATCTATTGATATGTTATATTTAGATGAGCCTATATAAGCTATGACCAAATAACCATTTTTTTTTTTTAACCTGCTCCAAGTGTACCTCGGCTTAATAAAATATAATGTAAACTTCCCACCATATTTATAAATGAAATATACAACTAAAAATGTATACGTACATTGTAAGTTAATTTTCTGTATAAACTGATTCAACACTCACTTTGCTTTATATAACAATATTTTTTTAACAAACTCAAGATACTCTGGTACCATTCAAAATATTATTTATTTGTATAAAAAAATTTGAATGAAAATGAAATGTCATTGAAACAATGAAACTGCTAATACCTTACATTAGTTTTGGTGTGTTCCAACGGTGGCCAGGAGAATAATAATAATAATAATAATAATAATAATAATAATAAGAATGACATAAAAAACTGTAGGATGCATATTGCAGCACCCCTTAAAAGCAAAGCTTTTGGTATGGAGCTCATCACCTTAAGAATACAAGAAAGTTGAAAAACAATTGTTAATTAAGTACAATTTTACATAACAGCCTTATTATAATTCTATTATCTTTAAAAAACCCATAAAATTAAGATAAATTTTGAATGACTTAAAATTTTCAAACTGATTAATATTAATATATTATATACAACATAAATCAAGACCAGTATACATGGCGCTATTTTGTCTAAAAACTTTTTGACGCTTCAGTTAATGTATATTAACATTTTGCATATTATATCTAGTACAAATGTTCATAGTAAATAAATAATGCTTTTATAATTTGCTTCTAATATTTACCTGCCTTCATGAAACACATAGAACGATTGCCTGTCTCAGTCTGTAATCTATTATTAAGCCAAGATATTTTAATTCATTAGTCTTTTCAAGTCTTACACATTTCGGGTCACATTTGGTATTCAAACTAAAATTACATTTTAGAGAATAGACAGGCAACTTATGTCCATGTAAAACATTAAAAACTAATCAGCAAAAACTTAATTATTCCATATTACTATTTATATTTATAATCAACACTGCAATATTACCTATAGCATATAACATAGCCATACTAAAAAAAAACATTTACATTAAGTATTTGAAATCTTTCACTTAAGATATAATTTAATAGGTAATTAGTAACTCCACGAATACCTGAGAATTCTAGTTTTTAAAGCAATAACTCAATATTTACACAGTCACAGGATTTTTGTACGGCTAGAAAAATACTCTTTTTTTAAAAATAATTAAATAAACGATTTTTGGTATAGGATCTTTTTGAAAATGTTCGATTAAGTTAAGGATATTCAGATATTTCCATAATTTCCAAATTATAATTTATTACCTGATTTAAATAATAGGCGGTCTAAGTCTCACGAGCCACCAAAATTTGCTCGACATAATACTTAAACACTTATCTATATATTTGATACGTATTGTCGTGTTGATATATTAAACAAACTAAAAAATACAAATTTTAAATACCTTAATTAATAGGAAAATGATGAAATTATACATTCACTCACAGTTCTCATACCTATTATACCTCCTGTTTAATGTATTATTATGAATCAATGTATGCTTCTATGCTCTTATAATATAAATTAAGAATAAATATCATTAATATGATAATGGCTGTATGTTCTCTATATTGTCCTGAATGAAATAACACAAATATGAAATGTAGAAAATAAATCAAATATAAATAAACATTGAACAATATTATAAATGGTTTTTAATTTTTAAATTTTTAAGTAAGTTTTTTTAGAAATCTAAAAAAGTCATCTCTTACTATGTTCAATATTGCAATGTTGCTTAGTTTAATATCAGGTATAATCCATGTTTTTGGATTCAACAATTGTTTTGGTTTGCTTTTATCAATAGATATAGAAGCATAAATTATATGATTGATAAAAGCAAATCAAAACAATTTTAAATTAACAAATAAATAAATTCTTAAATCTGTATCATCATTAGTTGATCTACTAATACAAAACAGAGAGAATACATTTTTCATTTTAAGAGTAAGTTGTAATGAATACCAATTTTTTTTTAATTGTTTTTCAACTATTATTAAGTTTAGGGATTCTCTGAACAATACAGTTACACAATCTTATTTATTTCATGTTCCTTATGAGTTAATAGTTTTATACTTTTTTAATTTAAATTCAAAATCATTCAAAATTTAGGTTTCACATAATACAATAACACTTAAATAATTATTTACTGAACCTAATATGGCTACGATATCATTGAAATGTTCCTTAATACTACTTATATTAATTTGAAAAACCCCAAAACTGTTATTATATAAATGTATATCCACTAAAGAGTCAATACAAATGGAATATGTATCAATATTTAAATATTGTTTAAACCTAGCATATTATTGTTAATTTGAGAACATAAAATTTACTTTAAAATAGATTTTACATTTTCAAAATATACTTATTAATTACAGCATTATCAAATCGTTTGAATTGTATCAATTGTTATTCTACCAATTTATTTACTGAAATAACTTAACATTAATTATCTTTCAATGTTTAAATTATATATAATATAATATAATATGTATATATATATATTTTTTTAGATGAGCTTCTAAACTCTGCAAAATCCGAACACCTAAATAGAAATTTCATATTGACGCAAAAAATTTGTAAAAGTTTACTTATACATAAACCAAAAGATCTAAATATATTACTACTGATTGCTAATGCATTCTTAAATTGCGACAAATACGAAGAATGTAATAATTATTTAGAAAAAGCAAAAAACATTAATCCAAATTGTACCGAAGTTTTAAGCAACATTGCATTGGTTGCGAGTAAAAAATACAAAAATGATGTAGCTAAAGAATCATTATATAAAATTTGTTCAAAAAAACCTTATTGGTCGGATGCGTGGACAAATTATGCTGACTATTTATCTGAGACTAACGACTTAACCACAGCCCAAGTGGCTTATATCAGGGCTTTAAGCCTAAAACCCGAATTTTATAAAACACGTAATAAGTACGGAAAACTGTTATTAAGACTAAACAAAATAAAAGAGGCTAAAAAGGAGTTTAAGATTGCCCTCAACAGTGCAAAAGAATATCCAGAAACATTAAACAATTTAGCAGAGGTATATTATAAAAGCGGTAAATTTGGAAAATCCATTTTGAAGTATAAACAACTCTTAGAGACTAACCCGGATTGGACGAATGCTTGTTTTCACTTGGGAATGGCCTATGAAAAGGTTAAGGATTACGAAAATGCAGCTAATGCATTGAACAAAGCAATAGAACAAGAACCAGAAAATGTGTCTTTTTTAAGAATGTTAGCAGTTATATACAGCTATCAAGACAATAATATGAAGTTGTGTGCTGAAACATTAAAAAAGTGTTTGAAATTCAAGCCTGAGGACTTTAATTTAAATTTGGATCTCGCTTTAGTGTATTTGCATAATATTCAAAATTACCATAAAGCTATATTTTATCTTAAAAAATGTAGAAAATTAAATCCGGATAGAATTGACGTATACGAAGAGCTTTTTGATGCATACAAAAAAACTAAAGATCATTTAAATGCGTACGATGCTTGCATGTCCATGGGGAATTTGTATCTGGAGAAGGATGATTATGAAAATGCAAGAAACTCATTCGATTGTGCGGTACTTATGAACCCGAATAATGCATTTGGTCATTGGAAATTGGGCCTAGCATTGTATAAACTGGGACATGACGATTTGGCTCTTAAAAAGTAATAATTAATCAAAACAACTATAAGTTTAAAAAAAAGCTATAAAAAGACCCTCTAAAAATTGTCTTAATAATATTTTTTCATTTTAATACTTTCAGAAAATACGATTTTCTTTTACTTCAATGAGCTTATTAATGTATAATATACAATTGTACAAGTTACAATAAGAAACATCTATCTATATAAAAATGAATGTATGTGTGTATGTGTGTGTGTGTGTGTGTGTCTCCATATTACCATGGCAACCATATATCATATCCTATTAATATTATAAATGCAAAAGTCTGTGACTTTGTTACTCTTTCACGTAAAAACTACTGAATGGATTCTAATGAAACTTTACAATAACATAGCTTATACATCAGAATAACACATAGGCTACAAATCATCACTCTAGGTCTAACCATTGAATGTGCTCAAACGGGGATTTAGAGATTTACGGTGGAAATTTTTGTTTATAAATGGTTGCCATGGGTTTTAAAATTATTATAAACTATTATTATTTGCCGTGAAATATCAAATATGTGTATTCATTAAATGCATTTAGTTTTTTTGTACGCTGTGTTAAGTATCACAATTACGTAAATATTGAGCGTATTATACTCACATATAAGTTATGTAATAAGGTACATAAAACAATCACGATGCCACGTATTCGTGGACGAGGAGGAAATATTGGTTGACTGACTCAACATTCACAATTAGTCCAACCGTTTAGGAAAATTTCAGAAACATACTTGGTATAACTTTCATACTTAAGTGTTAAATTATAAAGTTACGTACAAACATCACGGGGTCCACGATCTACCACAGGTAGCTGATTGCCTACCTGATAATATAGGTACTGCTGCGAATCAAAATTTTTATTCCGGGCAACGGAAAAGTTAAGATAAATTTTAAACACCATACACTGAATATTAAATAACGAATTGAACAAAGTTTGAGTCATATAGAGTTGATACATTTAACGGGTAACGAAGTGCACGGGATCAGCTAGTATTATATATAATAGGTATATGACGTTTACTCCAACTTAAAATAAATTTAAAATATTTACATTTAGGTACCTTTTAATAGGATGCTTAAACTTGAAAATAATATGTCATGTATGTCTTTCTTTGGAAAACTATTTAAAATAAGTCAAATTTAAAACAATACGTCTTCTAATTTAACAACAAACAAGTTATCGACCAACTTCTATAATTTTTGATTTTTAATTTAAAAACATTTTTTTTCTCTTGCAACTAAATACTTAGTAATTTACAACTAAAAATTATTTCTTTATTAAGAACAAGAATATTCTTAAATATGAATTATAGGCTAAACTCTATAATCTCGGATATATGTTTAAACTTACAAAGAACATTGTTTTATATTATTATGAATTCTGTAATGGACAATTCGTGAAATCTTTACAGTATTAATCACATAATTCATTTTTCCACAGATACAAACATGCAATAGCAATAAGGCCGGACTTTCCCGATGCATATTGCAATATGGGGGAATTATTTGAAGAACGTGGCCTTGTCGAACAAGCCAAAGTATATTATGAAATGGCAATCAAGTTAAGTCCAAACGACCATTTAAACGCTCGGTTGAATTTGGCCGATATGTCAATGGAAAAAATGGATCTTAATGGTGCTACGGCGGACAATGAAAAGCAATAGAATATGACAATACAACTGTCAAGTAGATGTTATTTGATATTGTACATCTTCAAACAACAATATTCCATCCTGGTAAATATTTGATTGACATTATTTTAATAAGTCAAGTGTGGAACATAATATAAACCTTTTTCTTTTATTTTTTAATAAATTACTACCTATATATATTTAATATAATATTTTAATAATATTATGTAATATATATTTTTTTTTATTTCAGGTTGAATTACTTTGAACACCATAAAGATTTGTCTCAACCCAGAAAATGTTGATGTTTTTTTTTTTTTTTTTTTATTAATTTACAACTAAACAACCAAAATCGTAATTCTTGATTTTTAATATGTAATTTTTTCCAAGTTTGAACTTCAAATGTCTGTAAAAATAACTGTGTGTATATATTTTTTAGATTATTTGGTTACAGTGTGAGATTTATTGTTTTAGATTATCAAACCTTAGACATAAAAATAAAATTCTGTTTAATAAAATCTCTTATGTGTTTGTAAAAATGTATACAACATTAAATCTTTTTATTGTACCTATATTTTTAATACATTATCATATTAGTCTAAAGAGATTATAGACACTCTGAATCTGAAGTCTGTTAAAATAGGAAAGAAAATGTTGGCATAGTATAAGTACTAAGGCGTAGTAGGTACTCACCGAAAAATATACGGGACAAATATACTTTAATACCGCGCTGGAAAAAGGTGGTACCTAACTAGTGTAGGGGAAGGGTACACGAAAGAATGAGGCCTCAACTACTAACTAGTGTTAAATAATAATTGTTATCCAACTCGAATGCGCCGAATAATTTCATCGCACGAATGAAGCATTGACTCGAAATATGAAAGTTACGAATTTAAGAGGAAACAATGATCGAAAATAATTTAAATGTTTTGAATATAAAAATAAAAAACATGGTACCTATCTTTAATCAATCATAATGAGTTTAAGTTATCAAAAAAAAAGTTAATTACACAATTAGGTACCTACTTACTTTGTTTTTATACTCATTAATGTTATAGCATTCAGCAATTGCATAGATAAATAATTCAACATTTAATATAGCTAGGTAATACCACAAAATTACATGAAAAGGGTACTCATATAAAGTCCTATACAATAAATTATTAATTAATTTATATTATAATAATGTTTCGTGGGTATTTGTTACCACTTTGTGTGTATTTTCAAATGTGTATTTAAAAAATAAAAAAAGAATATTAATATTTTACCGTCTAAAATGTGTTTAATATAATGGTATAACACTACCAACAGTATGATTAATTAAACCATATAATAATACACACACTAATCATCAAAGTTCAATACTTCTATCATAAGACAACGTACCCCCATATAAATTATAGGTAATGATAATAATATGCCGTAATTGGTATATATAGCAACACTGATGAATGATTATATGGGTATACAGGACATATGGGAACTGTGCATAGGACATCCTTCCCGACTAAGTTTCTGTACAGAAATTCATAATTTATAAATTATAAGCTTTCACCGTAATTTATTATATTAAACGATATAAATAAGAATCAGAGCACCAATAACAATTCAAAATTCCCGCCAATAGTATATAACAATTTTTTGTACCCAAGGACATTTATACCACTCTCGGAGATTGCATCGGCTGCACACACAGATATCTATATAGTACTAGATAGCGAACTCCCACCATGAATTGAAGCATCAAGGTCGGTGGCAATTGCATTTTATTTCATATTATGACAAATAAGATTAATTATGATTTATTTTGTATTGCATTTTATTATTTCTAAACCTGTGGTTTAAAAAAAACAAAAATGATATAAGTAATCTTACATTTACTATTTTATTTTACCATTAAAAGGATGCTATTCCTAACACATTTTGTATAATGAATAAAGTGTTTTGCCCCCCGAGAAAATGGCGTCCGTCAACAGCTGTGCTTCACTTGATAACAATGTAAAAATATAGGAGTACCTTATCTAGCCAGTATAGATGTCTGTAGCTGCACACCGGCCACGTCAGCAACTTACTGCAGCCACGTCACACGAATCATGGACCAATGACGGTCTTATAATTGTATACGTCCCCATAACTTATATTAACATATTTTATTCGCCTACGAATTTCCAAATTTCCAATATAGTCTTAACATTTATTTTCTTTATCCTTGCTTTTTCAAAGCTGACCGTAGTACTAGAATCCGGAACTATAGTAAGTCCTAAACTTCTATGTGTCGGCTACAGCAACTGACATAACTGTAAAACATTCTGTGCTGAGTGCTTTTAAGTTTTGACGCCATCTTTGGATCACCACCTCGTCGTTGTCCTATAGTGAGTATGAGTAGTGTGTGTTAGATGACATTACTAAATTCACTATTTTAATATGCTGTTACCAATTAGATATGAAAAGATATTTATATTATATTCATTCTAATGTACCTACTTATTACAATATATGTTTTATTTTACAGTTGATTGACAACAGTCTTGGTCGAATGTTTATGTGAATCATTTTCTTCTGTCTTTATTTGAAAAAAAAATCAATTCATTAATAATATTTGAAACTATGAGTTCGTCATCATTGGTAAGTAATATATATTAATAATTCAACTATGACGTACCTATATGGGAAGTTTATGGGACATTCGAACGAGCTATGATTTCATTTTAATCACTGTTTTTCAATTTGATATTTAAAAGAACTCTAGTTACTGAATTGATAAGTACTCTAATGATAAATAGATTCACCTCATATATATTTTTAATTCACATAATATCAGTCTAATAAAGATAAATATGAGCCCATGAACATTTTTTTGCCATGTACTTTACTTTTACTTTTAAGACAAAAGATGTGTATTAAACCAATTTGATTAATTATAAATAAATATACATTACATTTATTCATCAAATAATCATTATAACACTTACAGGATGTATTTTGTCCGAAACATTCCGACTCCGATGCACCGATTACGATTATAATAAGTATCATATCACAAAAGGACACAACAAAGTAAATATTTTACAAATATTCTTAATATTAACATGTATATGTATATATTCTTGTTCTTTTTTTAAGATTTACACATATCTCCAATGAATTTGGCAAATTAGGGTTTACCAAAGTGAAGGATTTGGCTGGCACCACCCTTGGCAAAGCAAGCTCGATTAAAATGTCAGGAGATACACTAACGCAGCTTTATGAAGCTATGGAGGTATAAACTAATAACATATACATTTTTAGATTATATTTATGTAATTATTTATATTTTTTTTTTTTAGATATATAGCAAACGCCTAGGTAAGTTATAATTATTTTCAATACTATTTATTGATATGTTATATTTAGATGAGCCTACATAAGCTATGGCCAAACAACCATTTTTTTTTTTTAAACTGCTCCAAGTTTGGTACCAGGGCTTAATAAAATATAATGTAAACTTCACACTGCATATTGTCACCATATTTATAAATGAAATATACAACTAAAAATGTATACGTACATTGTAAGTTAATTTTCTGTATAAACTAATTCAACACTCACTTTGCTTTATATAACAATATTTTTCTAACAAACTCAAGATACTCTGGTATTATGAAATTTAGGCATCCAATTATTTTTTTTTGTTTTTATAATTATTTCATAAGAGGACGCTACCTTCCCATGCATTTTTTGTCACCATCTTACACACATAAGAAATGACATATTTATGTTAACTAGTTTCAATAGTGTGTTGTTAGTTTTTATATTAGAGCAAATTGACCAATTATCATACTTTAAGGTAATAACTTCATCCTTGCTTAAGCGTTGACAATTTTTTCGATAATTTAATTTTCAAGCAAGAAATGGGTGAGATATATCACAAATTAAAAATGCTCATAATATCTCCCTTTAAAACTAAAATATAAAATAAAAGCCGACCATTTAGCATAGATCATGTTCTCATTTATAAGTTATGTTATTTGAAGTTTAAATTACAACTTAGTCGGTCGTCGACGGACCTTATTCCACATGACGTAACCAGTATGTTCTCCTCAGGAATAGAGTATATTAGAACAATTTTATTCTAATTTATAAATGGAATTAAATAAAATAAAATTCAATATTTTAATACTAATTTATAGTTTTTCTGTAAAGTTATGCATTAAATATTCATTACGCCCACTCATCGACACACGCATGCCTACACAAAATTACCACAACTATTAATAACAAATTTTTGAAGCACAACTTCAGTCTTCAGCCATTCAAAATATGATTAATTTGTATAAAAAAATTTGAATGAAAATGAAATGTCATTGAAAACAATGAAACTGCTAATATCCCACATTACTTTTGGTGTGTTCTAACAGTGAACAGGAGAATAATAATAATAACAATAATAATAATGGACTTGAATGTAATGTCAACAAAAATAATACACAAAAGAATGACATAAAAAACTGTAGGATGCATATTGCAGCACCCCTTAAAAGCAAAGCTTGTGGTGGGGAGCTCATCATCTTAAGAATACAAGAAAGTTGAAAAACAATTGTTAATTAAGTACAATTTTACATAACAGCCTTATTATAATTCTATTATCTTTGAAAAACCCATAAAATTATGATAAATTTTGAATGACTTAAAATTATCAAACTGATTAATATTAATATTTTATATACAACATAAATCAAGACCAGTATACAAGGCGCTTTTTTGTCTAAAAACTTTTTGACACTTCAGTTAATGTATATTAACATTTTGCATATTATATCTAGTACAAATGTTCATAGTAAATAAATAATGCTTTTATAATTTACTTCTAATATTTACCTGCCTTCATGAAATACATAGAACGATTGCCCGTCTCAGTCTGTAATCTATTATTAAGCCAATATATTTTAATTCATTAGTCTTTTCAAGTCTTACACATTTCGGGTCACATTTGGTATTCAAACTAAAATTACATTTTAGAGAATAGACAGGCAACTTATGTCCATGTAAAACATTAAAAACTAATCGGCAAAAACTTAATAATTCCATATTACTATTTATATTTATAATCAACACTGCAATATTACCTTATAATATATAACATAGCCATACTAAAAAAAAACATTTACATTAAGTATTTGAAATCTTTCACTTAAGATATAATTTAATAGGTAATTAGTAACTCCACGAATACCAGAGAATTCTAGTTTTTAAAGCAATAACTCAATATTTACACAGTCACAGGATTTTTGTACGGCTAGAAAAATACTCTTTTTTTAAAAATAATTAAATAAACGATTTTTGGTATAGGATCTTTTTGAAAATGTTCGATTAAGTTAAGGATATTCAGATAATTCCATAATTTCCAAATTATAATTTATTACCTGATTTAAATAATAGGCGGTCTAAGTCTCACGAGCCACCAAAATTTGCTCGACATAATACTTAAACACTTATCTATATATTTGATACGTATTGTCGTGTTGATATATTAAACAAACTAAAAAATACAAATTTTAAATACCTTAATTAATAGGAAAATGATGAAATTATACATTCACTCACAGTTCTCATACCTATTATACCTCTTATTCATATATTATGATGTATCAACTATCAATGTATGCTTCTATGCTCTTATAATATAAATTAAGAATAAATATCATTAATATGATAATGGCTGTATGTTCTCTATATTGTCCTAAATGAAAGAACACAAATATGAAATGTAGAAAATAAATCAAATATAAATAAACATTGAACAATATTATAAATGGTTTTTAATTTTTAAATTTTTAAGTAAGTTTTTTTAGTCATCTAAAAAAGTCATCTCTTACTATGTTCAATATTGCAATGTTGCTTAGTCTTATATCAGGTATAATCCATGTTTTTGGTTTGCTTTTATCAATAGAGATAGAAGCATAAATAATATGATTGATAAAAGCAAATCAAAAAAATTAATAAATTAACAAACCAATAAATTCTTAAATCTGTATCATCATTGGTTGATCTACTAATATAAAACAGAGAGAATACATTTTTCATTTTAAGAGTAAGTTGTAATGAATCTCAATTTTTTTCTAATTGTTTTCAACTATTATTAAGTTTAGGGATCCTCTGAACAATACAGTTACACCATCTTATTTATTTCATGTTTCTTATGAGTTAATAGTTTTATACTTTTTTTATTTAAATTCAAAATCATTCAAAATTTAGGTTTCACATAATACAATAACACTTAAATAATTATTTACCGAGCCAAATAAGGCTACGATATCATTGAAATGTTCCTTAATACTACTTATATTAATTTGAAAAACTGCAAAACTGTTATTATATAAATGTATATCCACTAAAGAGTCAATACAAATGGAATATATATATCAATATTTAAATATTGTTTAAACCTAGCATATTATTGTTAATTTGAGAACATAAAATTTACTTTAAAATAGATTTTACATTTTCAAAATATACTTATTAATTACAGCATTATCAAATCGTTTGAATTGTATCAATTGTTATTTTACAAATGTATTTACTGAAATATCTTAACATTAATTATCTTTCAATGTTATAAATTATACATAATATAATATAATATAATATACCTATATATATATATTTTTAGATGACCTTCTAAACTCTGCAAAATCCGAACACCTAAATAGAAATTTCTTATCGACACAAAAAATTTGTAAAAGTTTACTTATACATAAGCCAAAAGATTTAAATATAACATTACTTCTTGCTAATGCATTGTTCGATTGCGGCAACTACGAACAATGTATGATCTATTTAGAAGAAGCAAAAACCATTAATCCAAATTGTACCGAAGTTTTAAGCAATATGGCATTAGTCGCTGTAAAACGATCCGAAAATGATATGGCTAAAGAATATCTATTTAGGGTTTGCTCCATGAAACCATATTGTGCATATGCTTGGACGGACTATGCAGATTTATTAGCTGACAACAACGACTTAACCACAGCTCAAGTGGCTTACATCCGGGCTTTGAGTCTGAAACCCGAATTTTATAAAGCACGTAATAAGTACGGAAAACTGTTATTAAGACTAAACAAAATAAAAGAGGCTAAAAAGGAGTTTAAGATTGCCCTCAACAGTGCAAAAGAATATCCAGAAACATTAAACAATTTAGCAGATGTATATTATAAGAGCGGTAAATTTGGAAAATCCATTTTGAAGTATAAACAACTCTTAGAGACTAACCCAGATCGGACGAATGCTTGTTTTTACTTGGGAATGGCCTATGCCAAGGTTAAGGATTACGAAAATGCAGCTAATGCATTTAACAAAGCAATAGAACAAGAACCAGAAAATGTGTCTTTTTTAAGAATGGTAGCAGTTACATACTGCCTTCAAGGCAATATGGAGGCGTGTGCTGAAACGTACAAAAAGTGTTTGCAATACAAGCCAGACGAATTTGATTTAAATTTGGAACTCGCATTAGTATATTTAAATAATATTAAAAATTACAATGAAGCCATATTTTATCTTACAAAATGTAGCCAATTAAATCCGGATAGAATTGACGTATACGAAAAGCTTTTTGATGCATACAAAAAAACTAAAGATCATTTAAATGCGTCCGATGCTTGCATGTCCATGGGGGATTTGTATCTGGAAAAGGATGATTATGAAAATGCAAGAAACTCATTCTGTTGTGCGGTACTTATGAACCCGAGGAATGAATTTGGTCATTGGAAAATGGGCCTAGCATTGTATAAACTGGGACATCACGATTTGGCTCTTAAAAAGTAATAATTAATCAACACAACTATAAGTTTAAAAAAAGCTATAAATAAACCCTCTAAAAATTTGTCTTAATAATCCATTTTATTGGTAATATTTTCAGAAAATACGATTTCCTTTTACTTCAATGACCTTATTAAAGTATATACAAGTTACAATAAGAAACATATGTGTAATAGGTATACGACGTTTAATTTCAACTTAAAATAAATTTAAAATATTTACATTTACCATTTAATAGTATGCTTAAACTTGAAAATAGTATGTAATGTAGGTTTTTCTTTGGTAAACTATTTAAAATCAGTCAACTTTAAAACAATACTTCTAATTTAACAACAAACAAGTTATTGACCAACTTCTATAATTTTTGATTTTTAATTTAAAAACATTTTTTTTCTCTTGCAACTAAATACTTAGTAATTTACAACTAAAAATTAATTCTTTATTAAGAACAAGAATATTCTTAAATATGAATTATAGGCTAAATTCTCTAATCTCAGAAATATGTTTAAACTTACAAAGAACATTGTTTTATATTATTATGAATTCTGTAATGGACAATTCGTGAAATCTTTTCAGTATTAATCATATAATTCATTTTTCCACAGATACAAACATGCAATAGCAATAAAGCCAGACTTTCCCGATGCATATTGCGATATGGGAGTAATATTTAATGAACGTGGCCTTGTCGAACAAGCCAAAGTATATTATGAAATGGCAATCAAATTAAGTCCAAACGACCATTTAAACGCTCGGTTGAATTTGGCCGATATGTCAATGGAAAAAATGGATCTTAATGGTGCTACGGCGGACAATGAAAAGCAATAGAATATGCCAATACACCTGTCAAGTAAGTGTTATTTGATATTGTACAATCTTCAAACAACAATATTCCATCCTGGTAAATATTTGATTGAAATTATTTTAATAAGTCAAGTGTGGAACTTCTAGACCTTTTTTTTTTTTTAAATTTCTTTCTACAATTATTTTTAGTATTTAGGTAATAATAAAAATTATTCTTAAAAACAAGGTTTAATTATGAGGTGTTTTCCGATTTTTTTGAAATGAATCATTTGTAATTTAACTTTATTCTTTAACTAAATTCTTTAAAAGCACTTTGTTAACTAGTATTATTATAATGTTTTTACATAAACATTTAATCAGCTAACCATTATAATTGATTTTAATAATAATTATGTAATATATTTTTTTTTATTTCAGGTTGAATTACTTTGAACACCATAAAGATTTGTCTGAACCCAGAAAATGTTGATGTTTTTTTTTTTTTTATATTGATTTACAACTAAATAACCAAAATCGTAATTCTTGGTTTTTTAATATGTAATTTTTTCCAAGTTTGAACTTAAAATGTCTGTAAAAATTACTGTGTTTATATATTTTTTAGATCATTTGGTTACAGTGTGAGATTTATTGTTTTAAATTATCAAACTTAGACATAAAAATAAAATTTTTTTTAAAAAAATCTCTTATGTGTTTGTAAAAATGTATACAACATTAAATCTTTTTATTGTACCTATATTTTTAATATATTATCATATTAGTCTAAAGAGATTATAGACACTCTGAATCTGAAGTCTGTTAAGGGGCCTCGCAATGGCATTGATTTAAGGAGAATCATTTAGGCAATTTCTAATCTCGTCGTCGCCACACGAGATCTATGTGTTAGTCGTAAATGATTATTAGTGTGTATGGCGTCCATGCGGGTCAATTGTAGCTCTCGCACGCACTCGCACACACATGTCAATCTATAATAATATTGTGATCATGAAAAAATGATTATTTTCACTTAAACATACGATTCTAATTCCAACAGTATGTCGCAACGATTACCTCAATTTTCATTCTGACAAAATATTCTTATTTTCCACAACATGTAGGAGGGATCGATCAGAGGCGCAACTAGCTCAATTGTTTTGGGGGGACTGAAGTCCCACATATTTTTATAAATTTTCAAAAATATAACAGAGGGGCTTCTTCATAAAAAATCATACTTTGTTAAATTCATTAAATTAACTTCATACAAATACTAACAAAAACTTGATAGTTTATTAATAATGTTTTACATAACTTAATAACTAAAAACAATACAAAATAATTTATTTTAGCACAATCCTTCGGTCTTGTTCCGCAAATTTATTAACAATTACTTCAGAATCAATTTTGTTTGATAAATCCCTTTCAATGTTTAATAAAGCTAAAGAACTAAAACGATCTTCAGCCATGGTGGTTCTGAGCCAAGTCTTGACCCTTCTCATTGTACTAAAAGATCGCTCGCATGTAGACGAACTAACTGGGATTGTTATAGCAAGTTGTAAATGTTTATATAGATTTGGATACACTGATTGGTTTACAGTACTAATAATGTCAGGTAATTCAAATGTTATATCACAGTGTTGCTACTAACCAATAAAAATAAAAACCAAGGCGTATTTTTTTTATAAAAAAAATTGTTTTGTGAAAATACTTCAACTGAAGAACATTTTTCATACATTGTTTCGTAAATAAGTATTTACTATTTTTCAAGAACAAAAAAATTTTAAAAGTGCTGAAAATTTTTGGGGGGACTATTACAAATTTTGGGGGGACTAAGTCCCCCCAAGCCCCCCCCCCCTATTTGCGCCACTGGGATCGATCGAGGCACATTTTTAAAATTGTATTTAGTTAATTAAATATTTAAGTTGGAAATTCTGTATTTTTTTTTGATTTTTTTACAATTTTTATTGCAATTTAAATTACAAAAATTAAAAATGTGGCTCGATCGTTCCCTTGTATATATTACGGACAATCAGTATATCTTTTCAGAATGAAAATCGTGATAATTGTCGACACGTATCGTTGGAATTAGAAACAGTAGTTTTTGACAAAAAAAAAAGACTTGGTAGTGAGGCCCCTTAATATAGGAAAGAAAATGTTGGCATACTATAAGTACTAAGACGTAGTAGGTACTCACCGAAAAATATACGGGACACATATACTTTAATACCGCGCTGGAAAAATCTAGGACCTAACAAGTGTAGGGGAAAGGTACACGAAAAAATGAGGCCTCAACTACTAACTAGTGTTAAGTACCTGCCATTAGTCAATATTAAATAATAATTGGGATCTAACTCGAATGCGCCGAATAATTTCATCGCACGAATGAAGCATTGACGCAACACGAAAGATGAAAGTTACGAATTTAAGAGGAAACAATGATCGAAAATAATTTTAATGTTTTATATGGTTTGAATATAAAAATAAAAACCTGGTACCTATCTTTAATCAATCATAATGAGTTTAAGTTATCAAAAAAAAGTTAATTACCCAATTAGGTACTTACTTACTTTGTTTTTATACTCATTAAAGTTATAGCATTCAGCAATTGCATAGATAAATAATTCAACATTTAATATACCTATGTAATACCACAAAACTACATGAAAAGGGTACTCATATAAACGCATAACAATTAATTATTAATTATTTTAAATTATAATAACGTTTCGTCGGTATTTGTTACTTTGTATGTATTTTCAAATGTGTATTTAAAAAATTCAAAATAGAATATTAATTTTATACCGTCTAAAATGTGTTTAATATAATAGTATAACACTACCAACAGTATGATTAATTACACCATATATTAATACACACACTAAACAGCAAAGTTTAATACTTCTATCATAAGACAACGTACCCACATATAAATTATAGGTAATTATAATAATATGCCGTAATTGGTATATATAGCAACACTGATGAATGATTATATGGGTATACAGGACATATGGAAATTGTGCATAGGACATCCTTCCCGACTAAGTATCTGTACAGAAATTCATAATTTATAAATTTTAAGTTTTCGCCGTAATTTATTATATTAAACGATATAAATAAGAATCAGAGCACCTATAACAATTCAAAATTCCCGCCAATAGTATATAATAATTTTTTGTATACAAGGACATTTATAAAACTCTTGGAGATTGCGTCGGCTGCACACACAGATATCTAAATAGTACTAGATAGCGAACTCCCACCTTGAATTGAAGCATCAAGGTCGGTGGGCAATTGTATTTTATTTAATATCATTACAAGGAAGATTAATTATGATTTATTTTGTATTGCATTTTATTATTTCTAAACCTGTAGTTTAAAAATAAAAAAATATTATATAAGTAATCTTACATTTAATATTTTATTTTACCATTAAAAGGATGCTATTCCTAACACATTTTGTATAATGAATAAAGTGTTTTGCCCCCCGAAAAAATGGCGTCCGTTAACAGCTGAGCTTCACTTGATAACAATGTAAAAAATATAGGAGTACCTTATCTAGCCAGTATAAATATCTGTAGCTGCACACCGGCCACGTCAGCAACTTACTGCAGCCACGTCACACGAATCATGGACCAATGACGGTCTTATAATTGTATACGTCCCCATAACCTATATTAACATATTTTATTCACCTACGAGTTTCCAAATTTCCAATATAGTCTTACAATTTATTTTCTTTATCCTTGCTTTTTCACTGGACTTTAATACTTCAAAGCTGACCGTAGTACTAGAATCCGGAACTATAGTAAGTCCTAAGCTTCTATGTGTCTGCTACAGCGACTGACATAACTGTAAAACATTCTGTGTTGAGTGCTTTTAAGTTTTGACGCCATCTTTGGATCACCACCTCGTCGTTGTCCTATAGTGAGTATGAGTAGTGTGTGTTAGATCGTTAGATGACATTACTAAATTCACTATTTTAATATGCTGTTACCAATTAGATATGATAATATATTTATATTATATTCATTCTAATGTACCTACTTATTACAATATATGTTTTATTTTACAGTTGATTGACAACAGTCTTGGTCGAAAGTTTATGTGAATCATTTTCTTCTGTCTTTATTTGAAAAAAAAATCAATTGATTAATAATATTTGAAACTATGAGTTCGTCATCATTGGTAAGTAATATATTAATAATTCAACTATGACGTATATGGGAAGTTTATGTGACATTCGAACGAGCTATGATTTCATTTTAATCACTGTTTTTCAATTTGATATTTAAAAGAACTCTAGTTACTAAATTGATAAGTACTCTAATGATCAATAGATTCACCTCATATATAATTTTAATTCACATAATAGCAGTCTAATAAAGATAAATATGAGCCCATGAACATTATTTTGCCATGTACTTTACTTTTAAGACAAAATATGTGTATTAAACCCATTTGATTAATTATAAATAAATATACATTAAATTTATTCATCAAATAATCATTATAACACTTACAGGATGTATTTTGTCCGAAACATTCCGACTCCGATGCACCGATTACGATTATAATAAGTATCATATCACAAAAAGACACAACAAAGTAAATATTTTACAAATATTCTTAATATTACCATGTTTATGTATATATTCTTGTTCTTTTTTTAAGATTTACACATATCTCCAATGAATTTGGCAAATTAGGGTTTACCAAAGTGAAGGATTTGGCTGGCACCACCCTTGGCAAAGCAAGCTCGATTAAAATGTCAGGAGATACACTAACGCAGCTTTATGAAGCTATGGAGGTATATACTAATAAAATACAAATTTTTAGATTATATTTATGTAATTATTTATATTTTTTTTTTAGATATATAGCAAAAGCCTAGGTAAGTTATAATTATTATCAATACTATCTATTGATATGTTATATTTAGATGAGCCTACATAAGCTATGACCAAACAACCATTTTTTTTTTTTAAACTGCTCCAAGTTTGATTCATTTTGATCCAAGACCAATTATCAAACTTTAAGGTAAAAACTTCATCCTTGCTTAAGCGTTGACAATTTTTTCGATAATTTAATTTTCAAGCAAGATATGAGTGAGATATAATATCACAAATTAAAAATGCTCATAATATCTCCCTTGAAAACTAAAATATAAAATAAAAGCCGACCATTTAGCATAGATCATGTTCTCATTAATTATAAGTTATGTTATTTGAAGTTTGAATTACAACTTAGTCGGTCGTCGATGGACCTTATTCTACATGACGTAACCAGTATGTTCTCCTAAGGAATAGAGTATATTAGAACAATTTTATTCTAATTTATAAATGCAATTAAATAAAATAAAATTCAATAGTTTTATACTAATTTATAGTTTTTCTGTAGAATTATGCATTAAATATTCATTACGCCCACTCATCGACACACACATGCCTACACAAAATTACCACAACTATTAATAACAAATTTTTGAAGCACAACTTCAGTCTTCAGCCATTCAAAATATTATTAATTTGTATAAAAAAATTTGAATGAAAATGAAATGTCATTGAAAACAATGAAACTGCTAATATCTCCCATTACTTTTGGTGTGTTCTAACGGTGGCCAGGAGAATAATAATAATAATAATAATAATAATAATTATTATTATAATAATAATGGACTTGAATGTAATGTCAACAAAAATAATACACAAAAGAATGACATATAAAACTGTAGGATGCATATTGCAGCACCCCTTAAAAGCAAAGCTTGTGGTGGGGAGCTCATCATCTTAAGAATACAAGAAAGTTGAAAAACAATTGTTAATTAAGTTCAATTTTACATAACAGCCTTATTATAATTCTATTATCTTTGAAAAACCCATAAAATTAAGATAAATTTTGAATGACTTAAAATTATCAAACTGATTAATATTAATATTTTATATACAACATAAATCAAGACTAGTATTGAGGAATCTCAAAGATTGATCGCGCTCTGGTGGTATAAATTGTAACTAGTGCAACTGGGCAACTTCGGTGTTATTGTTATTTTATTATAAGAGTGAATGAATGTGTTGTTTCTTTCATAGGCTTATGGTTCATTTTATTTACGTGTTTTATTATTAATTATTAAAATTAATATTCATAATACAAAATACGAATGTCTATATATTTAAATTTTATATTAACCGACAATGTTAGGTACTTATAAACTATTATATAAAACATAATGGAAAATAGCGGCGCTAAATTTTCACCTCGTCCAAATAATGGCCACTCCAAGAACACTTTAAATCAGTTTGAGAAATAGGTTCTAATGAACTAATCCCATTCCTGAATAAATAGATCCACAAATAAAAATTAAACAATAAAGTAAGTTGTTTGGTATTTAAAAAAACTGGTCAAAATGTCACCAAGCTAACACTAACCTGTTCAGATAAAGTAATGTTGACACAATATGTTTGCACTTTTGACTATTTCCGGCTTTGTATGTACATAATATTTTTGTTACTTTTAAACCATTTTCATTTAATTGTAAGCTTCCAGTTTTATTATGTGGTTTATCCCTTATTGCTGAAGTTTGTAAACACATACCTAATATATTAATTTCCTTTAAATCTTTACTAATATATCCACAATTTATTAGATGTCCACTATTTAAGATATTTTCTCCTTCAACCATATTTCGTGTGTTCGGAGTAGCACTACAAAATGTATAAATATCCGCCAAAGAAATTCTATGCATTTTTATATTATGTTAGTAATGAATGTCTAAATATTAATTATAAGAAAAATGACCAAATTGTAGTTGTTAATAAAAAGATATCCATAAAATATTAAAAATTAAATAATCTATTATCTTTCATACAAATCTTATTACATAAAATAATAATAAAAAATTAATTTAATCAATGTTCTCTATGGATTATAATTTATAATACTAATCTGTTAACTATTCACTACGTATAATAATATTGTTTATCAGTTTCTTTTGAAAAAATTATTTTTAGTTTCTAAAACCCATGATAATATTTAAAGTGTATATTTATACTATTGAATATATACAAATTGTGGTCTTTACTCTTTACCCTAGTTATAAGGTACTATTTTGTACATTATAATGAAATGCCAAATATTAATTAATAATTGAGATTGTTAGTAGGTATTATACATTGATATATTTACTTTATATTTTAAGTTGAAAAATATAATATTATATATAGGTATATATATATATATGAGTATACAGCATATATAATACATAATATTATTACAACTTTTTAATTATAAAAATATATTAAAAACAATTTATATGAACTTTTTACTTTTTTATGTAAATTAATCAATATACGTAAATACATAATATATAGGTAGTTAATTTTTGACTGCCCAGTTGCCGGCGCCATTTTGAATGCGCCGCCCGGAACTCTAATTCCCAATACAAGTCGCTTTTTTGTCTAAAAACTTTTTGACACTTCAGTTAATGTATATTAACATTGTGCATATTATATCTAGTACACATGTTCATAGTAAATAAATAATGCTTTTATAATTTATTTCTAATATTTACCTGCCTTCATGAAATACATAGAACGATTGCCCGTCTCAGTCTGTAATCTATTATTAAGCCAAGATATTTTAATTCATTAGTCTTTTCAAGTCTTACACATTTCGGGTCACATTTGGTATTCAAACTAAAATTACATTTTAGAGAATAGACAGGCAACTTATGTCCATGTAAAACATTAAAAACTAATCGGCAAAAACTTAATTATTCCATATTACTATTTATATTTATAATCAACACTGCAATATTACCTTATAGCATATAACA
This sequence comes from Macrosiphum euphorbiae, assembly GCA_949089665.1. NCBI lineage: Eukaryota > Metazoa > Arthropoda > Insecta > Hemiptera > Aphididae > Macrosiphum > Macrosiphum euphorbiae. Next base: position 72,161,963 of record CARXXK010000003.1, on the reverse strand, counting down.
TAGCCATACTAAAAAAAAACATTTACATTAAGTATTTGAAATCTTTCACTTAAGATATAATTTAATAGGTAATTAGTAACTCCACGAATACCTGAGAATTCTAGTTTTTAAAGCAATAACTCAATATTTACACAGTCACAGGATTTTTGTACGGCTAGAAAAATACTCTTTTTTTAAAAATAATTAAATAAACGATTTTTGGTATAGGATCTTTTTGAAAATGTTCGATTAAGTTAAGGATATTCAGATATTTCCATAATTTCCAAATTATAATTTATTACCTGATTTAAATAATAGGCGGTCTAAGTCTCACGAGCCACCAAAATTTGCTCGACATAATACTTAAACACTTATCTATATATTTGATACGTATTGTCGTGTTGATATATTAAACAAACTAAAAAATACAAATTTTAAATACCTTAATTAATAGGAAAATGATGAAATTATACATTCACTCACAGTTCTCATACCTATTATACCTCTTGTTTAATGTATTATTATGTATCAATGTATGCTTCTATGCTCTTATAATATAAATTAAGAATAAATATCATTAATATGATAATGGCTATATGTTCTCTATATTGTCCTGAATGAAAGAACACAAATATGAAATGTAGAAAATAAATCAAATATAAATAAACATTGAACAATATTATAAATGGTTTTTAATTTTTAAATTTTTAAGTAAGTTTTTTTAGTCATCTAAAAAAGTCATCTCTTACTATGTTCAATATTGCAATGTTGCTTAGTCTAATATCAGGTATAATCCATGTTTTTGGATTCAACAATTGTTTTGGTTTGCTTTTATCAATAGATATAGAAGCATAAATAATTTGATTGATAAAAGCAAATCAAAAAAATTCATAAATTAACAAACCAATAAATTCTTAAATCTGTTTCATCATTGGTTGATCTACTAATATAAAACAGAGAGAATACATTTTTCATTTTAAGAGTAAGTTGTAATGAATCTCAATTTTTTACTGCTTGTTTTTAAACTATTTTTAAGTTTAAGGATTCTCTGAACAATACAGTTACAACATCTTATTTTTTTCATGTTCCTTATGAGTTAATAGTTTTATACTTTTTTAATTTAAATTCAAAATCATTCAAAATTTAGGTTTCACATAATAAATTAACACTTAAATAATTATTTACTGAGCCTAATAAGGCTACGATATCATTGAAATGTTCCTTAATACTACTTATATTAATTTGGAAAACTGCAAAACTGTTATAATATAAATGTATATCCACTAAAGAGTCAATACAAATGGAATATATATATCAATATTTAAATATTGTTTAAACCTAGCATATTATTGTTAATTTGAGAACATACAATTTACTTTAAAATAGATTTTACATTTTCAAAATATACTTATTAATTACAGCATTATCAAATCGTTTGAATTGTATCAATTGTTATTTTACAAATGTATTTACTGAAATATCTTAACATTAATTATCTTTCAATGTTATAAATTATATATAATATAATATAATATAATATACCTATATATATATATATTTTTAGATGACCTTCTAAACTCTGCAAAATCCGAACACCTAAATAGAAATTTCTTATCGACACAAAAAATTTGTAAAAGTTTACTTATACATAAACCAAAGGATATTAACATATTACTCCTTATTGCCAATGCTTTCTATAATTGCGGCAATTACGAAGACTGTTTGTTCTATTTAGAAGAAGCAAAAACCATTAATCCAAATTGTACCGAAGTTTTAAGCAACATGGCATTGGTCGCGGTAAAACGATCTGAAAATGATGTGGCTAAAGAATATCTATTTAGGGTTTGCTCCATGAAACCATATTGTGCAGATGGTTGGACGGATTATGCAGATTTTTTAGCCGAGACCAACGACTTAACCACAGCCCAAGTGGCTTACATCCGGGCTTTGAGTCTGAAACCCGAATTTTATAAAGCACGTAATAAGTACGGAAAACTGTTATTAAGACTAAACAAAATAAAAGAGGCTAAAAAGGAGTTTAAGATTGCCCTCAACAGTGCAAAAGAATATCCAGAAACATTAAACAATTTAGCAGATGTATATTATAAGAGCGGTAAATTTGGAAAATCCATTTTGAAGTATAAACAACTCTTAGAGACTAACCCAGATCGGACGAATGCTTGTTTTTACTTGGGAATGGCCTATGCCAAGGTTAAGGATTACGAAAATGCAGCTAATGCATTTAACAAAGCAATAGAACAAGAACCAGAAAATGTGTCTTTTTTAAGAATGGTAGCAGTTACATACTGCCTTCAAGGCAATATGGAGTCGTGTGCTGAAACATACAAAAAATGTTTACATCTAAAGCCAGACGAATTTGATTTAAATTTGGAACTCGCATTAGTATATTTAAATAATATTAAAAATTACAAAGAAGCTATATTTTATCTTACAAAATGTAGCCAATTAAATCCGGATAGAATTGACGTATACGAAAAGCTTTTTGATGCATACAAAAAAACTAAAGATCATTTAAATGCGTCCGATGCTTGCATGTCCATGGGGGATTTGTATCTGGAAAAGGATGATTATGAAAATGCAAGAAACTCATTCTGTTGTGCGGTACTTATGAACCCGAGGAATGAATTTGGTCATTGGAAAATGGGCCTAGCATTGTATAAACTGGGACATCACGATTTGGCTCTTAAAAAGTAATAATTAATCAACACAACTATAAGTTTAAAAAAAGCTATAAAAAAACTCTCTAAAAATTTGTCTTAATAATCCATTTTATTGGTAATATTTTCAGAAAATACGATTTCCTTTTACTTCAATGACCTTATTAATGTATATACAAGTTACAATAAGAAACATATGTATAATAGGTATATGACGTTTAATTTCAACTTAAAATAAATTTAAAATATTTACATTTACCATTTAATAGTATGTTTAAACTTGAAAATAATATGTAATGTAGGTTTTTCTTTGGTAAACTGTTTAAAATCAGTCAACTTTAAAACAATACTTCTAATTTAACAACAAACAAATTATTGACCACCTTCTATAATTTTTGATTTTTAATTTAAAAACATTTTTTTTCTCTTGCAACTAAATACTTAGTAATTTACAACTAAAAATTAATTCTTTTTTAAGAACAAGAATATTCTTAAATATGAATTATAGGCTAAATTCTCTAATCTCGGAAATATGTTTAAACTTACAAAGAACATTGTTTTATACTATTATGAATTCTGTAATGGACAATTCGTGAAATCTTTTCAGCATTAATCATATAATTCATTTTTCCACAGATACAAACATGCAATAGCAATAAAGCCAGACTTTCCCGATGCATATTGCGATATGGGAGTAATATTTAATGAACGTGGCCTTGTCGAACAAGCCAAAGTATATTATGAAATGGCAATCAAGTTAAGTCCAAACGACCATTTAAACGCTCGGTTGAATTTGGCCGATATGTCAATGGAAAAAATGGATCTTAATGGTGCTACGACAGACAATGAAAAGCAATAGAATATGCCAATACACCTGTCAAGTAAGTGTTATTTGATATTGTACAATCTTCAATCAACAATATTCCATCCTGGTAAATATTTGATTGAAATTATTTTAATAAGTCAAGTGTGGAACTTATTTACCTTTTTTTTTTTAACTTCTTACTACAATTGTTGTTAATATTTAGGTAATAATAAAAAAAATTCTAAAAAACAAGGATTTAATTATGGTGTTTTCCGATTTTTTTAAATGAATCATTAGTAATTTAACTTTATTCTTTAACTAAATTCTTTAAAAGCACTTTGTTAACTAGTATTATTATAATGTTTTTTATATAAACATTTAATCAGATACCCATTATAATTGATTTTAATAATAATTATGTAATATATTTTTTTTTATTTCAGGAAGAATTACTTTGAACACCATAAAGATTTGTCTGAACCCAGAAAATGTTGATGTTTTTTTTTTTTTTATATTGATTTACAACTAAATAACCAAAATCGTAATTCTTGGTTTTTTAATATGTAATTTTTTCCAAGTTTGAACTTAAAATGTCTGTAAAAATAACTGTGTTTATATATTTTTTAGATTATTTGGTTACAGTGTGAGATTTATTGTTTTAAATTATCAAACCTTAGACATAAAAATAAAATTATTTTTTAAAAAATCTCTTATGTGTTTGTAAAAATGTATACAACATTAAATCTTTTTATTGTACCTATATTTTTAATATATTATCATATTAGTCTAAAGAGATTATAGTCACTCTGAATCTGAAGTCTGTTAAAATAGGAAAGAAAATTTTGGTATACTATAAGTACCAAGACGTAGTAGGTACTCACCGAAAAATATACGGGACCCATATACTTTAATACCGCGCTGGACAAATATAGGACCTAACAAGTGTAGGGGAAAGGTACACGAAAAAATGACTCATCGCACGAATGAAGCATTGACGCAACACGAAAGATGAAAGTTACGAATTTAAGAGGAAACAATGATCGAAATTTATTTTAATGTTTTATATGGTTTGAATATAAAAATAAAAAACATGGTACCTATCTTTAATCAATCATAATGAGTTTAAGTTATCAAAAAAAAAGTTAATTACACAATTAGGTTCTTACTTTGTTTTTATACTCATTAAAGTCATAGCATTCAGCAATTGCATGGATAAATAATTCAACGTTTAATATACCTAGGTAATACCACAAAACTACATGAAAAGGGTACTCATATAAACGCATAATAATTAATTATTAATTATTTTATATTATTAATAAGTCAAGTGTGGAACATATAAACCTTTTCTTTTTTTTTTAATAAATTATTACAATTATTATTATTTAAGTAATAATAAAAAAAGTTCTTAAAAACAAGGATTTCATCATGGTGTGTTTTCTGCTTTTTATAAATGATTAATTTATAGTTTAACTTGAAGATTAACTAAATTCTTCAACACTACTTTGTTACCTAGTATTATTATCATGCGTTTTACTCAAACATTTAATCAGCCACCCATTATAATTGATTTTAATATTAATTATGCAATAAAATATTCTTTTATTTCAGGTTGAATTACATTGCACACCATAAACATTTGTCTCAACCCAGAAAATGTTGATGTTTTTTCTAATATTAATTTACAACAAAATAACTAAAATTGTAATTCTTGGTTTTATTATGTAATTGTTTCCAAGTTTGGACTTAAAATGTCTGTAAAAATAACTGTGTTTTTTTTTAGATTATTTGGTTACTCTATGAGATTTTTTGTTTTAAATTTTCAAACCTTAGCTTTAAAAATTGGCCATTTTAGAATTTTTAACTACAATAAATTTGAAAGTTTTCGATATATTGTTAAATTTTGTCAAAGTTCAAATTTTAATACTTTTCAAAAAATATTTTCATATGGATCGATATATGTATCAACTGCTATTATAACATCTTATATGCAACCTTGAATAACATTCTCAATTTATTTGGCCAATGAATAAAATTTAATTGATATATTATATAGAATGAAAAACTAAAAAATATCAAATTTCAAATGTCTCTAAATAATTCAAAAGAAGTTACAATATTATGAAAATGTTTTTATTCGTAAAAAATGATAAAATAGAAAATTAACAATAGAAAATTAGTGTGGATTTTTATTGGAAACTTTTTTTTTAATTTCCACTTACATTGACTCATGTGGAACTTTATATTTTATTTAATAACAAACGATAACATCAAAATGTCTGAGAAAACATCACCATTACTATTGCTGACAAAACATTAATATAAAATAGGTATAGTTGAATAAAAATCCTAACTCTTGAATTATTGTGGTGTGATTATGTGATTTAATCGCTATTGTTCATTATTTAAATTTATTTGTCAGTTAAAATATTTATAATACTAATAAAAGATTAAAAGAAGTTGATTATAAAATCTAATTTTTATTGAATTATATATTAAGTAATGATTATTTTCAATTGAATAAATTCGACATTAAATCAGGATTAGTTAATAATTAAGAACAATTATTTTATTAATTGGAATATTTTTGTTACAGACTAAACCCGGTTTATTAATGTATACTAGTTACATTTTCCTAGAAATCTACACGAACTAAGACAATGGAAATTTAATTATTTACTTCTTTATTTACCAATTGCCAAATCGACGGATATAAATAATTAAAATGTTTAAATAGGTATGCCATAGGTGCCACGGTGGCGTTGAGCCGTAGAGAAATGAAATATAATATAAATTATGATTTTGCGATTACCGGTAAACGGTCCGAAGTTGTTAAAATAGGAAGGAAAATGTTGGTGTAGTGTAAGTTACTACTGAGTGCAAACCGAAAATATTTTGGTCCCATTTAGTGTAATACCGACCTGAAAAAATACGGGATCTAAGTAGTGAGTAAATATAAGGTAGGTACCAGAAAAAACGAGGCCCCAACTAGGTAAATTGGGTCCGAAGTAATTTGGGTAAACCTTGAAAGAGGTTAGTTAAGTTCAGGGTAAAAAAAGTCGTAGGTAATTAACGTTCGGTTAAGGCTATAAACCAACTTACCTACCTGTTTGTCCTGATCACTCAAATTTTTACCAAGAACTTAGTAGGTGTTATAATAATTTATACAATTTATACCATAAGATTTTTTTATCCATACAATTTATACCGAGCAGTTATAGATCATATTTTATACCATATGATAATTTAGAACATACTAACATTTTATTCGAAGTTTTAATTATAACTTGGTTGAGGAACGGACCTATTCGGACTTATTCTACTTGAACAGAACCGGCTTATTCAATATATATTAGTTTAGAGCAAAATTGGATGGATATCTACCTATAGAAGACTGGGAAACACATTTTAGGATAATTTATCGGAAATTTATTTCAATCAACGGAGGTTTTTGGGACTTAGAAAATATCCGATAATTTGTATATTTTCTAACAGCCAGTACCCTTTGTTGGTCTAGGTAGTCTGTTCACTTTATATTGTAAATTGGTGCCACCTCTTTGTACAAATATTAATAAACGACAAAATACATTCAACATATCAATTAGTTTATATTTTTGTAGGTACTCTACTACCCTTCATCCTATCCTATCATTTTCACTAGTAAGCCTGGTGTAGGATATATTATTCACTGATATAATTTAGCAAAATATTTGTCATTAGTGGATACTCGCCATGAGTCATAACAGAGAACAGTCCACTTGTACAATTATTTAAAACTATTATAGGGGTTTTTAGAGACATAACTCAAACAGCAAAAACTTGTCATTCATACTCTATAAATGTTTTTTTTTAATATCAATTAATAGTATGTAAAAAAAAATGATTGGTTATAACATAGATTCAAGTTGGTTAGTTATTGAACAGAATTTTTCCATAGAGAAAATCAGAACACGTCTAAAAGAAATCATTTCAGGAACTGATTTTACCCAGCCACCAGCCAAGCGAAAACCATTGTCATTTTGCACACAAAACTCAAACTTGTAATCTGCTGCCTGAAACAAATGTAGAAAATACATTTAAAAAATAAAGGAACATAATATTATATTTCTATTTGTTCGAATGCCACTCTACTGGTAACCTTGCCACTATAGTATGCGCTCTACTGCCATTGTTACTCTACAGCACTATTTAAATATTATTATATTTAAAGTAGTTTTAATGACAAATGAAATAATTCTACAAGTTTAGTGTAGGTAGTTAGTGTTATTAAAAATTATTATATTACCAATACCACTACTGTCGTTGTCTCATTATTTATCAGCTATTACTTTCAAATGTATGTTTTTAAATTTAGTTCTTTTAAAATATCTTAACATATTAAAAAACAAAGTCCCTTTTTTCTCTGTATGCTTAGATCTTTAAAACTTCGCAACGGATTTTGATGCAATTTTTTTTAATTGAGAGAGTGATTCAAGAGGAAGGTTTATATGTATATAACATGCATAATATAGAAAAGAAACACCCCTGGGATGTGCTCAAAAAGGAATTTTGAGATTTAAGATAAAAATTTTTGTTTTATGGAATTTACTATGGACACAAACATATTATAGAAAATATTCACATTAAAAAAAAATAATAATAAATCTTAATCTTAACAAAGTCCCGCTGTCTGTCTGTTTAGATCTGTAAAACTAAGCAACGGATTTTAATGAGGTATTTTTTAATTGATAGAGTGATTTAAGAGGACTTGATACCCGCATGTGTTGTCTCTGTCTTACAACTGCATAACATAGCAAATTTTACGCTCAGCAAAACACGTGTAGCTCCGTTAATTAAAAATTTGAGTAAATTGTCCTCTAATAAAATCTAAAGGTAAGATTATTATCTAGACAATCTTCTTGGATTTTTATTACATTTTAATTTTAAAGCAAGTTATGAGTAATTTAAAATGTACAAACAATTTAAAATTTTAAAATACTCATCACTCGCTTTAAAATTAAAATATAATAAAAGCCCCATGAGGTTGTCTAGATAATAATGTTATCTTTAGATTTTATCATGGGTCAATTCACTGTAATTTTTAAGCTAACAAAGCTTTACGTGTTCTGCTTATTGTATGATTTGCTATATTACGCACTTATAAGACGGAGACAACACATGCGGGTATCACGTCCTCTTAAGAGGAAGGTTTATATGTATATAACAAACACAATATAGTAGAGAAACACTGTCCCTTTTTTGTATTTAAGAGTACATCTCGAAAAGAACTCTACTTATTTAAATACGGTTTTCACTAATAAATCGTTTGAGTTAAGGGGAAGGTTTTAAAAAAAACAATAATAGTTATTTCAATAGATTATTACTTGAAAATTGGAGGGTGTATACAGCTTGATTTTTCAACTCATATATGCTGTAGATAGGTAAAGGGTAGCTCACACAAGAGTTTTTATAGCATACGAAAAATGTATTGTATTTTTGTCAATCTAAATGGTTGCAGTTTGTTACTTATTATATTAATATAATAATTATAATAAATATATATGATATAAATATTTTGTACAAATATATTTATTAAAAATACAAATATTTGGCCTGGAGAACGTAGTTGAGGAGAGCTAGTTATTAATAATTAGAAAAAAAAAATATTTAAATATTTGTCCCATGTCCCTTAAAAAGGTGTTTAATGTGTTTATTGATTCCTTTCTACCACATTTTTTTAAGATACTTGTAATAGCTGTGTATTATATTTATATATATAATATATTACTATCAATATTACACTTTGGAAGCCTATCAGGAGTTGTACCATACATCATTTTTTACAATTTTTAGCGTCAGTCATTCAAAAATTTTCCATCTTTTGACTTTGTGCATCAAATACTCTCATTGTAATCGAGTAGTAGTACGCATTCGACAATCGTCCAGTAACTGCTAGTAGATCGCAATGTGTGGGCATTCCACAAGATAGGCTATTAAAAAAAATCATTTTTTTCTTATTTACGTACTTTGTCAAAGAACTCCTCTTCACCATTTGACCATATTATTTCTGAGTCTTCAAAACTTTTTTTTCCCTTCTTATCGTTCTTCACTTTATACAGTTTGCATATCATAATAAGATAATCAAAATTGTATGATTGTTTCTTATTTTTTAGCTTGAACATTTCCTTGCTGAAATTATATTTATTATATGTTGTACAAATACAATACAGATTTTGAAACATAACAATACTTATTATTTAATAATATACATTGGCAGGGCCGGATTGGTATGTATCGGGTCATCGAGATTTTCACTTCTAAGCGGCCCATTTACATATTCAGAAGCCCAAAATTACATCTATAATTATTACGTGCTTATAGGTGTACAAATCGTATTTTAAACATAAATTTATTTTCACTCACACAAACATGACCGGCCTAAACTTTAAGCGGCCCACCGATATTTCCTCGGTAGCTCGCCTAACTAACCCGGCCCTGTACATTGGACATTTTAAATTAAGTAAAACATTTAATTCTACCAAATATCTACTGAAATAATTAGTGTTTCAGTGATAAAAAACAAAAGTAAGTCAAGAGAAAATAAAATAATATTAATATATTACTTGTATTTATTAATTATTAAGTAATAAATAATATATTACTTGTATTTATTAATTATTAAGTAATAAATATAATAATACCGAAGTGCTTGAAATAATGGAACAGAAATGGCTGGGGGTATATTGACGTATCTTTCGTTTATTAAAAACCCAACTTTATTATCATTATTACTCAACAATCCGTTGACAAATAGTGTTGTGGCACTATCGCTATGTTGGTTACTCAAGTCCAACATTAATTTGTGTAATTTTTTTACACATTCACTTGTCTGTAACATAAATGAATACTTCAGTATTAAATAAAAATTGTAAATCAGAATATTAGTAACATTACATTCTCTGTAATATTGATAACTGAAGTTATTCCAAATACTTGGTTGGCATAATCATCATAACCGTCATAAATAGGTATTTCAGTAAAAAAATTGACGTCATCATCATCCTCTTCATCATCATCATCATCATCATCATCATCATCATCACCATCATCATCATCATCATCATCATCACCATCATCATCATCATCATCATCATCATCATCATCATCAGAAACTTGCTAGTTATAAAGTAATTACATTTTTACCAAATTGTGAAAATAAATTTTAGATTCTAAAAGGAGCGATGAATGTATTGTTTTTAAAATAATGTGTTTTATTTTATTTTTAGATTCTGAGTGGAACGATGAATGTATTGATTTTAAAATGATGCGTGTTTTTATTTTATTTATTTTTTTATTTTTTTTTGTGTCTGTCATCACCTTTTAGGACAGTAAAAGTGCTTGGATTTTCTTCAACAGTATCTTTTCTGATAGAAAAGTGAATCTGAATGGTACTTTGGAGGATCAAAGGTTAAAATTTCCCAGTAGTTTTCAATAGCGGGGTAAAAAACAAAAGAAAAATGAAGGAAAAACGGGAATTTTTACGCAAATACTGTTTTCGAGAAAATCGATTTTGGTTTTTGGTGTAAGTAACTTTAAAACAAATGACCATAGATACATGCAATTTTCACTGGTTGTTTATATTTCCATTTTCTATACATGATAAAATTTTCTAAATATTTTGAGTTATTTTGAGCTTTTTACGGACATTTTTAGGTTCCGTTCTTTTTTCTATAAATATCAATAAAATTTTATTTCTTGGGTATAAAAGCTTAAAAATTTTATAGAAGGCTCCTAATATATTGTTTCAAAGACAGATGAAAAATATGACTAACCGTTTTCGCTCAGAATCGTTTTTCTTATACAATGGTATTATATCATTGAATTCAAATTTAATACCACCCATTCCAGTGACGCACTTGTAACCTACTATACAGCAGAGCGACATCCACTTACCCAAATTTTTTTTTATGAGCATTTGCAGTTTATATCTTGACAAAATACGGAGAATTTTGAAATTTAGCAAATTATTTTGAGTTTATAAAAATTATTCTTTTAAAATCCAAGTTTTGAAAATGTAATACAAATACCTTTATAAAAAAAAATGTCTAACCTTCTGTACAGCAAAGCGACACCCACTTACCCACTTTTTTTTTAATTTGTAAACTCGAATAAATATTTAAACTTACACAAATAAAATTTTCTATAAAATGTTCTGAATATTTAATTTTTTTAATACCTTAGATAAGTATATAGTACTATATTCTGTTCCAAAAGAAAAGCCAATTGCATAACAGATTTTTCCTGTGGCCGCCTGGTGTGTTTCTCCTTTGGTACAACTATTAAGATATCTTCAGACATGATAGAAGAAGACTTAGATAGTAATATGTACTATAATTTATTAAATATTTTGTAATTGGTTTGATGGTATATATCTGGGCTCTATAGTTATAATTATTAATTTTTCCTATTCTAAAGTTCGATAATCATAAGTTTCTCCCCGAAGCTATTATAGCCCTATCTGTCTTCTCAACACTCTATGTAAGCTACTTGAGAAATAAACCAATAACCGCCTAAAGTGGTTTTTGGAAAAATCCAATTACCTTCACCTCAAACAAAATGGTTATACAAGTAACAAAAGCACTATTAAAAACCTATTAAACAAAAAAATTGAAATTCAAACTGCTTGACAGTACAAACAAAAATTAGGAATGATCAATTTTAATATTGCCAAGGCGTACAACACAGATGGAAGCACAAAATTATTCATTAGCTCAATAAAATATTAATTAAAGGAAACATAATAGAAAAAGCAACTTCCAGACCGCACCTTTCCAGTCAAAACCTCGAGCTTCTTATCAGATTCATTTACAAAAAAGAATGGCATACCTCATGGCTCCACTATCTCAGCAGGTAATGCTATTTCTAATCACTATCAATGGTATATAAGAAGTTGTACAAACCTTAACATTCCTGTTGTATGCAGAAAATTTCAATATTATCTGCCGCAGATCCAACAGCTACTATAAGACTCAACCAACAAACAGGTCCGAAACATTTGGCATCAGATTCGCACCCAATAAAACAAGTCTTATACTTATCAACCAAAAAAATAAAAAGGAAAACATATCAATAAACATGGACAACCACACCATCGAGAACAAAACTCAACTTAAAATCCTCTGAGTAATTTTTGTTTCCAAAGCTATCTGGTTCAATTCAACATTCAATACATAAAAAATCTTGTTACCCTAGAATCAACATAATTAAAACACCCTCCCATAACTCCTGGGGAGCTCAAATCGGAACCCTACTAAAAATCTATAAATCTCTTATCCTCACAAAAATCGACTGCAAGCCCCACTTTTTTCTACATCCAAATAATCTTGCCTTAAATATTGGAACCAGTACACAACACTGGGATTCGACTATCCATCTGCGCCTTCCGTTCCAGTCCCATTAGCAGCATCCTCAGCATAGCGGGTATTCCCCTCTTGTCCATCAGATGGTCTGAACAAACATCCAAAATGGCAAGAGTCCCCCAAAGCCTCCATTCCCAACCTTCATTCCATGTTTGACAATTGATACAAATAGTATGAACTTTAAAACATATTAACAACTGAAACCAATATCTCTCCGCCATGGCTCATCTCAATGAACACCAGCCTGGACTTCCACCAACTCCCCAAGAAATTTATCTACCTTACTCATTACAGAAATTTCCTCAAGAAAATATTGTCACCAACATGAAATTATATTTACAGATGCATGCCATGGAAAACTCCGTTGCTATCATCCACAGTGACACACAAATGCAATGGAAGCTATCCAATAAATGTTCCATTTACACTGCTAAAGCCTTAGCCATCCTCAATGCCACCAACTTCACAGCAAATAAAACTGTAGTTAGCCAGGCCATAATTCTTAGTAACTTTCTTTCCAGCCTCACTAGAAACCAACCTGACATGCCTCGAAAAATAAATAATACACAAATTAGAACCAGTAGAGCAACTAGTTAAATCTTGTGGGTGCTACAATTATGAATTGCTCACATAGTCGCAATGTGTTAACACACAGTTATTGTTAAATATTATTTAATATATTTATGTACTCAAAAATTCATAAATATGCAAAAAAAAAAAATGTATAAAATTAAAAAATGTATTAGGTATGTTAATAAAAAATACAATTGACAGTTTCAGTATAATTCTGCTTACAAATGTGTACTTAATAAGGTTTAATTATATAAATGAAAAATTAATAGATTACAGAAAATGTAATACTTATTAATTTTGGATCGAGTACCAACATAAAGTTAAATGTATTTTATATTTTCAAATTAAAAATGTCTGCAATTGTCAAGTAGCATAAATTTAAATTTCAGGACCGGCAGCACCCTCCCCTTGCCTCATCGATGATCAGAACAGGAAATTAAATTTAAAAAAAATAAAGACAAATTTTGAATCGGAGCTAAAAATAAAAAAATTATCAACTATTTATAAAAAATGCAACTTTTATGTTTGCAATTATATAGAAATATTTATTCAATAGTAATTTTTACTCAAGTATACGAACAAAAAAAATGTTACCATCAAATATATTACAAAACATCAACATTTCGAATCAAAATAATTCTAGGTGAATTGTAAAAAATAACATTTACCACAATCATACCTACCAATTATTAGAGAACAAAGTTTAACAAACTTATTATAGCAATGGCGGCTCGTGACTAGGTGTGCAGGTGTGCGCACACCACATAGATTAATTATATATAATAGTGAAAATGTATAACAATAATGTATAATAATAAATTAATTTTAATATAATATCTGTTAAACTGTATTTATTATATAAAAAAATTAAATTTTAAAAAGAAACAAACGATAATTATTATTATACTCCTAAAATGTAATCGAGCTATGCAACAAATACTCATCAACTGGTGTGCAGCTCAGTCTGAACACCGTCTGTCTGTGTAAAATACGTTTGGTTGTCGAGTGAGGAATCGGCAATTATATGTGACTTTGGTGTGCAGCTCCCACTATATACTCGTCAGCGGTTGCACGCAATAAACACACACACGGAGAAAGATATCAACGCAGAGCATGACACTCTGCACTGGTTTAATTTGTAAACTCCAACGTTTTTCTATTTTAATATGATTAGTTATGACATGTGGTCTGTTGTGACAATAAATAAAATACGCTATACCTAACTAATATGTAATATTATTTTCTAAAACTGTATAATCTCAAAATTAAAAATGCTAATAAATATTTTACTAATTACATTTATACTTAAAACAGACTAATTTTTTTTTTTAAATAAACTTTTGCAATAATTGCACACCACCTACTTTGAACCCCACGAGCCGCCACTGTATTATAGTATTTTATAATATTAAAATTTAAAGTTTTAAACATAATTTCCTATCGATAGTATCAATAGTGTTTAATATTTTGTCTGGTAGTGATCTCCAAGTGGATAGGTTATATTTTATTAAATTATTTGTGGGGGGGAGGTGTTTAAGCATCCCCTAGCAAAATCCATAGTTACGCCACCCTCTCCAATAAACACATATCATACATAACCAGGATACCTGGCCATTGTAAATTGTAACATAGAAGGCAATGAACATGCTTACAAGGCTGCCAAACTAGCTCATTTAACCAACAACCCTCTTACATCCACAGACTTATCATACCAGGATATTAAAAGAATTATAGCCAAAGACACACAGGATTCATGTGACGTGACCAATTGGAAAATATATGGGTGAACGTAAAACTATCCACCAAAATACACGAGATCAAAAGAACTGCCTACCCTTGGCCCTTCTTCAAAAACATCACCAGAAAACATGGGACTTCCATCACTCGCCTCAGGATAGGACATACCCACATCACTCATTTAAATCTCATGAAGAGAGAAGAACCTCCAGTTTGCACCAGCTGTGAACCTCCCTAATCGTCAAACACATACTCACAGAATGCCGGGGCTATTAAAACATAAGAAGAGGATCGGGCCTTCTAGATCAGCATTCCAATCAGTGCAATGTCAGTTCTACCTTGGAATTAATTTACAGCTCCAAACTAATTAGCAAAATCTAATAAACTTAATACACTAACTATTTTGATAATATGTAATAATATAGAATAGTGTACTATGATGTAAAAACAATCCAACAAGAGGAGCCCCTGAAATCTGTTCTAATAAATAAAAAAAAAAACTTTAAACTTTAAAGGTTATGTGTCATTTACTAAAGAGGACGCCACACTCGCATGTGTTGTATCAGTCTTACAAACATACAACATAGCACGTTTACAGATAATGTTTTTGGAAGTTTTATAATAGGTCAATTTTTTTAGGTCTTCGTATCATTAAAGGTTTTTACACAATATTGGAACGGCTGAACACAAATTTGCTATGTTGTACTTTTGTGACTTGCGAGACAATGAATGCTGGGGTGGCGTTCTCATGAATTATTAAACTTTATACCTTTATAATAACTGAGCCAATTTTGGGCGGATGAAGCAGTAACGAAGTCATATCAGTCAGGTTTACTGGGGCTGTTAAGAACAGTTGTTGTAATAACTTTTTAATGCGATGAAAATCTTCGATTTCTGGACTGCGGCCCTCAAATTCAACGTCAGTTGACTGAAATAAAAATAAACACAATCAGTGAACGCCATAACATAAAAAACGAGATACATGTGAATGGTGGTAATATTATTGACAATATGTCAATAGTAAAATTTCTAATAACACAGAACTAAAATCGGCTTACAACTTTTACTATCTATATGATCAGAAATATGTTTGTTGCATAATCAATATTGTTCTCAAAAATGATACCTAGCAATGAACAACAATATTGAAACTGTGTTATGAGAGGAATCGAGTAAAATATTATAGATATGTAATAAAAAATTTTTTGTGAACCAACTCAACTCAGATGATTATACCCAGCGATTATGTAAATTTGGCATGGAAAACCAGCAACCTGTAAATAGGCCAATAATAAATTGTACACTCGGGATCCCAAATCTTTGCATAATTAACATTAATTGATGAATAAACTTTTAACAAGATACGATAGTTGGAACCAAATGTATCTTTATTCTACGGTTGGAACATTATTATTTGTTGTTTACAACTAAATCTGTGTTATTCTGTCTAAAATTGTTTGATCCAAATCATCTACAATCGATCTTATTACCCCCTGTCGTATTGGATCAGGTACATTATAATGAAATATTATAATACATGGGTTCGGTCCTACGATTTATTATATTTTAACGAGAATGTTAATAAATGTATACTCAACCAATCCTGTAACAAGATCGTCGGGACCTATTCGGCTCGGATCGAAGCCCTCAGCTAGTGCACCTTGTTTCCTTGCCGGCTCCATGGTCGCGATACAGTATGTTTCTTCCAGCTGGATTGCGTATTTCGCTTGAAATTATTATCGTGTAACAGTAACCGTTTGTAATAAAAGTAGAGTGTAGCCCCAAATACTGTAAATTATCATGTACTCATGTGTAGCCGGTCTGCCGGTGTACTTGGGTACATATAACAATATTTACAATAATATACTGTTTGTTGTTAATTGTTACTCGTTTGTTGTTACTGCTTAAAATCACGGCTTTAAGAATAATTAATGACAGATATCAGTTATCACTGACTATAATTTGATAACAAAAGAAACTAAAATGGCCGCTGATTTCGCCGTGTTGCCGTGTTGTGTACGTCTCGACGACGTGTCCACCATACATAATTATATAAGAATGGACAGGACCAAGTGTTGGATATCCCCCTGTGGTTACTTAACATCGGATATCAAGACCAACATCCAACCGTCCAACGGGCAACGATCTTGTTACCAACATCATAAGTATCTCACGGGGCCCACGCAAAGCGTCCCCCTCATAATCGTACGCCCTAAGGCGGGTTTCCATTATACAGTTTAGCCGTGTACTCGAAAAATGTTTAGCTATGTCCAACAGCACTGCATCGCGGTTAATCGTGTTGGTAACTTAACCTAACCAACCAATCACAGCGAAGCACGTAGACACGTAACTAAATTGTTGTTGCCCCTTTGTTAATGATTTTTTTGGTTATTCAGGCATTCAGCATCTATACGACGGACTTGACTAAACGTCCAATTCGGCGTTCCACAGCAATCATTTTAGCAGCGACAACCGCTTTTCTGTACCTCACACTTTGTGTCTCGGTACTACCAAAATCAAAGTTTTCATCAGAATTGAAGCGTCGTGGTCAAATGGTAGTCGGCTCGTCGTGTTAAACGTTCCAACGACAATCACAAGCTTATTGATTGTTCAAATTGATTTCGACTTACAGTTCAATCTAAAGAAAAAAGGAAATACTATTGCAGGTAATTATTGTTTGGTACTTTCTAAATATTTCAATACAATTCTTGAAATCATTATAGGGCATCGGTACAAATCTTATTTAGTACCAGTGCTCATTTTTGATTTTTTGGTTGCTTAACATAAGTATAGAACACCTTATATCACTGTTCTGCCAGTCTGTTGGTTACCTATACATATTTATGATTGTTGATATTAAGATAGTTATTTATTGTCCGTAGTTACTGTACATAGATACAATTGTTTGTAATAAGATATTTAAATACCGTTTGTAGCTGCTGGTATATAGTTACCATCCCTTTTTGAATATTTCGCTGTAATGGTTACAGTTTAATTTTAAATATATATATGGCAATAGGCGTGCGCACGGGTAGGGCTGATTAGGCTTCAGCCCTACCTGATATTTTTCTATACGTGGGTGGGTTGGTACCTTATGAAGACATGAGTAGGTATAGCCCTTTTATAGTTTCGTTAACGTTTGTGTTTACCCGAGAGACTATAGGACTGGGCGATTTATTTAAAATTGAACACTCATTATTTCAAAAAGTGTAATTGTTTTTGAAAATATTTTTTACATAGTTTCGAGTCGCTTACAAAACAACTTTGTTATTAAAAAATTATCCTTCTAATTTTTTTATTTTATTTTTGACGACAGAGTTTAAATTTCATATTCCAAAGTAGAATATTTTTCTAAGTATTTCGATACATAAAAATCGAATTTAGTGTGAGACGTGAGTAGTCTATGCGTTATAAGTATTTAAAATTAAGTGGTACTGGGTTATCCTGCAAAATGTATGTCCACTACTCCGCTCATCTAAATTTTAATATTTATATCTCATAAACTAATAGCCCTAAAGTCGATTTACCATGAATAATTAATAATAATAAATAAATACCTATTAATGTTAATTGACAAATTTTAATATTATATATTATTCTTTGAACGTTTTTGAATAAATTGTTTTATTAGATTATATATTTTGGTTAAAATTTAATTAAATATTGATGAATTTTGTGTGTGTGAAATATAAAATAATGAAAAATGACTGTTTACATTTTCCAGTAACCAACAAAAGAGTCACTTAAAAGTTTGTAGAGTGTAATATGATACCATTAATTGTATAGGTAATATATAGTGGGATTAGGTACATTTTAAATTTGATTTGTTTCTATATTGATAATGATGAGCAAAGCGTTAGGTTAGGTAAGCAATCGGCTTGAAAATGAAAATATCTGTACCTAGCCCAAAAACATATTTATGTTGAAACAAATTCTGATGATTGTAGTGTACTTATTTCGTAAGTCATATTTACATAGCATAATTTTTTGCATAATAATGTATGTAGAATGAGTAAAGTTTAAAATATTTTAATTAACGGGAATTGTTAACTAAGTAATAAAAGATAAAAAATTGAGTTTGTTGGTACCTAATACAATATTTATGTTAAGAAATCTATGTTTTTAATCTATAATTTATTTTATTTATAGAGATATCAAATGTAACTGAGTATGGTAAATGAGGAGTACTTCCTCTAAAATTTATTTTGTGGTTTAGTCCAACATATTACATAATATGTAGGTATAATATACTATATGTATATAATATATTAATATGCAAGGCTGGGCATTAACGAGTTAAAAAGTTAAGTTAAGTTAGAAAGTTAATTTCATTTTTTAACTTAGGGGGTCCGAGCCGGTGCGTTTTTTGGTACAAAAACATGTCTTACATTAAAAACTCTCACGCCCCGTAGAATTGTCGGATATCGTTAATTTTTTTTTAATCTAAAAGTAGAGAACATTTTGTAGATCGAATCAAAGCCTGATTTTGAAATTATAATTATAGAAGCTAGCATATGCATTTGAAAAATGAACAATATTTGCCCTTTTTCAAACTTATTTTTCTACTACTATTTAAAGTAAGGCATGAGAGTTTTTTCTTTGAAACCATTTTTGTTCATAAAAATAGTGCTTCAATAATAGTCATCAAAGTCTAGCACTGACTTCTGCATGGGCGTGCGTACATATCTTTATCAGTGCATGTAATTATAGCTCACTCACATGATGATCGATTTACATTCTCACACCCATGCACGTTCCACGCAAGGCCGATAGAATTATTTAAATTTTAATTAATTTTACTTCTTAATAAATGACTGGCACCGACACTTTTAACAGTTACTTATGGCATTATTTTAACTGTTAACTTATTCAATTTCTTTTTTAATTAACAAATTCATTTTTCATTTATTTTTTCATTGTAACAAATATATTTTTTAATTGATTTTGGTAAAACTTTTTTTTCAGAAAATTTTGATAGTCAAATCATCAATTTTGGTTCTCTATCTTATTAACTATGGTCCTCTAAAGATTAGTTAAATATGCATTAATACTTTAAATTTAAATAATTGGTATGCAATTAATTTACAAGAGTTAAATAATTTTTTCTTATAACTACCTTTTGATACACTGAAATAGTATAATTGGTAATCGAATGACATGCTCAAAAAAAAAAAAAAAATTACAAACAAAATTTTTGGCAAACAGTTCATTATTTTGATTTTAACATGCTGGCATAAAAATCAGTATTATTATTTTAATTTATTATTATAATGGTAATTAATTACTTTACATTTTTTTCATCACAGTTACTTTTCTTACAATATCATAAATTTGGATTCTTTATTAGGTGGCTTAGGTTACAATGGTAAATTGGTTCAAACCTATGGTTTAAATTACAATTTTATACCACTACAAAAAGAGCACCACAAAACATTGCACTTTTTTCATTAAACAATTTTTTGTAACCCCCATACCTAAGAAATATTATAATGTCAACAATCGAATACCATTTACCAATTTACCATCATTAGTTTTAGCTATTTGAAGACCCATCCAAGGTGGTTTTACATAATAAGTTGAAGGGTGTTTTCTATCTTGTACGTACGAGCAAGCGCAGCAAGGGAGTGACCATTTCGAGTGTATATGGGCTTTTAATTATTTTTTTTTAACTCCGAGGCCCACCCGAGGTAGTTTTACATAACAAACCAAGGGATATTTACGATTTTAATTGTTTGAATGACCGCAGCGAGTAAGTGACTACGACGGGTGTAAATGAAAATACTATAAATTAGAATTAGGTATAACTTTAAAACTAAATCTGTCCTCCAAATTCTGACTTCATTGTCGTTTCCGCATGCTTAATTACATAGGTATCTACATAGCTATGTTTAAACGAGATAGTCATAGTACTGATTACGATGTGTCTATAAATAATATTTTGATTAAGTCGAAAATTGGTTTATTATTGTTATATCCTTATTTAATGTTTTGATGAAATAAGATGACTCGCTGATTGTGCAAATTGTGGATTCACCATCATTCTTAACTTGTTAAAATAGGTAAAAAATCAAAATTCATTATACTGAGCTTGGCAGTAAAGTACAGTGTTCTTGTACGCATGCGTATAAATGGATAATCGCAAACTTTGGAAATTCTAGTTAGGTTATTTGGTTACCACAGTTTAAATTTATTATGAATCTAAAAAAATTACAAAATAATCCATACATATTCTATTTTAAAGATGATAAAATATATTTATTTTTATTATGTGATAATTATAACTATTTATAAGTATACATTTACTTAATAAAAAGAACTAATTAAATTATGATGATTTTTAATTTGTTTTTTAGCGACTATGATGAGCAACCATGATGACGCTTATAAAAATATGTTGGATAGTTTCCGGACTACCGACTTGCAAACATTATTGGGAGCTTTTAGTCAAAATAAAGGTGGACGAAAATCTGACTTAAAAGATCGGGCACTTGAATTATTAAGAACTAGACCACCTGGCCTTAACTACACGGCATATGTAACAAAAATATATGATATATATCGTTCCATGAAAACAGATTTGCCTCATAATAATGATATTATGATGCGCAGCTTATTACATACCCAACAAAGACAAATGATGACCATGGGGCAAATACAGGCTCCACAACAAAGAATGTATCAACCACCACCACAATATCCTCAACAGCCAATGCATATGACCCGAGCTGGATTACCACAGGTTATGCCCCAAATTCAAAGAGGCCAGAATTATAGTAATTCCATTGGAGCAAATACCATGGCTAACAATAACATTCAATATATATCGGGCAGTTATCAGCCTTCTGGACTTCGTTCTATTACGTCATCTCATTTGTCTTCAAGTCAACAAATGAATGTGGTTTCACAAGATCCATCGGGATATGATATGAAAGGAACGCCAGTTGGAAATAATTTGTTTATTTCATCTCCTGAAACTGTAGCTCTAATCAAATTCAAAAAGTTACCATTTTATGAGGTAATTGACGAAGTTCTTAGGCCAACTTTATTACAAGCTGGCATGATGGGCGGATGTACATTACCAAACTCTCCTAGAGGTAGCAATATATTTTATTATTTATCTTAAGTTAATTATATTTATAATAAGTATCTTATTTATTTAGGTATGAAAGAAATGCAATTGAAACTTATGACATCAGTCGAGAACGTCAATCTTGTTGCTATGAATCGTGATGTTTCCCCAGGAAAAAATGATTATATTTATCAGTTCCAGATTCGAATTGGTCAGTTTGTGGAACCTATGAGTAATAATGAGCTAACAGATTTTATGCCGCTTGGATTAAACATTCGGTTTGGTGCAAAATCATGTCCATTACCACCTACTGCTCCTAATACTCGGCCAGGAGTTGAATGCAGACGATCTCCGAGACCCATAAACTGCACTCAACTTGTGAAACTTTCTCCAATCACTCCCAACATGATCTATGTAAATTGGACCCCTGATGGGAAAAATTATGTTATGGGTATGTACCTTGTTAAAAGATTAACTGCAGATGCTTTGATACAAAGACTCCAAGATAAAGGTGGTAGGAGTTCGGAAGAAACAAAAAATTATATAATTAAAAAATCAGAAGATGTGGATCCAGATTTGGCCACTACATCTTATCGATTTTCGTTAGTGTGCCCATTGGGTAAAATGAGAATGGAGATACCTGCAAAATCTATCAATTGTGATCATTTACAATGTTTTGATGTTAAAACATTTATTTTAATGAATGAGAAAAAACCAACATGGATGTGCCCAACATGTAATAAACCATGTTTGTACGATGACATATTAATAGAAAATTATTTTTTGGAAGTTGTATCAAGTCCGACACTCAAAGACTGCAGTAAGGAAATTGAAATTTTAGCTGATGGCACATGGATAGCTTATGAAGAAAAGAAGACAAAAACCAATAATAGTACTCCTGATGCAAAATTAAAACCTATTGATTCTGTGGATTTAGATAGCGATGAAGAAAAATCCGTTGATGTGAATGTAGAACTTAACCATGAAACTGTCAAACGCCAAGAAAATGAAAACTTAAACTTAGTCGATTTGACATTAAGTGACGACGAAGAAGAACCACCAAAAGAAAAAAATAAACAAGAAAATGAGGCACAGGCCGCTGATGCTATACAACCAGTTGCTGTAGTTGATTTAAAACCACAAGCTCAAGTACAGCCGCAACAAGCTGTTACCAGTTCTGAGCAAGGTTTAGTAATTGAAATAGACAGTCCATCCCCTCCTTCAAGTCCTATCCCTACAACCGAAGCTTCCTAATTTTTATTTTTATTGTAAGTAAAATAATTTTAAGATATATCAAACTTTAAAATTTTTATGTTATATAAGTTCTATCCATATATATAGCATATAAAATAAAATTAATTCTTAGAATGTTATACTTAATATATATTAAGATAATAATATAATAATATCCTTCTTTTTTATATATTATTTAATAATTTTGGTTATGCAAATACACAAAGCCAGTTCTAAATTCAAATAGAAGTCTTCATTTTTAAGATGTAAATACTTTTTATATAATTCAGCTCACAATGACATGCAATTATTAGATGCATTTAAATTATCATCATATTTCTGGTATGAAGCAAATATCTTGTACAGGTGTTTTCTTTTTGGATTTAACTGAATACATTTTTTAAAACATATTACAGCTTCTTGATAATTTTTCCAAAACGCAGCGAATGAATTTCTGAAAGTAATAGAATTTTAACCAGATATTGTGTCTGTTTTAAGAAATTAACAGTTAAATACTGTCATCAAGTAAATATAGTATTGTCTGTTGAAGTATACAAAAAATGCTTGAAACTTCAACCTGAAAACATTGATGTTAATTAAAAATTAGCTTTGATGTATGTGCATAACATTAAAAATTATCAAGAAGCTGTAATATATTTTAAATAATGTATACTTTTAAATCCAAAATGAAAAGATCTGTACAAGAAACTATTGGCTGCATACCAGAAGTCTGATGATTATTTAAATACTTCTATTCTAGCATGTCATTGGGATATTTGTTTCTGGAAAGAGACATTTAAAATATCACTAGAATTGCATATACTTGTGCTATTCTTTTGAACCTTGGATGCTTATGGTCATTGGAAATCAGGTTTGATTATGTATAATCTTTGTCTTTTTGATTTATCTTTAATCAGGTAATAATTAATTAATACAGTAGTAATTAAATGTCTTGTAATACAATGAACTAGAAAGCACCGGAGTTCCATTCCGGATCATATATTAAGTAAAAATTGAAAAAAAAAATAATGATAAAATTGCTACTTGGTAAGATGTTTCTGACTATTACACTAGGGGATAATTATTCCTTTTTTTTTAGCTTAAAATATTATATATGTGTTTATATTTAAAATTTAAATGTTAAAATAAATTTAAAAAAATCTGCTGTTTAATATTTCGACGCCTCAGTTAAATACTGCAATAACTCAAAAAATTGGTTTATTGAGTATAATGTGTTTCCTATATTACTTCTCTATGTAACGTAATGGAAATTATATTATTAAAAATGCTTTTTCAATGTAAATAATTTTATTATATTTTATTATATTTTATTTTATTGTGTTCTTGAACTGAAATCGATATAAAATAGTCTACACTCTATAAGATGGTGTACATAACTCGGAATTGTTTTAACTAAAAATGTAGTTTGAACTGAAACGTCGAGTTTTCAAGCGTAATATGTATCATTTTAATTTTTTCTCACTATAATAAGAGTTAAAGTATATTTATAATGTAGTTTATTTATTTAAAATGTGTTAATAAAATACTATTTACTTATTCCACTTTGTGTAGTGAAGTTATAAATAATCCATAAATTACAAAAGTAGTCTGAAATATGTTGGATATCGTTAATTTTTTTTTAATCTAAAAGTAGAGAACATTTTGTAGACCAAATCAAAGCCCGATTTTGAAATTATAATTATAGAAGCTGGAATATGCATTTGAAAAATGAACAATATTTGCCCTTTTTCAAACGTATTTTTCTACTACCTACTATTTAAAGTAAGGCATGAGAGTTTTTTCTTTGAAACCATTTTTGTTCATCAAAATAGTGCTTCGATAATAGTCATCGAAGTCTAGCACTGACTTCTGCATGGGCGTTCGTACATATCTTTATCAGCGCATGTCATATTATAGCTCACTCACTCTAATATCGATTTACATTCTCGCGTGGTTCCTTTATACAATCATAATAAGTTATCCAAAAAAAAAAAGTTAACACAAATAATAACAACTAGGTACCTACTTACTTTGTTTATATATGTTAGGTTTATATTCGAAAAAATTACGTGAAAAAGCGTAATCGTATAAATGTTTAATTATTACTTGGTACTTATTTTATATTCTAATACCTTTTTATCAGAATTCAGTGACGTTTGAAACAAATTTCCTATTTATTAGGTAGGTAACACATTGAATAATTTCTATAATTTTCAATTATTAATTGGTTATTACTCGTTTTCACGGTGTCTAAAGCGGACCATAATGTACAATCGATATTATTTTTAGCTATTTTATAAATAAAAACCCGTCAATAAATATCAAAACAGAACGCCGAACTGTCTAGTATTTTTTTTTATATATATTTTGATTTATAAATTGCGGTAAACAGGTGTTCATGCTGTTTTCCCCTCGAGTCAGTTCAACCCGTTCACCGGCTCCGGTATGTATACCTATGTCCCTAATCCCATATACACCCCCCCCACATATAACCAACTACCCATCATAGATACGCAGTTATAGAGAACGGTCAAAATCGTTCAGTACAACACTAAGGTCAAAATTGCCGCCAACAGCTTATAACCATGGATTGTACGTATGGTCATAATAATATGGTTTATACCGTTCAAGGAGTTTGTACACGACGTGCCAACGAACGGCCCCACGTCAGCCACGTCAGCTCTACACGCGGCCACGTCAGCCACGTCAGCTCTACACGCAGCCACGTCACACGGATCACGAATCGTGGACCAATGGCGTTCTTATAGTTGTATACGTCTTTATACCCTATATTAACATATTTTATTCATCTACGAATTTCCAATTCTGTTCTGAGTGCTTTTAAGTTTTGACGCCATCTGTGGATCGTCAGTTCAGGGATCCAAAAGCTGTTGTACTTTTACAATAAAATATAGTCAATTTAAATATAAATCAATTGTAATTTATTAAAACCAATAATAATTAATATAGTCGTGGTGAATTGTAATGCCCGTGAGTTGACTCGTTGTAGTAGTTGATAATCTCCGTGTAAGCTGTGTGTAATGGCTGGTGCTTAAGCTGCTCGCTCGGTCTCGGCGGCTCTGGTACATCTAATGTGTATTGGGGCCCTGGCCTCTATATATACGAAGGCGACGCCCTTTGAATTGAGCGGCGCGTGGTATGTAGGCGCCCCTGGGAAGTTGTTGTGGTTTGAAGCGTCTATTCTAGCTATGACCACTGTTTTGGGTGCGGTCGACGAGGCCGCCTTTCATATAAGTGGTTCTTGTTTTTATGAGCGTTTACATGAATTGCGTAATCCCATTACAATAGTGAGTATAAGTGTGCTACTAGATGACATGGCTAAATACACTGGTATAATCTCAACTGCATACGTCATGTTTCTTTTTATTATAAAGTAGGTATAGTTAATACCTTATATTTATGTTTCATTATGACGTACTCTCCTTTGTGATGGACAATACCAATAAGCAGACGAGTAGACAACATAGCATTATATATTATGCAAACACAAAGTTGAAAACATACCAGTGTGTTTATCCGTTATAGAGAATCTCATATAATAGGTGTGGCATGTAGCTGTACTAAATATTATTGTGTTTTTTACGGGTCTGGAGACAACTATTACCATAATTCCAAATATACATATCTTTGAGAACAATGGACGTTTATGTTTCCGTCTTTTTATTTTATTTAATTCATATTTAGACAAGCCTATAAAGTGCCTAAAGCCGTTGTGATTGCACTGTTCACTGTTTGCTTTACTAGTAATCATCATCATATTATATTATATTCAGTAGTTTTTTCTAAACACTCCCCCTAGATAGAAAACTGAATTATTAAAAAAACAATAATACAACACACAAATTATGTTGTTACTAATTAGATGTAAATGTATTTATATGATATTTATTCTTATGTACCTACTTATTCCAAATTTATTTTATCTTGCAGTTAATTGACAACCGACTGGGTTGCTTAAGTGATGGAAAATTTATGTGAATCATTATATTCTGTCTTTATTTGAAAAATCAATTATTAATCTTAATTTAAACTATGGATTCCGTATTTCTGGTAAGTTATTTATTAATCATTTAACCATGTATAATGTATATGGGATGTTTATGGGACATTTGTACAAACTATGATTTCATTTTAATCAGGAAAATCGTATAATGCAATTTGATATTTCAAAGTGCTCTAGTTACTGAATTGATAAGTACTTTAATGACAAATAGATTCACCTTATATATATATTTTATTCGCATAACAGCAGATTAATAAAGCTAAATATGAGCCAATGAACATTATTTTGCAATGTACTTTACTTTTAAGACAAAAAATGTGTATTAAACACATTTGATTAACTATAAAATATATATAAACATTAAATTTATTAATCAAATGATAATTATAACATTTACAGGATGTATTTTTCCCCAGATGCCAATACTCCGAAGCACCGATATCAGTAATAACAAATATCTTATCTGGAGATGACACTTCAAAGTAAATATTTTACAATTATTATAAATATTATAGATCTAAAATGTATAGGTCTGTAAGCTTTTTACTAATTTATTTTAAAATTAATTGTTTTTTTTTTTTTTAAAGATTTCTAGATATCTCATATCAATTTCGCAAATTAAGATTTACCAAAGTGAAGGATTTAGCTGGAGCAACCATTGCAAAAATCAGCTCGGTCAAATTGTCAGGAGATACCTTAACCCTGCTTTATGGAGCTATGGAGGTATAAACAAATAAAATTCAAAGTTTTTGGAATATATTTATTTAATTATATATTTGTTTTTTTTTAGAAATATTGTGAACACCTAAGTAAGTTATAATTATTATCAGTACTATCTATTGCTTTGCTTTATATAACAATATGTTTCAAACAAACTCAAGAGCTTCCTGTTATTCTAATATATATTGTTTCACTCATATTAGTCTAACCTTTTTTCTTTTTATAAATATTCTTAATAAAACTCTACCTACCCATACATTTATTTCCCCGTCTTACACACATAAGAAATGGCAATATTTTCTTTACTAGTTTCAACAGTGTACTGTTAGTTTTGATATTAGACTAAATAGACTCGTTATCAAACCTTAAGGTAAGAACTTCATCCGTGCTTAAGCGTTGACTATTTTTTTGATAATTAAATTTTCAAGCAAAAAATGGGTAAGATATATCACAAATGAAAAATGCTTATAATATCTCATTTGAAAATTAAAATATCAAATAAAAGCCTTATGCCGATAATTTAGCATAGATCATGTTCTCATCTATAAGTTTGATAAATATCAGTACTAATGATATACTATTGAAGCACTAGATTTCAAGATGAGATATCTTCTTAATTAAATAAATAAATACTAAGTATAACTTGCATAAACAATCTTAGAATTTTTGTATTATCAAAATACTGTGATTGTTACGGACATTTCTCCGGACATAACTAATGAC
This sequence comes from Macrosiphum euphorbiae, assembly GCA_949089665.1. Taxonomy (NCBI): domain Eukaryota; kingdom Metazoa; phylum Arthropoda; class Insecta; order Hemiptera; family Aphididae; genus Macrosiphum; species Macrosiphum euphorbiae. The sequence continues at coordinate 72,133,024 of CARXXK010000003.1, read as the reverse complement.
CACTATGCTGTACACTTTTTTATATAAAAACTTTTTGACATTTCAGTAAACTTATATTAAAATTTTTCTTATACCTATCTAGTATTATGTTTATGATGTGATACAGATATTAAATGTTTATGTTTATGCAGGTCTACTAATACAGCTTGATTATAAATAATCTTAAAATTATTTTCATTGAGTTTTTCATAAATTAGAATAGTATGAGTTTTTATAGGAAGATTTAGTAAAAATTTAAGAACCCCAATTATTGTAACATTGAGCTTAAAGTTCATGTTATTAAAAATTCCTCCCAAATAGATATACCATATGAGAAAATAGATTGCACTAAAGCTTAATAAATAATTCCTTTATAAATTACATCTAATATATACCTGGCTTCATTAAATACATAGAAAAATGTTTGTAAAATATCATTAATATAATTTACATGACTATCGCATCTAACTCATTAACTTTTTCAAATTTTACACATTTCGAGTCAAATTTGGTATTTAAACTAGGATTACATTTTAGATTTTAGATTACATTTTACAATCAAATCATGTCCATGTAAAATTGTATTAACAGGTGAATTAAAACAAATAATTTAGATTTCAGTAAATTTAAGTTTAATTTATTTTTACAGAACCAAGCATACACATTATTTAAAATTGTATATTTTGCTTCATGTACAATCTATGAACTGTTGGTTCAGGTATTAATATAGTAGTATCATCAATAATTCCATATTACTATCTATATTTATATTCAATATCGCTTTTAGCCATACTATAATAATGATTTACTTTAACTATTTGAATCTTTCACTTAAGAAATATTTTAATATGTAATTAGCAACTCAACAAATAACTGAAAAGTCTATTTTTTTTAGCAATATTTAACTCATGATTTACACAATCAAAGGCTTTTTTCACAGCTAGAAAAATACCCATTACTTTATAATTAACATCAATATAACTACAAACAAAGTTATCAGAGTTATCTAGTTTGAAAAGGGCATCAGGTCTTGACCAACCTTGCTAAAAAACCAAACTGAATTTGAAAAAAATTGCGTTTTTTAAAAATAATTTACTAAACAATTTTTGATATATTTACTTTTTGAAAATGGTTGATGAAGTTAATGATATTGAGATATGTCTAAAATTGCCACGTGATAATTTAATACCTGATTTAAATAATGGGCAGTGCCGGATCTAAGTCTCAGGAGGCCATCAAAATTTGCTCAACATAACACTTATCTATTTATTTCATATGTGTTGTTGTGTTGATATATTAAACAAACTAAAAAACTCAAATTTAAAATATCTTAATTAATAGGAAAATTATGAAATTATACATTCACTCACTGTTCGCATACCCATTATACCTCTTATATATGATGTATTAATGTATGCTTCTATGCTATTATAATATAAATTATGAATAAATATCATTAACATGATAATAGCTGTATATTCTCTATATTGTCCTAAAATGAAAAGACACAAATGTGAAATTTTGAAAATAAGTCAAATATAAATAGACATTGAACAATATTATAAATGGTTTTTAATAGAGATGTTCTGGGTAAAAAATCTGGTATTAAGCCAGGTATCGAGTATTGGCCGAGTAAAATTTATAGTACTAACTGGGTATCAAGTATTGGCCGAGTAAAAATTTTAACACTAACCTGGTATCAAGTATTGGCCGAGAAGAAATGTAAACACAAAATGGGTATTGTACTAGTATCAAGTATCAACTATATAAACATTAGACAGTTAATACGAGATTTATTTTTGTAATTTGTAGAAGAAAAACATGATTTGTTTATAATCAACTGTCTATTGTAAATAGGTTCAGTTATTCCAATATGTTCCAAAATAAATTATAATTTATTACCCTAAAATTTTAGAAGCCTAATCATTCAGAAGCCAGGTTTCACAAAATACAATAACCCAAAAATAATTATTTACTGAGAATAATAATGGTACGATATCATTGAAATGTTCCTTAATACTACTTATATTAATTTTTAAAACTGAAAAACTAATATTAGCCAAAGGTATATCCATTAAAGAGTCAACATAAATGAAATATATATCTTAATAACTGAAATATTGTTGAAGCTTAGCATATTATTATTCGTTTAAGAACTTAAATTTTACTTAAAAATATATTTTACATTATAAATGTACTAATTAATTACAGCTTATCGAATTGTTTGAATTGTATCAGTTGTTATTCTACCAATTTATTTACTGAAATAACTTAACATTAATTATTGTTCTACGTTATAAATTATATATAATATAATAAATATATATTTTTTAGATGATCTTCTGGTTTCTTCCATTTTAGTACATCAAAATGGAAATCTTCAAGAGTTACAAACAAAGTGCAATGAATTACTTATGCATAGGCCTAGAGATTTTGAAGTTATCCTGCTTCATGCCCAGTTATTATTCGACCTCAAAAAATATCAGGAATGCATTAATTGTTTAATAAATGCAAAAACTTTTTTTCCCAATAATACAGATTTTTTTGATATGTTTGCATTTTTAGTGTATTTTATTTCATTAAACGATAATTAATGTTATAATTTAATTATTTCAATTGTGTTTATGATTATTAATATTAATTTATATGTATTTTTATACTACCACATAAGCCTTTTGTGCCCTTAAGATTATTAAATTCAAATAAATGTTAAACATTCAATTAATGTTATAATTTAATTATTTCAATTGTGTTTATGATTATAAATATTAATCTATATGTATTTTTATACTACCACATAAGACTTTTGTGCCCCTAAGATTATTTATTTCAAATAAAATAATTAAAAAAACTTTGTATTAGTTTATATGAAAAAATTAGAAAATTATTTAGCAAAAGAACACTTATTTCAATCATGTACAATACACTTTTTGTGTGGATGCATGGACAGATTATGCCAATTTTTTATTTGAGACAAATGAAGTAAGAAGACGTCGCACCCTCATATGTTGTCTCCGTCTTACACATGTACGGCATAGAAAAAATTTTTTGGCGCGGGAAAGAACCGAGAAGGCTACTGTCATAACTAAGCAACTAAATTTTCACAACATATAAAGGAAAACTTTGGCTGTGCAATATTATATTTATTTTTTTGATATCACTTACACGAAAAAAGTTATAATTGTTTCAAAATCCTTTATTATTTGTGTTATTAAACTTAAATAACTTTTTTTTGAAGTTCCGATACCAAAAAAATAAAAATGACATTGCAGAGCCCAAGTTCTCCTTTTTATGTGGAGAAAATTTCATTTCTTAGTTAAGACTGTAGCGTTCTCGGTTCCATCCCTCGCAAAACAGTTTTTGCTTATGTTGTACATTTGTAAGACGGAGAGACACATGCAGGTACAACGTCCTCTTAAATACAGCTTATTTGGCTTATGTACGTATTTTACTGCCAAACCCAAATTATATACTGTAGGTATTAGTACGGAAAACTACTATTAAAACTAAACAAAATAAAAGAGTCTAAAAAGGAGTTTAAGATTGCCCACAACAGTGCAAAAGAATGTCTAGAAACTTTAAACAATTTAGCAGAATATGTATGATATTGTAACAGCGGTAAATTTGGAAAATCTATTTTGAAATATAAACAACTTTTAGAAATAAACCCCGATCCGACGATGGTTGTTTTCAGTTGGGAATGGCCTATATAATAGTTAAATAGTACCTACCAAAACGCAGCTTATGCATTTCTAAATGCAATAGCACTAGAACCGGAAAATGTATCTATTATAAGAAAGTTAGGAGTTACATACTGCCATTGATTATAAATATTAGTATTTATAATCAATGATACTGCCTTCAAGAAAACATTAAATTGTCTGCTGAAACATACGAAAAGTGTTTGAAACTTAAGCCAGACTTTGATTTGAATTTTTAACTGGCTTTGGTGTATTTGAAAACATTAGAAATTATCATAAAGCTACATTATATCTTAAAAAATGTATCCAGTGAAATCCGGATAGAATTTACCGGTACTCAAAGCTTTTTGCTGCATACAGGAAATCTAAAGATCATTTAAATGCGTCCGATGCTTGCATGTTAACGGGGGTTTGTATCTAGAGAAAGATGATTATGAAAAATCAAGAAACTCATTCTGTTGAGCAGTACATGAACCCGCGGAATGTATTTGGTCATTTTAAAATGGGCCTAACCTTGTATAAACTGAGTCATTCGGATTGGCTCTTAAAAACTATTAATTAATCAACACAATTAAAAGTTTAAAATATGCTATTAAAAGACCCTCCAAACATTCTCATAATAATCCTTAAATTAGTAAAAATTTCAAAAAATACGCACTTTTCGTTTACTTCAATGAGCTTAAAAATATATTTTTTTTTTATTCTTCATAAGATAATGGATCCAACTGAACATGTTCATATACAAGTTACAATAAGAAGCATGTACATAATAGGTTTATGGCGTTTACTTAAAACTTAATAGATTAAAAATAATTACGTTTAACATTTAATAGTATGCTTAAACTTGAATATATGTACCTAATGTACATCTTTTCTTTGGTAAATTATTTAAAATCAGTCAAATTTAAAACCATATTTCCAATATAATAACAAACAAGTTACTGACCAACTTATATCATTTTTGATTTTTAATTTAAAAACATTTTTTTTCTTGCAACTAAATACTTAGTGATTTACAACTAAAACTATACTTTATGAATAAGAATTATTCTTAAATATGAACGATAGGCTGAATTCGCCCCTCAGTGGTGGCTACATTAATTATCATGTAAGTTCACACGGATTAAAATAATTTCATGATATGAAAATATTTTGATAAAATATAATAATATAGGTACTCTAAAAATGTCATATATTTTCGAATATAATATATGTAAATTACAACAAAATAGGTAACTAAAACCTTAATTCTTGGTTTTAATACTTATGTATTTTCATCCAAATTTGATATTAAAATGTCTGTAAAAAATAACTGTGTTTATATATTTTTTTGATTATTTGGTTACAATATGAGATTTGTTGTTTTAAATTATTAATCCTTAGCTTTAAAAATTGAACATTTTATATTTTTTTAACCACAATTAATTTGAAAGTTTTCAATATTTTGTCTAAATGTAACTTATAGAAAATTATATTTATTCGTATGATAATTTGTTAATTTACATCATAATTTATTGCATATTTTATTTTATTTATTAAATTTATTAATTTTTTTAAATTAATCAAAAAAGTTATAACTTTGAACTCTTTTTCTTATAAAAAGTAATTATACTTATTTATAATAAAAATAAAAATCATTATTCATTGTATTATTGTAAAACTAATTAAAAAAAACCATCGTAAGAATAAACATTTTTAAAAAATAAAATTTTTATGAAAAACACCTATTAAAATCGATACTATTTGTATATAACTAATAAGGGGGATACATTATTTTTGAGGAAAAAAGTGGAGGAATGTCATCCAACCGTATCCCCCCCACTTTGACCACTGGTGGTAGGGATGTCATAGCATAGATTAAAATATTTACTAGTATATTTAATCAATCTATGGTCTTAGTCACTAGGTATTTCTAAAAAATATATTGAATATTTAAAAGTTTTAGGTCCCGTAAATTATAAATTCTTTTGCTAATGTACCAATAAGGTATCCAATAAGTTTAATATATATATTTGTTTTGATTTTAATTATATTTAATTCAAATTCAGTAAAATTACTCATGGGCCTTACCACAATATTTAAATGTGTGCTAATTCAAACAAAACAATTGCTATATTATAATATATAACATGTATTATAGGTAGGTGCCTACCTAATAATGTTAATCACACGGCTCGCTGAGTATGCAAAATAATAGCATTCCGGTTGAGCGATACCAAATACAAATTAATTTGGATTATTATAGTTTAAACTATACACGCCCACCCTATTTAGTGACACACTGAACTTGTTTTTTTATCATTCAAGCTACGGATGAAGGGATTTTTTGTAGTTTAAACTTTAAATAAAGTTTCATAAAAATAGTTGACATTAGGTTAGGTCTAAATATAAAATTAAATTATGAAGGTAATTTATGACAATGATTTGTAAATATAAAACATATTAAAAAAAAACAAAATGTATTAAAATAGGTACTGAAATATTTCACAATTTAAATTTCAAACACTACTTATAAGTCATAAATATAACTATACTATAATATAAAACTGCCAATATTTGTTAGTAAAAACAAACAGTTACATATATTACTATGGTTCTCCTCAAAAAACTGATCCATGTGCTTTTGGTGTGCCAGAAACCAATACTGCTGAGACTTACTAACAAAAAAAAAAAAACAATAATAGGTACCTAAAAAGTACCTGGTCGACAGTCGTGTGGCAATGCTGAGTTCCTAACCATTAATGCTAACCTCCTCTCAATACAAATGATATAAAATTTACTCATTATACTTATTGTACTGTATATAGATTGTATATAATTTTTAATAAAATAAATAATAATTTCCTTTTAACATATCAATGAGTTCTTCAAATTCCAACTAATCAGTACACCAACAGATATATTTTTAAATTGTTTATATTTTTTTTTTATTAAAGATAGAAAAACGTAAGAGGAATCTTGTATTCAATTTTAAAATGTTAACTATGAAAAGAAAATTTTTTAAGAATTTCTAACTAAAAATAATTGGAAAATGTTCACGATTCTTATGAAATTATCAAAATTCTAACTTCAGAAGCTAATAAAATCAATATCGACAGTTCTTGTTTAATATAGTCAATTTTCGGCTCGTTTGAGCCCATATTGGGTAATATAACACTTTTTCGGTTTGCCTTATTTAAACTCTAATGAAGTTCTGGACGCATTTGCTAAAATAATTTAAATAGTTCCACTAATAATATAAGTATGGATTTTCCAGACTATATATTAAAAAATTGTTTCTGAATTCTGATGTTGATTTTAAGCCAAAATTATGAGCTAGTGAACCAGACAATAGCCCAAGAACAACGAACGGAACTGAAAACATTCACGTGCACTTCAATAGTAAATGTTATAACTCTCACCCTCATATATTCACCAAATTATTCAAATACTAGGTAATGGAAATTCTAGTCAATACTGATTTAAAAATAAATTAATTTAAAATAAAGAAAGAAATTATCTGCGCGTAGAATAGAAATATTAAAAAACAAAATCATTTAAAAAAAATATATTTTGATTGCAAATCCAAAAAAATTGATCTTTTAGCATTTTCAATGCAAACGCTTACCAATGAATATTAAATATGTATTAAAAAATAAATAAATAAATTCCGATGTGAAAAATTATTGTAATTGTAATTTGTGCAATTAGTAAATTTTCATGAATTTTTTGTATAAATGATTGTAATTACCTAATTGTAATTTGTGTAATTTGTAATTTGACATAATTGTGAATAATGGATTTCTAAGGAAGCTGTTCTAAAATAAATAGTTCAAACAATATTTTTAAACCCGCTAGTCATATAACATATAAGTTATAATTTGTATAACATCATAATACGATGAGACAGAAAGTCCTAATAGCCTTATAAGGTGAATTAAAATGTTGTTTGAGTATAATAATTTTCCACCATCAGAAATGACCGATTCGAAAATTTGGAGGTACGCGGATTTCATTGAAAAAAAGTTTCTATTGTTGGTAAATTGTGCGCAAATGAGTTGTAAAAAAGCTAAATGTGTGTAAATGAGTTGTAGCCCAATTGTCTATGTAGAAAGACTTCCGTTTGAAAAATAACAGAGTAGGCAAATATTGGTTTTGTCAAAATTGTAAAAATGTGTTTTAGTGACTACCTAATGTGATGATTTATTATTGTACATTTTTTTTTTAGATTTTTAGTGAAGACATACACAATAACGACTGTGATATAAACATTTTTATTTTTAGATTTTCAATTGAATATGTAAAATTTGTGATGACTGGTAAAACTGAATTATTATTTTTTAGATTTTAGAATATAGCATAAAATGATTATGATTGTTTTTGTTAATTATTTTTGTTTAATTTTGGTACATAATATCCACATTAATATTTATTAATATTCACACAATTCACAAATAACCTATTTCTAAAATATATGCTATTACTACCAATTGGCAATTAGTAATAATTACTAATTAATATTATAATCAATGAATAATAATTATCGGATTATCACAGGCATTGTCATTGTTATATTGTTATCATGTGTATTTTTCGCGCGTGTGCATTTGTGCGCAAAGTTGTCGGGTCTTTAATAAAGACCCGACTGTCGGGGATATAGCCACAGCGAAAAAAAATTGTGATTATGTATTTTTAATATTTTTCAAATTCTATTGTTACAATATATCAGGAGCCTTGCATTCAATTTTCACGCTTTTTTACCAAACGAATACAATTTTATTGATATTAATTATAGAAAAAAAAACTAAAGCAATTGAAAACCAACATTGTCCGTAAATTCTTGTGAAAATATTTTGAATAATGTATGCTGTAAAGGAAATGCTAATATAAACATTCAGTGAAAATGTCATGTAGGTATCTACATTTTACAGTTTGTTTTAGAATCATATCGAAAACCAAAATAAATTTTACGTAAAAATTCCCATTTTTCTCTGATTTTAATTTTTTTCCCTGTGCTTTTGAAAACTATTGGGAATTTCGCCTTTTCATTTTTACCTGTTGAATTTACCAACTAGATTCACTTTCCTACAGAACAAGATACTGTTGAAGAAAATTGAAGCAGTTTTACTGCCCCAAATGGTGATGAGACATAAAAATTTAAAAAAAAAAATTAAAATTAAAAAGCATTGTAAAATCAATACATTTATCAATCCTCTCAAAATCTAAAATATTAAAAAATTTCATCTTTTTAAATAAAAATGTTGTTTTGTAACAATATAAAATTATTAGATATTTTCAAAAAAATTAGAACTTTACTAAATAATGTTTATAGACACTTCAAGTGATCACCTGGTATAGGTACCCAAGTACATATTTTTTTGTTAATCATTGGATTTTAGTACGAATTATCGCAAAAAAATTTTTAAATACACTTCAGACAAAAGAAAAAATTTGAAACACCGGCGAGAACTTTTTAAATCATCCTGAAAATATAAGGCAAAAACAACTTCTAATGGGCCAGATGAAAATTATGGTTTAGCCCAGCCTATAACTGATTTTTTGGTCCAATGATGAAATAAAAAAAAAGAAATCGGAGTTTATGAAATCAATAAATATTTCAGCAACTTATAAAAAAAAATTAGAGTTTGACACAAGGAATCAAGCTAACAATAATAATAATCGGTTCATTGAAAGAAGAAACCGACCAACAGTACACGGAGTGCCGCCAGCAGCGCCCTCTCGTCCTATCATTCGAACGTCTACTATTACACTAACGCCACCTAGAGAACGTTTCTCGTTTGCGCATTTAAATGACGGAGCTCGGCGGTTTCGTACCACGGTGGATCAATACACCTTGTTCCGTACCGAAATTTCCCCCACTCTACTATCTGATCGCCGCCGTAAATTCCCCCACTCGCTACTCACAACCGGTGGCCGAGATCAACAGCGCTTACGACCAAACTACTTCAAAACGAACGCTTTATTAGCGTACGCGGTACGCCGTCTTGTCGTGATAAAGTGTGCCTCCAGTTTTTGTCAGAAACCCGACATATTATTATCATCGCACCGCGGTCTGCGACGACCTCCGTTCAGTCTTCGGTGGTCGATCAATACGCTGAGTACCTACATTCAGAACGGCGCAGGTCAGCATCGGTTCAAGTTTACTGTGATATAGTTCCGGTGCTCCGATTTTTGGTCTGCGGAACGTTTATCACGGACGAACGCGGTAGGCGCCGAACAATAGGGCTATACACGCTATTCCGTCGATCGTCTTGGACAACGATCATTGTTGCAGTTGCGCACTTGCGTGACCCGCCCGATTGGGCATTTGAAGATCAAAATCCAGTACGGTAACGACCAACGATCTGAAACGACAACGTTACCCCGACGACGATTTCGTCGTCGTCCCGGCCTACTCGTCCGCCGAACTCTGCTGATACCATGAACACCAGCTCCTCGAATACCGCCGCTACCACGATCCTGGACTTGCCGGCGGAATTGATTGAGCACATTTGCTGCTGGGACTCGTTGAAATTGGTTGACGTGTTGAACCTTGCTGTCACGCACTCGAAACTGGAAAATTGCTTGTTCCAAGAGTCAAACTCTCGCCTGTGGAAATCCAAATTCATACAAAAGTACCGATACTTGTGTGTTGTACTTTTTTTTTACTTGCTTAAAACGGATATTTTATTTGTGTTAGATACGGTTTGTTGGACAATGAGGAATATGGAGTTGTTATCGACGAGGAAAACAGTTGGAAGGATGAAATAAAAATGCGTATAAGTTTGGACAAAGCTGTATCTGATGAAATAAAACAAATGCCGTCCAAGTACATGATGATTAGAGATATACCTTATCATGCATTTCCTTTAAATCAATATTTGCACTCAAAAAATGAAGGCCATAGATTTTATATTCTATCAGCAACTGCAGCATATTATAAGCAACAACAGAGTAACGAATGGTAATTTTGTGGTTTGGAGTAAAGTAGAATAATGTTTGACTTATCAATATTTATTTTTATCATTCAGCTGTGATGATCTATTGTTCATGGCACATCAATTTCTTATGTATTCGTGCCAAGTGTATTTTGGTTACAAGATACGGAATTTCTTAAGTTTACCACCGGCAGAACAAATTGTTGAACGAGGATTTTACTTACTTGAACGTTGTTTTTGTCCTACAGTTGACAAACCATATCAGGATATGAGTAAGTCTACACTAGAAAAAGCTATGTAATTTTGGTACATTTGTAATGAACGGTGATAATTGTGTTACAAATGTTTTTCACAGATAAAAGTTTAAATAATATAGCTATTAATGTGTATAATCGCATTTGGTCAGCAAACCCAGTCCATCCTCTGTTTGAACATGAAAACTGTTTAAAAAAAGTGGTTGAACGAGGAAAATTCAATCTTGATCATGATTTATTTGATGAAACTAGCACAATGTTTATACTTGACAACATAAGACAAATCATATTTTCAGAAGATCAACTGGTTTGTAATTGTACCGGAAACTTAAATTGCTTTTTCTTACAGCAGGTATGTTTCCATCTCAATGATTTTATTATTCCTAGTCAATAATGATACAATTAATTTACCTAGGTTATTGAAAAGAGAAAAGGTTCTGTATTTTTACTGTGTGTAATATTTGAATCGGTTGCTAGACGATTAGGAGTAAAAGTTTTTATAACTGCATCATCTGTTTTCAAATATGCAAAAAATTTTGTAACATGGTCATCTTCATGGCCGGGAAACAAAATTAAGAACCCTACATGCTACTTGGTAGATATCGCTAATCGTGGTGTCATGAAGGTTAATCGAGTCTCAAGAAAATTGCCAAAACAATATATTGGAACTTCTATACTTGACGTAAGTACTCATAATTTATAAAAATATATTTTAACTCGTTTAAATTGAATACTCATAGGAACTGTACCTAACTCATATGTCATAATAACAAAAATTCTGTTTTTTCATTTAGTGAAATTAAATTTTTTTTTTTTATTTTAGAACAAAAATTCATATATTTACAATCTGTAATTACATGTTATATAATAGTTAAATTTTAAGATATTTGTTTGACAGGAGGGGGAAGTCAACCAGTGGTGGTACTCCATGGAAAGTGATCAACAGACACCAATAATAGTTTTCTATATAGTTATTTCTAATAATTAAGTACCATAAAATATGGCGAATAGAAACAAAATATGCAAATGTAACAGTTGTTACTTTGATGTCCACCCTATGTGTTATCAATTTATTTTCATCATATTATGAATTGTCAACATAATATGGGTGTTCAACAACTGATTTTAATTCAAATACTGTAGAAAAATATATAATTTGTGATCTTACAGAAACACGACTATATGAAATTAAGAAAAATTAGATTTCAAAACATTATTCAGGAAAATTTATTTGTGAAGACAATATTGGAATATAAATAGCTAATAGGGCATAGGCAATAGACCTCTTAAACTAATCTTTTCTATTATATTATAAACCACTTAACCAATTTTAATGATAATTGTATACAGATTAAAATAATTTATAGAACTTATAACTTTACTATTATAACATATTATATAAAATTTGACTTGACTTACCTTTAAAAATTCAAGATTACTGATTAGGATTGCAAACATTCAACTTGCTTATTTCCAGCAGTCACTGCGAAACACAAATTAACTAATATTACAATATCAGAGACAACAGCCTCTTGAGTTGTGGATGAAAACATTATATTTTAATTGTCAACACTTCAAGAACTGCTAGATAGTATTTAAATTTATAGATTTATTGTTAGCACACTATATGAAGGATAGAAAGGTATAATCTCTTCCCCCATTATGTTTTAAAAATAATATTTAATTTTTTTTGCCCTTACAAACTCAAATTTAGTTAGTTATGAATTATTTTTCTACTATATCACTAATAATCTACAAGTTTAGTATCCCCAATTTTTATTCACCCAATTAGGGCGGTACTGTATTATATGTATCCTATTATTGATTATTCTAGCTGTCATAATTGATTCCTATACAGATATATAGATATATATACAGTTATATTGGTAACCGGTGGTCACATTTCTCCTTTAAATGTTGATAAATGTATTTTAATTATCCAGTGCTTGATCCATATGTACATTTTTAAATCTTAATTTGATACTTTGTTGGAAATTTGTTAGATGCTTAATTACGCAGTGCCATCTGCCTAAGTTCTGAGTGCACCTAATATTGTTTTGGATATATCAGAATTTGTAACACAAATGTTTGTATTGTATATCATAAAAGGTCTTACAATACTTAGATTAGCAGTTTAAATAGTAAACTAGCTATTTAGAAATTATAAATAAGAAAATGTTGAATTCAGATGTACCACAAGGTTTAAAATTTATAAATTTTAGTTCCACAAGTATTGTGTTCAAATTGGAAAATAACTTTTTTTAAAACTATCTATACTTAATATTTTTTATTCAAAAAATCTCTAATTGTCCATCAAAATTTATTTTATATAGTAAAATATGTTTCATTTTTGAAAATGTATTTACTTAGCCTTGAATTTGATTTTGTTTTAAACCAAAATGTAAACATGGTTTAAAATTAAATTATCCAATTGAGTGAGTCGAATTTTTTTAGTAGTTTACATAAAATAAACTGTTTCTGACTGTCCACTTACCTTAAACCAACTGAAACACCAAAAATTACTGATAAACAATATAATATTTTTAAAAAAACTTATAATTTATTAGGAAAGCATAAATCAAATTTACTGTAAGATAATATATGTATATTTTTTTAGTTGTTTTGGACATTTAGTAAAAACGTGGAACAGGTCTTTAGTGCGGAATCGAGAAGGCCATGTAAATATGTGTGGGATTTCCAAGTATTCTTAAAACCTGATTATCCTAATCTTCTGATTCGAAAAGCAGATATTCTTCAGCTTTTAGACTTTTGTCGATGCCCCTTACTTAGAAATCCGGATAATCCCAATGTGAGTATTTTACTATTCTGCAATACCCTACATTTACATTTTACATAAATATCAGATATATTAAATAAAATTTTTACTTCTCATTATCATTATTATTATTTATTAACTGTTTTCAGGCTCCAAACCACGAAGATGAGAAGAACAATATTCACATAGATGTAAGTGATAAAACTTATTATATTTGAAAACTGCAATATTTAACATAAAACTTCTTTTAATGATCAGTGGGGACACACTTTCCCGCTAACACCAAAACGACGTGGTGAGTTCAATGATCCAAAATTTGCAATTGGGATGATGATTGCATATATTAACACAAATTCAAGAGAGGTACTGCTACAGGGAATTGTTGTGGGCTGGGAAAGAATATGCCCCACAAACCGTACAGAACATTACTATGTGCTCATCAGACCTCAGTCGTTGGAGGTATTTGATAACCCTAGTACCTACATCATGTTTGACGAAAGAAATGGTATGTTGGAATTGATTTTTTTTTTAAAGAAATTGTATTGTTGCATTTCCATGCCTTTTCTTATGACTATTCTATTTTAACCGATTACATTTACATGACAATATTTTCCAAAAAGGTTAATTAACAAAAATATATGATATAAGACAAGGTGTGTAGCGTGTTCTTCAACCAAAAATACATGTATGGCTTTATTAAAATAATTAAAAACCAAATGTAAATGAATAATTTCATTATTTCAAAATTAAGCATTAATCATTATGATTTTATTTATTTAATCAGTTAGATTACTCAGATTATGAAATAGAAAGACCATAAAAAAAAGAAAGGGACCCAAAGGCCAATATTTAATTGTAAATCCATATTGATAGTAAAAAAAATTTATATTTTTAAAATTTTAAATAAAATAATATTTATATCACTTAAGTATAATTACACAATACACATAACTAACAATATAAAATATATATTATATCCATCATTTATCAATATATATATATATATATATATATCAGTGGTAGTCAAACTTTTTTTTATTAAAATCTGAGTATATTATATTATTCTTTTGAGGATCGACTTACAAAAACAATGTTTTTTTATATTTTAAGTCTTAAACACTCATGTCAATATTAATAATAAACATACACATACAAATAATAAAATTAAAGTGTAAAGTTTTCTAAAAAAAAGTGTATCACATTACATTTTTAAGTAATTTCAAAATAGGTTTTTTAAGTTTTCAATCCATTTTCTTGATCATATTTTTAAAATAGAAATAATAAAAATTGAGTGAAAATAGACCAAGTTAAAGCAAATTAAGTTGTTGTCTTCGTTAGAATAATACCTAGTTATGTTGGCAAATACGAATCTCATGATCGATTGGAACGTATATTATTTTAAGAGAATCTGTGAGTATCTAATAATCAGTGGAACTTCGTAAAGTGTATTAATTGCAACATTATAACTAGAAGATAATGCAATTTTACCTATTTTTCAAAAATTGAAACATTTATCTGTTGATATAACATGTAAGATGGTTTCTGGATACTCTTTTCGTAGGTAACATTTAACCATGTCAATTTTATCATGTACTGAGAATGCATAAATTATTTTTCTAATGTAACACAAAATACTAAATATTTACAAAGTAGGTTATTATAAAAAAAATCCACAATATTGAATAATTCATGTCATTCGTGTTTCGCTAATATAACCATTATATAACAAAGTCAACACCTTCATTTTCCTTGAACTTATTCAATTTTCTTTCAAAATTAAAATTTTTTTTTAAAAAAAACAGTCATAAATATGATCAAGAAAATAGTTATTTTGTTAGATATAAATCAATGTTAAAAAAGTTAGTTGAATAAAAATAACGTTTTGAATTTTTGGACCAAAAATTTTTTATCTTTTGCAATTCAATTAGCATTCCCATACTTATTGTAGTACAAAAAACCATATTCAAATAATATATTGATTTTCAGAGGGATACAAGTGCGATGCGGACTTTTGGGACATATGATATTATTATGTATATTATATTATATTATAAATGATTTTGGGTATAATATTAGGTACCTACTTGGTAATCTTGTTAATCATAAAAGATATTGATGCCATATTCACATATTAGATTTTATTGGTGCTCCCATTAGTTTTTATGATGTGATTTAGAGGTTTATTAGCTAGATAATAAATTGGTAGGACATAAAGGAATGTGTAAGAGGCTGTTAAAACTAATAGTGCACGAATGTACTTTAAACCTAAGGAAGAGGACAATAAAAAAAAAGGATATATTACGGGAGTAACAAAAAGGGAGATTAATACTGTTTTGAACTGGTTTATAATAATGGGTTGGACTTCAAATTTCACCCATAAACATTATAAGAGGTCTTTGATTTAAACTTACCTAGTTAAACCATTATACACTTCTAATGAAAATGAATACTTTTGTTACAGGAAACTTGCAGCGGCAACTCAAACCAGACTATTACAGGTTCATGAACACTGGCAAGTTTTTCACGCATTACAGTCATGAGTTGTGCGCTTTTATGCCAATTAATAGTTTGGCACAACTTTATCCCGATGATCTTACTTACACTATTACGCTTGAGAATGTTTAATATTATAACCAATATGTAATACATAATATTATGTAAATAATAAATTGTATGTTTTTTAAAAAAATATCCAGTATATGAACTTCCGAGTATCCGTACTAGGTACAATCTCAATTAGTTAGGACAATCGAGGTTCTACTATAATTTGTTTTATGGTGATAAACGAAGCGTTACCAATGCAAAATCGGTTAGAAAATAAATATAAAAAAAATTTGTGTGGTTGGTCGGGGGGGAAGGAGAGGTTTGCCGCCCCCCAAAAAACATGTAAAGCTTTCTGAAAAAATATGCATCCTTCTTTGGTTAATTTGGTTGTAGAAACTTGTTTTTAGTATGTAAAAATACAAAAGAAAAGTTGTAAGTACGTACTATAACTTTAATTTTAGAGTGCAAACACATCATTATTATGTGAATGTTTCACATTTTAATTTAGTAGTTATTCAAGTGATTTAATTTTGACTATTACAACCAACAATTTGTAGATATTACCTAACCTTTTATTTATTTAGTGTAAACTAGCTGATCCCGTGCACTTCATTGCCGGTTAAAAATGCCAACTCTGTAATATGATTCAAACTTTGTTCAATTCGTTATTTATATTCGGTGTAATGGAGGTCAAAACTCAAAAATTTTTATCGATCGTCTTGAATCTCAAAACTCTTGTGCAATCACAAATTTAAAATACGAATATTTATTTTTTATTTTTATTTAATTTAATTTCATATACATACCTATGAAATACTATGCTTTCTTACATGGTGGTACTAACAGGTACCGTGGTAATTTTATTGAGAGGTATCATTCTAACAAGCCATCATTGTTTAGGTTCTATAGTGTTCTGCGTTGATCAGTCACGTTCGATTATATTATAGCCATCTCGTGCTCGTGAAACACGCCTGTGATTATGCGCAGGGGCGTATACAAGGGGGTGATGTGGGGGTCAGACCCTCCCCCCCAAAGGACTTTTTTAAAATTTTATAAAATAGTGTTCTTAATGACTTAATGTAAGGAAATTACAAGGAAAAAAAATGGCAAGGATTTTTTGTAAATTTTTATTTTAACACAATATTCAACAATTAATTAAAAATAATTTACTTAATATTAATCAGTAATCATATATTTATTTCATATTCATATAATCGTATTATGTGATATTTGATAATATGTATATTATATATACAAGACGTATAATAAATTATTATAAGAATAATAATATGTGGCAGACCAGCCACGGGCCGTCGCCACCGTCACCGATATCAACGCGGCGGAGACGACGCCCGCATGTCCGTGCGTATAATAATACATTTTCCTATACATTAGAAAAAGAAATATTATTATGGTATAATATAAGGTTATTGCACGATGGTTTTTACGCATTTATACCAAAACATTATCAATTTTGTATATTATCAACTAACATGGATATACCTACAACATACTAGCTAATAGCTATCAGTAATTTGTTCATTGAAAGCTAAAAATAGCTTAAATAATAAATATTATTGACTAAAAAAAAAAAGAAAATTAAATTTTGTTCTATAATTACTTGTAGAATTTAAAATAAAATGTATTGAATATATACCTATATGTTTTATCATTTATTAGGTATTTAAATGAGCACATACCTAGGTTTAGGTATTTTCGTTCCATAATAATTTGTTTGCAACTGACCCCCCCCCCCCCCACATACAAAAGTTATGTATACGCCACTGAATTTATGCGAGCAGTATATTTTCAGGTAGGCAATCCAGTATCCATCCCCGGTGGATTACAGACTTCGCGAGGTGCGTACGTAATTACGAATGTCTTACTAACACGCTTGACCACCGCATAGGTAGACCATTTTTAGTAAATATTAGATAGGTACCTACATCTTTTTAGAATGCCCAGTGCTCATGCGTATCAATCGCAGTTATTAAATTATGTTAATTAAATCCAGGTTTTCTACTGGATTTCCCTGAGAATTATCTATTATACAAACCTTGTCTAGACAATTACGAGCACAGTAAAAAAAAAAATCAGCCAAATCGGTCGAGACGGTTTTGAGTTTTAGCCAGAATAAAGTGGGTACGGCTTTTCATTTTTATATAATATATTTAGAGATAATACCTATAAAATAAAATGTAATGTAATGAAATGTCTATTAAACTGGATTTCGTTATATTGATGTGTATGTTCCACTTAATATCTGTTCCAAAAATTAGTTTTCCATTTAATGTATGTTCCAATGCTTATTTTTCATAAAAATTATATTTCTAATAAATAAATGTTTTATTACATATTTGTTCCAAAATAAGAATGTTTAAAAAATGTATAGTAGGTACATTAGATATTTGTTCCGAAATTTAATTTACCAATAAATGTATTTTCCATTCCATGGTTGGTTCGAAAATTGTTTTTCCTGGTTGTAGTTCGTTTTTCCGTTGTAGGCGCAACACCGATTTGAAAAAACCATCGACAATAGGTACCTACACTAAACATTACCATATTAGCTGTGCGATCAGACCACCGCATGGGTAGACCATTTTTAATAAATATTAGATAGGTCATTGGTACTTACATATTTTTACAATGTCCATTGCTCACACGTATCAATTAATTAATAGTAGTTCAGGTTTTCGCGTTCCCATAATTTAGGGTTGCCATCATTTCGTGAAGCAAATCCGGGACATAGCAAAAAAAAAACGAGTAACAACATATTATTATTCACCCATTTTACCATGAAAAAATAATAAAAATATCGTTCGGAAATTGTATTTAATATGTTTAATAAATTTTAAATTTTAAAATGTATACCTTTAATTATCAAAAATATTATGCTTCAAATTCATTTCTACCTCTTTTTATAAAACTCCAGCAACAGAAAACTCGTCACGAAAATGATATTTTCTTTTTGGTGCCATAATAGCGAATAAAATAATAAAAACGAACAATCTAGGCTACAACCTAAGTTATACCCACCATGTAGAGAGCATACATCGTAGTGGTTCTACCATAAAGGATACTGGATATAAAAGTCTGTATCATCCTTATGGTCGTATCGATTAATCTCTAACAGTAACGTTTAGACTCTCGATTTCAATTATTATTAAATAGAAAAAATTGTCATAATTAAACACTTTAAATTTTTTCCTAAAACCGGGACATATTAGGCGTCCCGAAAGCATTTTTCGGGATACCGGGACACAAAGTCGAAAACCGGTGACAGTCCGTTTTTTCCGGGACGTATGGCAACCCTAAAATAATCGTCGACGATGTCTTGAAATCTCACAAGACGCGTAAACAAAATGATAACAATTATGCAAAAACACAAAAGGCCGGGATAAGACAAAGTATTTTTACTTCTTTATTCACTATATTTTACTATTGATCACAATATCAAATTAAAACTATTAATAATGAGATATTGACATATTGTAGTATTGTACAACATTTTGTATTTATACTGTGGTGGCGAGTGGTGTCTGTACGACGTTTTAGCGTTATCGTTACCGTCACTATAAGCTTTTGTTTTTGTTACATATTCTTATTCAGTTGTCTAAATGGCTTAAGATAAGTGAAGGGATGCCTTACAATTCAGATTTTCTGATATCATCGTAAGATTATTCTATTCTTCATCTAACAAAAACGTAGAGTAAATGCCATCCCTCAGTACCCCCTCCCTATATGAATCTTATTGATGTATTTAAGGGCCGTCAAATGATGATAGTAATATCGTTTTTGTATAATCGGAATGCTACGGAGTAAAATCGATGGTTAGGTTAGGTATAGGCATATTTTATTTATTTGTCATATTATATTTTTTTTGAATTGCGCCCGGTATTTTTCAGGTACAAATTTCTGTGTAGTAAATTGCGCCTTGTTATTTTTATGATAGTCATTTAGGGACTCAATACGCGTTTTTACACTACATCGCCACTTTGTTTTACCCGAAGACAACTCACGTTTAATTTTGAACATTTAAAAGTTTGGTAGATATTATAACATAATTTTATTTTTGGCTAAATCCAGTATGTAAAATATCCATGTTTCACTGTTGCACGCATACGGCTTACTAAAATATTACCTATACGTAAAGTCATTGATATAGCTAATATCATAACGATTATAGAGATAAACGTTCGGATTATCCACAAATATATGAACAGTATTTTTAAAACACACATTATAGGTAACGAAGAATTCAAGGTCACCTGAAGATACTACAAGCGAAATTTACTATGGTATTTTCACTACCTGCTTAATGCGAGCGCAATTTACAAGCGCCCATATTTTTTGTCCTCCAATAAATCTGTCAGTTCTAACAACAATAATAATTATGAACCTACCTTTAGAATTCCTCACATTTGTGATATTTCGATAATAATTACTAATAATTAGTAGGTATAGTACGAAAGTAGTATAAATGTACTTATTAAGTCAATCATAATATATTATTGTTAAGTTAATTATTTTTCTTATTTATATCCGTTTCGTTAAAGTATCAAGCTGTGAACAATAATAAAAATGTGGCATAGGAAGCTTCCTCTCAATCATATTTTGTTTACACCTATTTGACGATTTTGTTGAAAATATGTAACACATCCATAAATAAATAACTATGATTTGTTTTATAAATATTTGACGATCCGAAGACATTGTTATTTTGATATTTGCGTAGTTTCATCCAATCTACCTATAGATACCACAAGTATGCACCTAGGTACCACATATGGAACTATCGTGTGCCGCTGTCTTTCTACATATTAAGCTGGTATAATTTTTAATGTGTTATCAACCAACTTTCTAGCTATCATAGTTTAGGAGAAAAGTTAAAAAATAGAAATATTTGGACTGTTCAAGCCTACGTTTTTATTGATTCAAGTGGTTATACCGCTTGGGTGTGATATCAAATCTATCTTACTAATATTAAAGATTCCTAGCTAAATTACCCACCTACTCATCATTACTGAGTTACATTTTTATTATTTTCCTATTTAACACAAATTCTTGAAGTTTTCAAAATTCAGACTTTTTTCATTTCAATTACCATACTTACTTCATTAAAGATCAAGAAAGTAAAAATATTGGGCCTATGTATTTTTAATATTTTTCAACGGCTAATGTAAAAATATATTATTAAACTTGTATTCAATTTTTACACTTTTTGGCCCAACAAATAAAATTTTATTGATATTCATAGAGTGAAGAAATCGAGTGAATAACAAATTTTGTAAAAATATGAATTTAAAATGCTCATAAAAATTTAATTTCACTTTCCGGTAGACATTTTTTTTTTGATAAAGGTAGACAAACTTATGAACAATCTTGTATTACATTTTCAAATCCTAGATTTAAAAAGAAAAATTTTTATGAATTTCTAACTTAAAATAATTTGCAACATTTCTTGTTTATTCCGTATTGTCAATATTTGAACTTTAAATATTAAATAAAAAATAACTGTGACTAAGGATTTTTAATATTTTTAAAAGGTCATTGTAACAACATAATAAGAGCTTTGTATTAAATTTTCAAGCTTTTTTACCTAACAAATAAAGTTTTTAGGTATTTTAGTATTTTATAGAGAGTATTATAACTTGGTATATTATATTATAATGTTTAGTGTCTATAGCCGTAAAAAAAGATAAACCCGCCTCTGAATATAATATTATGTAAGTACATTTCAACATTTGTATAATTATGACTAAAATTCAATGAAATTAATTTAATTTATTTTTAACTACCTATCTATATATAATATATTATGTTATTATAATATACGAATTATGACAATCATTGAATTTTCAACAAACAATTATTTGTATACCCTTCTATTGCTCAGTATGTTGATGCACTTAATATTAATATGATGTACCATAATTTGGTTCAGGTAAACAGACAATGCGATAATGATATACAGCCTATGCATCATATGCCAACAGAATGGGCCACCTACAGTGTTTGGGTCGGATATGCATTTCACGTGTGCCCGACGCCCCCCCCCCTCCCCCCTCCCGGCAGTTGATGTGACACATAATATAAAATAGTGGTCGCCGGTCGGGTATAGTGGATATGTTGAATTTACGATTTAGAACTCGGGAACTAAAAACCATCTGGAAACCGACATTATTGTGAAATTTGACTCGGCAGTATGTTTATTTTTAAATTCCAAGACGTGTAGACATAAATTATTTTGACTAAAATTCGAACGATGTTTTTGGTTAGAGAATTCTGATTAATATCATATTTAATTTTTACGTTCCGGAGATCAATTTACATATTTGGAGTAGCATATAAAACGTGTAAAGCGTTTTATTTTATGAATATATTATAAAAATAATAGGCAATAGTTAATGTTATTTATTTATTCGTCTTTTTTTTTAAAAATTTATTTAAAAGTAGTCGGCTGCGTAACATTATAATATTAACACAATAATGAGGCACGTGTTCCTAGACGGTGTCGTTGACTCGACGAAGGCAGTCGGTGACTATATCGTATTTTATTTATACGTTACATTAATATTATGCGGGGGAAAGTCGTGAGAGTAATATCAGTATTGGTATACGGTTAACTCCGTCGACGCCTCACCACGAGGTTATAATCGGAACGGGTCGCGGGACCACTCGCCTTGGACCTTGACACTGTACCGATCAATAGTGTCTATATTGGTGGAGAGGTGAGGTGAGGCGAAAGTGCCTACGTGACCTGTAGCTATAAACCTACTGCCTACATATTATTTAATAGTATTATTATACAAAATATATACAATTTAGTTGAATTTACAACACGAGATAAGTGGATTCCCGAATAAATGCATACAGACATAGTATACACATATTATACTAGGACACTAGGTATAAAATATGTATAATACGCGTAGTAGATGACTATCGCCACTACAGTGACAGCGACTAAGATGTTTTATTAATTTTAATAGATATAACAGCTTCCTATATTATAAGTATTAAATTATAAGCCCGTCACCCGATAAGGCGATAACCGAACAGCCGAATTGTATTAATTTATCAGTGGACCGTGGCACGACGGTAACTATTTTTATAGTTGTTGTATAACATATTCGAATCTTGATTTTAATTGAATTTAAACATTGGACGTCTCGACCGCGAGTAAATGCATTTAGGACTAGTTATAAAATTATAAAACTCCCAACAACTATGTGTAGACTAAACCGTATTATTAACTTGACAAACAGGAATTCCTATTTCCTACGGTACAGAGGATTGCATATCTAATTGGCTCGAAGTTCGATAAATTAATTGACCAACAACCGGTTCAGGCCTGATATCTAATAAAATTTAAATTCTTAAAAAAACCCATCAGTGTATAAATACGAATGCTCTGTAGCCCTGATTTGTTATGCAATAGTTGAATAATGAATACTATAATATAATAATGAAGGCACGCATATCACGATGAACAGTATAATATTATAAATATGACTAGCTGATCCCGTACACTTCGTCGCACTTTAAATAATGTACCAATTTTATATGACACAAACTTTGTTCAATCCGTTATTTAATATTCGGTGTGTGGTGTTCAAAACTTATCTTAACTTTTCCGTTGCCCGGAATAAAAATCCTGATTTGCAGCAGTTTATTATCAGGTAGGCAAAATAGGTAGATCGCGGACCCCGTGTTGTTCGCACGTAAGTGTATGATGCAACTCTAAAGTATCAAAGTTGTACAAAGTTTGTCGTTTTTACTTAATTCCATCTACATTGGATTAATATATAATCAATTAAAACAATTATAACATAACCTATCCGTACTTTAAATCCGATGAATAAAAGAACACCGAGCTTAGCTAAACTACTGATGGTTACGAAATATTTTTGCGCCCTATACATACAATGGTTATGGTAAATTTTTACGTATACATTTCAGTGAAAATATTCAGCCTCGAGATGAGTACTATGTGTTGACGATTCGAAGAAGTACGTAAAATAATTGATTTATCCTGCAAGATACGAGCATTTTAAAAATATTACAAACACTCATGTTGTGTTGCAATGTAAATACAGTAAACACTACGAAGAATTTTGTCCGAAAACATCACCCTAACAGAGTATATTATACTCGTATCATTGGTAATTTTTATAATTAATGTTTTTTTTCCATTTCATTTCGACATTCCAACAAAACGATTTATTTTATATTATAATTTATCGTATACTACCTACCCATTATTTTTTTTTTCAGAGTGCTGCAGTAGAAAAAAATATTAAATTCAACCTGCAGGTGTAAAATCATTGCACGTGGGGTCGTAAATACTCAGCAGGATTAGTTAGATCCTCAAACCGAACGATCTCACCCATACTTTGCCACTATTAGTGTATTATTATAGGTACCTTCTAAACGACATGGGAGCGAAAACCGGTTTGGATCTTTTCATTCCCTCGCTTGTGGTGTTTCGTTCCATCCACGTCCATTCGAAATATGTGTATAAGTATAGACAGCCCGATGCCTATCAGAAAGTGCTTTAACAATATGTACCCACGCGTGTGTAATTTATTAGATTCTCATAAATAACAAATACTTAAACCGTGACAACGGACACCGAAAAGATTTTCGTGAGAGCTACAGGAGGTCTTTATAATTATACTGCGTAGTTAAGACTCTGGGAAAAAAAACTTGCCTGTGTTGAAGTAAATGTCTGAATGATAGATGTACTGACATAATATAATATTATAATATGTTCGTGGTTCGTCGTTCACCATTATATTACTCAAAATACCAAAACGTTACTAAGAATGTATAGAATATTATTATTATTGATGGTCAGATAAAACTAAGTGGATTTTCGTATCAATGACGGGCCTTCGATTTTTTTTCTAGTACTCATCATAAACTGCATGATGTATATAAATTGTTGTGTTCTCAACAATTTAACTCAGCCCTAAGTACTTTATGTTTGCCTAGAGAGCTGAGAGGGACGTTTCATCCCCGTAAAAAAAAATGAGCCCACGGACGTTTCGTCAAGTTCAATGTTCTGTGAAACTTCTATATTCAGTCTCATTTCAACAAAAAAATTTGTAATATAGAAAATTTTGTTAAATACAATTAAACGAATTTGTTTCTAATATGGTTTGGATCTTAAATATATTTCGTTAAAGTTAAACATACAAATATGGTTGTTCAGTGGAAGTTTCACTGTAATTAATTGACCATGGCTGGCGGGTGATGGACGACAAAATAATGTACGGCGGCACAGAGGCACAGACCATAATTAGTTATGTTATAAATTTAAATATTTGAACAGTTATCATTTTTCATGAATAGTTGAAAATATAGTTTATCAAATTATTCGATGGTTTATTCAGTATTCTGTAGGTTTTATTAAGGGGCCTCGCAATGGCATTGATTTAAGGAGAATCATTTAGGCAATTTCTAATCTCGTCGTTGCCACCCGAGATCTATGTGTTAGTCGTAAATGATTATTAGTGTGTGTGGCGTCCATGCGGGTCAATTGTAGCTCTCGCACGCACTCGCACACACATGTCAATATATAATAATATTGTGATCATGAAAAAATGCTTATTTTCACTTAAACATACGATTCTAATTCCAACAGTACGTCGCAACGATTACCTCAATTTTCATTCTGACAAAATATTCTTATTTTCCACAACATGTAGGAGGGATCGATCGAGGCACATTTTTAAAATTGTATTTAGTTAATTAAATATTTAAGTTGGAAATTCTGTATTTTTTTTTTATTTTTTTTACAATTTTTATTGTAATTTAAATTACAAAAATTAAAAATGTGGCTCGATCGTTCCCTTGTATATATTACGGACAATCAGAATATCTTTTCAGAATGAAAATCGTGATAATTGTCTACACGTATCGTTGGAATTAGAAACAGTAGTTTTTGACAAAAAAAAGACTTGGTAGTGAGGACCCTTAAGCAACTGCTATTCAGTATTCGGTTGGTTTCGAATGCTGTGAGATAATCGATAGAGCCCAAATTACTAGGGTACTCGAACGACGACGTATCCATAGCAGCGACAGTCGTTTTTGTTAGTTTTTGACGCAGACGCAGTTATCACAATGTTTCGTGTAATTTGGGCGTTGTCGCCATAAAATCGTCGCGCACCATTATATTATAATGGTCGTTTTCGTTAGTTTTTGAAGCAGACGCAGTTATCACAATGTTTCGTGTAAATTGGGCGTTGTCGCCATAAAATCATCGCGCACCATTATATTATAATGGTCGTTTTATATATAATTATTTTATAATAGGTATTGGATATAATATTTCGGTGAATCATATAGCCATATCGGGAAATGTTCTCAATTCCCTCTAATACATTATATAATGACGAGAATTCAAAAAAATTAATAGTTATAATAATATTTTATTTTCAAGTAACAACAACGTTACTATAAATCTATAACACAGACACACAGTGCTTCGTGCGTGTAAAATAATCATAGTAAGAACAGTAGAGGTCACCTCTAATAATGGCTGTGCGGAAGTGAGAGTTTGATAATAAAATTAGTCAATAATATAGTATTGTAAACTATACATAAATAATTGAAGTATTTTCCTAAAACAAACTATAACTATGAATTATCAATAACGTAGAAATAAATAAGTGTTTGTGTAACGAGTACACGCGGACGAAGTGAAACTTCTTTCAGTGTTAATATCATTGTATAAGAAAAACGATTCTGAGTGGAGACGTTATGTCAGTCTAGGTATAAGACATATTATATACTTATCTATGGTATTAAAAAAAATTGACCTAAAATTGGTACCTATAATAAATTCCATATTAATCATATATACCATTAGGTACTTATAACGCGTTATACATCAACAAAATATCCTGATACTATCATAGATATATAATTGTGTACTTTAGAAGTTTAAAGTACCCACGAATAATAATATACAATCACAACAAAATAACTAAAATAGTTATTCTAGGTTTTTTTTATGAAATTTCGTCATAGTTGAACTTAAAATAACAAAAACACACATTATTGTAAAATCAATACATTCAACGTTCCACCCAGAATCTCAAATATAAAATATAGACATGGTCTCAATAAAACTGAACTTGACAGTCGTAACCAAAATACCAAATACTAATAAATATAATAAGTAATAATACCTAAAAATTTTTAAAACCAATATTGTATTATTGGCCAACCAACTTCCCAAGCGGTATTATTATAATTTAGTAACGAATATCGTAATTCGTGGCTATATTTACCAGTTTTTCAGAAATCGCAAAATCATAATTTATATTTTATTTTATTTCTCTTCGGCTCAACGCCCCTATACCCTATAACATTTTTTTAAACATTTTAGTTATATCCGTTGATGTATTATGTTAAATAAATAGGTACCTAATTTATCTCCTATTGTCTTATTTCTTGTAGTTTCTTAGAAAAATGTAACAACTGTACTGAGTTTGGTCTGGAACAAATATTACGCATTCGTGTTAGGAATTTATATTGAATACCTAAAGTAAATCATTTTTTTAAACAATTTTGTTCGGCTTAGAAATTTTTGCAGGGGCCAAGCCCCAAGCCTACAATAGTTGCATTGTTACAAAAAACTACTGATCACCCGTATTAACCAATATTTACTCGAATAATAAAACCCGGACGTTTGTTTAATATTTTTATTCGAGTGTTTGAACACCAGAATACAATTAGCATCCGAAACTATCGACTGGTGTCGACAGTGTCGTGACTCGTGACGATAAGTAGTTACATGACGCGATTTCGTCCCAAAATGTTTTGAGGTTGTACCATCCGTAAACAAGTTTCACTTCAAAAATGAATTACAATTATGAATGATAAATTAAAATGTAAACCTAGTGATTGAAGCTTTTGTAACAGTAATAAATAGTAAATACCAATTGTTATACTATCACAATAAAAACAGTATTGCATAATATATAAATCGTAAAAAAAATCGTATACTAAATTACATTACACTATGTATAATGGCAATAAAAAAAATGTTTTATGATTTAAACTGAATACAACACTGATTAAAGTTGAACCATATTTCTTTCTGTAATGTGTTTAGTTTTTACCAGAAAATAAAATATATTATAATTAATATTCTACAGTTAGAATTTAGAATTGAAAAATTAATTTCAATATTTGATATAAATATCAAATACAATAAATAATCAAGACTCATACAGTACGTTAATTGCAATTACTAATAATACACAAATTGCTGTTCGCCTGTACATTTTCAATAGAAAATTTAAAATTAAATTCGATATTGTTTATTTTCAACGTTATTTTCGTATGACTTTTATACATTATTTTATCTTAACGATGGACATTTTTCGATAAATTGTATTAATCGTGCACGCGCTTAAATCATAAGCGTATACCTATTACAAAAAAAGAAGTCCATAATATTATTTTATTATAGCCACCGATTACATCGAACTATAGTGTTGCTTGATTTACTATATCAAGACAAGAACACTACTAATATTATTTTATTATAGGCGCCGATTACAACGAACTATAGTGTTGCTTGATTTACTATATCAAGACTACTCAACACTCAAAATAATTATACTTACCGCAGTGTTGATAATTTTGAGGAACTTTAAAATGAATTAGAAATTATAGGTAAAGATAAGTTGTTTTACCACCCAACAAACCATATAGAAAATTGAGTTCCAAACTTCCAAAGTTCCTCAGTCCTCTATGTTTAAGTCAAGGTGATCAGAAATTATTTGTGTATAGTCGATATATAGTATATTATATGGCCGATAACATTTGAAAGCTACAAAAATAAAATTAGGTAATCAGACCTTATACCTAAAATACCTTTTTAAAATGTTAATGAGATATTTTTGTTTTCAATTTGAACATAGTTTATGACCGCGTAAATAGTGACAATGCCCAACGGTCAACGTTGTATACAATTAGTATTTGCTGACTTTTTTCTAAACATTAGGTACGTTGCCGTCAAGCATAAAGTGATAAAGTAAGAACTATTATTATTTTATTTTGAAATTTGAAATTTCTATTAAGTACTAAATGTCTAAATATTTTAATTATTTTACTATTTTACTTAGTAAATGTTTGCATGAAGGCGAAGATAAACGTTCATTCATTCGAATTTCAATTATTATAATATTAGGAACTTTATGTCTAAATTTAGGAAAAATAATTTTTTTAAATAATATTATAACTTAAGAATAAAATGGTAATTATGAAAACTATTAGTTGTGCTCTGAGTTAAATGTTATCTCGTCTAAACAATATTCAATCATAATTAAGGCACTCACAAAATATTATTATTATAATAGTTAGTATTCACCGTTATCTATTTAGTATTTCGTACAATGATCTCTTGGTATAAAATAAAAAAAATGAATAGCTGTTAATCTTTTAGTAATACATTTTGTTTCGTAAAATAATCAGTATAAAGTAATTATTATGTATTGGATAACCCTAAGGTTATTGTGTATATTGACCTTTAATTTGAACTTTTCTGGATAGAGATTATTTGTTATATAAATCTGTTGAATATAAACGATTTGAATGTTCAAATGTCTAATTATTATATTGCTCAACTTTCGAATAGTATCGATAACGCTTTTAATTTTACTTACAAACAATATAGGTTTTGTAGTCTGCGATAAACTATTCTAGATACCAACTAGCTACTTCATATTTCCATAATTAAATTTTCGTCATATAAATATTATAATACATATGTAAATTTAAAAAATATAACCTCTACCTACGATTCATTTTAATTATGATCTATTCATTTTTATAACAAAATACATCTGTACGTGTACCTATAATATAAAATTATGCATCGTGATATTATCATTATCATATTATTGTGCTTGTGCGTATAGTAATAATTTTTAATGCGCTATAAATTATCATAAATGTTAAAATAGTTTTTTTAACATCATATAATATATTAACACCACATGAATTTTATTAGTGTCAAACGATTGAAGTTTTAAATTATTTTGTCGACACATTTAATTTGCATTTACTCTTCGACCTATGCGCAGTTTAATCTATACTGTATACACTATTGTAAAATATTACAATTTCCCAAGCTAATGGCGTTCGTATTTCTGGTACACTGTGTCACTGTACAAGTGTAGAATGTAGTACCTACTGTACATGTATAGTTTTTTAGATTCTATATAATATATGTATCTAACAATCTGACAGCTGAAAATTATCTTCTGAACGCATTGTCAATAAGGCACAACTACATAACTAGGCTGTTAGCCCGTGAACTACTTTTGGTTCATTTTTAAGTAACATTTCGTTCAGGGACCAGCGTAGGTCATACTATACAGGGTGATTCTTTTATCAAACAACACTCATTATTTGAAAAGTATTGAAAGTGTTGTTTGATAAAAGAATCCCCTGTATAATATAGAACGCCACCGTCCAGCTATCGGTATATTTCATTACATAGAGTATACCGTATAATATTAAATAAGTTTACCAACATCGTGGAGTCGAAATTTATTCTCTCTCTCCAGCCGACGGCGTTATATTTTACATTTTGGTTTGCCCGAGATAATGTAATTGTATGCCGGTTCGACACTACACATTGTAAGCGTTTCCGACCCCTGTCCTGGCACAAAGGGTAATACAATATATTTGAAAAGGGCGCGGCCGGGAGAATGGCAGCTGCAGATGAGGCCGGGTGTTCGAGCCCGACGCGACGGCGCGGCATTTTGGGTATATATATATAAATACAATGTATTATATTATTGTTACTGATGGGAACGATCGTGACGTGCCATCGCACCCCAACCGTCTGGTCGATAAGACCACCACCCCATTCGAAGAGCCTCCGAATTCTTCTCTCTGGAACATATATTACTATTTTATTTTATACTACTGCCAGGCAGAGTTTGCTTTGGACCGCACCCATATATAAAACAACACGTATTTCTACTATGACGCAGATAGCAATATTATTATTATGGTGGTGTAATTGTATTTCGAGAAACCGTCGTCGCCCCTTGTCACATAAAACATTTTTGTTCGTTTGAAATTTGTATAGGCTTTATTCGCCATCCGACCGATCGTTATTTCTATATACATACACGGGCCACACACGTCGCCCGCGACTGAAATGCCCCACTTCCCGCCCTTGCCACACAATATACTATTTCGGTACTATAATATGCTTATTTTTGTTAAGGAAACATTACAGTGACCTGTCCTGTTACCTCCTGCATCCTACATTCCTACTCTGACGAGGTTTACTGGGACCCTGGGAATCTTATATATACAGCCGACTGCCTGTTTTCAATTATGATTTTATCACAACATAATATTATACTATTATAAATATGGTACCTAATTAATTAATTTATTCCATTAGTTTATTCCTCGGAATACACGTTGTTATTTCATATTACAACATTTTCTTATCTTTTTTCCTATGTATTTTCAAATCACATGGGACGTTTTATTTATATAATGTATACAGAAATAACGATCGGTCGCCGGAAGGAGGGCGAAGAAAGCCTATACGAATTCCAAACGAACAAAAATGTTTTATGTGACAAGGGGCGACGACGGTTTCTCGAAATACAATATTATACCGCCATAATAATAATATTGCTGTCTGCGTCATAGTAGAAATACGTGTTATTTAATATGGGTGCGGTCCAAAGCAAACTCAAAGCGGTAGTAGTATAAAATTATATAAAATAGTAATAATATATTAGGTTCCAGGGAGAAGAATTCGGCGGCTCTTCGAAAGGTGGTTTTATCAACAAGAGGGGTGGTGCGTCACGCTTTCTCATTCCTTTAATATTATAATACATCGTATATTATATTATATATAAACATAATGCCGCACCACCGCGACGGACTCAAATCACCCTTCGTCATCTGCAGCTGCCATTCTCCCGGCCGAGCCCTTTTAAAATATATTGGATTACCCTTTGTCCCAGGACATGAGTCATAAACGCGTACATTGTGTAAAGCTGGGCAAGTTAGTTTTGCAGGTTCAAATATTTCAATAACTTCATAATTATTATTAAATAATGATTCCCTTCGTCAGGCTTCGAGTTATATTATACAGTGATTTTAAGCATGCTCACCCTATTGTTTTTACTTTAATTTACATATTATTATTCAAATTTTGATTTTTGGAATTATTAAATTACACTTGAAGATGTTTTGAATATACTTGAATTTTTAAACCATTTAAAGGCAGATGCTGTAATAGAATACAAACTTCTAATTTTCAAATAGGAATCCTCTAATTTTTACTTTTAGTAATTGTTATTCTGGAGTTATTGTTTTTTGAGAATTTGATTCATCTAAATACAAATTTGAACTAGTAGTTTTTAAGCTAAATAACTAAGGATAATACGTATATGGAAATTTGTTAAGTAGATTTGGGTGCTTAGATGATTTGAAAATGTTATAATTAGTACTAATTACCATTGATCTATCAAGATTAATTTGTAAACATTTTCTAAGTACCTATCCTGAAGAGTAAATTGGTATTACATATAATATTAATTATAGTAATTTATTGTAAAACCATATTTAAGGATTATTATCCTTAGTATAAACATTTTAATACATTTAATAATTCAGCAATTACTTATTAGAATTTTAGAGTTACCTAGATACATTTACATTTACAAGAACATCATCAGCTAAATAATTTTGCATAAAAAAAAGAGATTCTTGAAAAATATAAGTTTGTATAGCTACAGGACACTCTTTAATAGTAGTACAAAAAATATCAGGAATTTGAAAATATTTTCTTTAGGTATACTTAAAAATTCTAAAATCAGAATTTGAATAAATGTATTTTTAAATGAAAAAAAAGGTGATTTATTCACCAAAATATCAAGTAAATTTTGTATTTCACTATGGGGCCCCTTAAAAAAAACTGATGGGTGTCAATGTTCTACAAAAAATTACATCGTGTTTTGATTTTGTGATTTATTTAATTATACCTAGTTCGGTACAAACACAATATGCCGTTTATTGAGAAAATGTGAGTACATTATTTACCAACATTTTACACTAAAATTTAAGCAGATACATTATCCACATTATGTACTAGTATGTTACTAATGTTAGGTAGTAACCTAATAAGTAATAGTATATATGTATTATGTATATTATTCACTTATGAGTTATAACGTAAGACTTATAGTCTATTTTATAATATCTTTAATAGTCGAATGTCGATACGCTATAGAGTACCTATAGTGTTAATTAATAATAATTACTATTTTCTTTAGTATATTAATATCATCCATTTCTTCTCCATGATGTATGTTAATGAATTAATTTAATTGAATTTAGTTTAATTTAAATATTCTAAATGCATAGTTTATAGATAACAACTTAATATAGGTCGAAATTCCCATTATACAGTGAAGGTGACTTCTTTATTAACCAGTTTTAGTGTTGCAGTGGAAATAATAAGTTGAATTTAGTTAATTGGTAATTCATTGAGTATAATATATTTTGTAAATACATTCAATGGTAATAGGTATATAATTACGATTAAAAATATTATCTATTTTAAAACCTATAGGCATGATTATGACCCATGATCTGTTGCATCATTATTTTTATTTTTTTAATTTAGTTCAACGTGTTTGACGTTTCGAGTGATACATAATTTAAACACTTACAACTAGTTAACAAAAAAATATATGCATTATAAAAAATGCTATAATTTGTATGGAAAATAAATCTTACAGGTGTGTTTTAATATATTCATCCCACGTATATAATATTGATTTTTGGGAAGTACATGCCTGTGTGCATCCATCTGTGGAACAGCTATCTCATAATCATGGCAACGGACACACCATTAGATTATTATTTTCTTCTCAGAACTTGTACCAAAAACTAGAAATTCTTCTCACGATACTTCCTAACAGTTTTTAATTTTTTATCCTCTTGAATAATATTAAAATAATATGTTAATGTAGTATTATGTCGTACTTCCATGAATACTATTATAAACGACCTATAATATTATAACAAGCAAGATGCTTTTAACTAAATATATTATACATGCATAGTTTTCAATAATAGCCATAATAAAAATTAGAATAAAGGATCACCACCAAATGCAGCGTGAGAATGTTCAGGAATAAATAATAATGTATTCAAAAAACATACAAGACACCCTATTTTTTTTCTTCGTAATACACCCATTGTTTTCACTGCATACACAAAGTAAAAAAAAGATAACCACGGAATCATGATATCCATTATAAAATTGTACACACTTTACTTTTTTAAACAATTTTTATTTCATATAAGTGATTTGCCTATAATATAGTAGGTATGTACCTACCA
Source organism: Macrosiphum euphorbiae (assembly GCA_949089665.1). Lineage (NCBI taxonomy): Eukaryota > Metazoa > Arthropoda > Insecta > Hemiptera > Aphididae > Macrosiphum > Macrosiphum euphorbiae. Next base: position 72,098,442 of record CARXXK010000003.1, on the reverse strand, counting down.
TATAGCTAGTTATTTATAATTAGTTTAATTTTAAAATGTCCTGATGTTCTATAGCATTAGTAATAATTACATTATTAACTTATAACATACTTACATCATGTGCCCAAATCATCAGGAAATTCCCCATGGCCGATGGGCCGCGTATCTAAGGGGTTAACTGGGTCGCAAGTGATAGGTTATAGCTGGTGATATTTCAAATGTTGAAATAATTGAATTTCAAATTATTTTTTTTACCGTATTAATTGATCTATCTAGATCCATCTATTAAATTATTAATTTATTTTACATTGAAGGCTGGTATTTAAATTAAATTAAGACAAATTAAGTTAAGTACCTAATGCATTTTTTTAATTGTTAAATATTATAATAGTAGTTCGGGTAGAGAGAAATTATACTTAAATATTTTAATTTAATTTAAATTATTAACTTATAATTTAATAAATACAGTAAAATTGTGGCTTATTATTATGCCTTCTTCTTTTTTATTTTTATCTTTTATGTCTATTGTATTTGGCAAATAATACTATTTTCCCCATATGCTAGTGGGCCGATAATATGGTAAATACAGTGAAACTTCCATATTACGAAGTCTCATAAGTCTCATGGAGCATTAAAAATTCGTATTAAGTATAGAGAATTTTGTTAAATAAAATTGAATAAATTTAGTTCTTTTTGGTTTGATTCTTAAAACTATTTCGTTAAACGGAAAATTTTGTTAAATGGAAGTTCGTTAAACGGAAGTTTCACGGTATTGATTTTTCCAGGCCGTGAGCGGTGAGCCGGTCTGAAAGGGTAAAATCGCAATCCGTCCCTGTCTCCCTGGTTAAAAAAAAAATTTACAAATACAATACTAACAGCAAAGCCAAAAGAGAACACTGATCATTAAAACATTATAATATGGCCGTATGCATAGTCAATTAAGTGACACTGTCACATAAATTGACTATGCATACGGACATATAATTTATAATATAATATTATATTGTATAAGTTATACCTAGTAGGTAGGTACAATATCATTTTCTTGTAAGTGGTAAAATGATCCAACCACAACCTTTTTTTCCCGTCATTTTGACTTGAGTTCATGCATGTGCATGTTTTTTTTGAACCATTAGATTTATTGCTAAGTGAGCTAGAAATGCATTCCAAGACACTACGAAAAACATATCAAAAGTTTATAGTGCGTATTTTTGCATATTTAGTGGTTTTTACATTTTAGAGCATATTTCTTAATTTTACAATTTTTTAGAGCATATTTTATAATTTATAAAGATACAGTATGAAAATTTGTAAATAAAAAAATAAATAAATTTTTATTGAGAGAACTTACTAGGTATTCTTACATCATATTTTTTAAACTTCCATTTGACATTAAAAACAATATTTTTCCCCAGTGGTTAATATAATATATTAAATATTAATATATATATTTATACATTTTAATTACAGCTAGCTTTATCGTCTTTATCGTATTACGTCGATAGACCGTGCAGAATCGATGTCGGCGTTTAACTTATAATTTATCGACTATCGTAATAGAGGTAGTTATCCTTATCGCCAATAACGATTCTTTCGTCTTCGGTTGACGTGGAGCGGAGCTTTTCGGTGTACAGAAATATGTTGGAAGATAACAAGCAGTCGTTTATATTTGAGAATTTATCAAAATCGTTGATTCTAAATTGTAATGTTTAGGAAAGTATATTAATTTTATAAAATAATATTTTTAATCACTTGTGAAAGAAATTGAAATAAAAATGTTTTTTCCTCATATTTATAAATTAAAAAAAAAATATTTAAGCATATTTAAGCGCATACCTATATCAGGATTTTCAAGCTCATAAGTGCATACATATTTCGGTAGTTTTTAGTGCATATACTTCCGGGTCCTAGTTATAAATAATATATACAGTCGAGTCGTGATAACTCGAACTCGAAGGGAGATAAAAATTCACTTCAAGATATGTATTTTTTGAGATATTTAACTAATTTGTATTGGAAAAATTTTCTAGAGGAATAAAACACAATTTGATTTGTCAAGTTTTTGAAGTTATCGCGACTCGACTGTATTTTTTATTTAATATTATATAAATTCATCGTGTTTCGTGAAACAGTCAATGACTGTAATATTGTATGACGAAGCTAGTGTTGTTTGTACTTAGTGTTATTATTATTTATGTAATTAAACGACTTACAGTTTAAGCATAAGTCCCCTACATGATTACATCATAATTCAATAACAAACGATAATTGCTGGAGCACTGCAAATATGAAAATGTAATTGTTATATAATTATATAAATATATAATGTTGTTATTAATAGACTCGTCACTAAATTTGTCTCATTTACCCCTTAACAGTTATCGGACAAAAAAAACAAATAATAGTTAATATTATATAACCAATAACCATATTCCTAATGTTGGTACTATTTCTGGGAAAACGGGTAAAAATCCTGCTTTTTTAACCTACATCAGGGGTTGCTTATGCCGGATCGTACACCCTACACCGTCCTGGTATTACCTATATGTACCTATCCAATACGATATGTACGATGTACCTACAATAAATCGATTTTCGAAAACATTTTTTCTTCATTTATTATTGATGAATATAATTTTAAATCGAACGAAAAACGATTATAAACATTAATAACTATTATAAAAAAATACGAACAAAATATGCAGTGAACACAAATATACACAGAATTTGTGTTCTTTCTAAACTAAAAAGTAAAAGATAGAAATCTGTGATATTAAACGAAAAATTGTAATACTACAGTGACACGTGCCACACTATTGATTGCGGTCATCGCCCTTTGGGATATGTGTATAGTGTTTGTGTAGTTGTTGTATGGTATAGTTGTATAAACTGGTACTAGTTTAATATTAAACATTATGTGACATGTGTTCCGAGAAAAGGAAATGTAAAACGGTATAGTGGCCCGAGTTTTTTACGAGCGATGACTGATAATTATAATATTATACAGAAAGACGATTATACGTCTTATTAAAAACGCCGAATTTATTCGACGACTGCTCTCTACATAACATTATAATATATTGAGTTTATTACAACATTTATTATCATGACGTCACGGTTTTTTTTTTTTACGGCGTAGATTCTCGTTCGACAGCCATCACACATTTCGTGACCGGTCCGATGACCGATAATAATATTATAAGTTAAAATATTATACGAGCGCACCAGATTGTGGCACCGACGACGAGTAGGCACAGGCGTCGTTTTCCGGGTGACGCCGGCGAGAGTTCAAGGACGCGTAATATTTCACTTTCCCCGTCCTCGTGGCTCCGGTACCAGAAAATAACGATCGGCGTCGTTTTCGTCGACACCGTCCCCTCCGGCTGACGAAATAATATTATGTGTAGCCAGGTCGTAGGTATTATACATAATATTATAAACCGGTTTTGTAAAATAAACACTATAAAACGTGTTTTTCGTTTAGGCCTGACAAGTGCTGCGTCCGGGATTTCGTAATGGGTAGTTGTAATACCCAACTGCATATTTTATTAGATAATAACACATTATCATAAATTATACTTTATAAAACGACGATAGAGGAATATAAACGAGAAAGATCTCATCTTAAATTCATGAACGCGTATTGTAATTTATTAAAAAAAAATAATAATAATAACTAGTAAGTGTAGCCCCGGATTAGGCGATATAGGTAGGTCTATTATACATCTATAGTTAAGCGGCCATAAGCATAATAACGATGTATATTATAAATTATAATTTATAATCAAGACATTTCTTGTTATAGGTATACGATTTAGCCTACACGGATATACTACTTATATTTAATATTGTGTTACAAGCACAATAAATAATAATACTGCATAGTTCGAATAAAACAAAATATTAATCACCATAATATATTTTTATTTGTATTAAATATTAATCTTATTAAACTCCGCAGCATCTAACTTTCTCTTTATTTTCAAAATATATTTATATATAATAATATTTTGTATGTTCATTGGAAGAATATTAATTGTTACATTTATTTAAACAGCACGGGGTTTTTGAGAGAAGAGATGAGGTCGATTGATAGTTTTATATGTCTGATCGTCGTGATATATTATTTCTTGTATATAATATAATATATTTTATACTGTGATAGTGCCTATATATTATTTTTAGTTATGTTTAAAATATTATTCTATTATTCTTGGTATTCAAACATAACATAATCGACCAATTATTTTTTATGAGATTTGCTTGAAAAATCGTTCTAAATTATTGATGTGTAACAGATGCTTATATTTTGATAACCTAATAAATGGTTATCGGAATATATCTGTTCTCAATAACCAATTATTACATTCGATAAACGATTCCCGAAAGTAACTCGACCTACTAAGTTCTTATCAGTTTTCAATTTGAACATTATTTTCGAAGAGCTGGAGTTACAATTTCCTAGTACTAATGATTGAATCAAGAGTAAATTTATAAGGAGACCATCACATGGTTATTATTTATTACTTATTTCCGTGTTCCGACAGGCGGGAGCTCACAATAAACAAATGCGACGGAAAATAAAATGTATCACTGACTAAGATAAGTCATGAAGTGAATTTATCTATTAATTGACTATTATCATATTTTAAAGTTAGATCTTATAAGGAACACAGTTACTGTTGTACCTTTGGAATACACTCTAATATTAAAGCTAACTAAACAGTCAGTGTTGGGAATTATCTAGATTCTAGATAAATTGTCTAGATGAGATTTTTTGAAAAAAATTATCTTTTAAACTATCTAGATAATTATGTTACGATTTATCTGATGTTAAGTTTAGATAAAAAATAGGCTCATCTAGATAAATATTATAGCACCCCTACAAAATTATAAATCCAATGTTACTAAAATTCTAATATAATATAAATTATTTATAAAATTAGAAGAATCAAGAATATATTTCTTGTTATTATTTCCAACGACGGTATTACGGTATTACGATAACACGAAAACCTGAATGCGGGCTTGCACTATACATAGTTCTCTACAAGCCATAATAATGAGCATATTAAAATTAATTAGGTATAGGTTTATTTCCCCATCCATTTTAAAAATAAATTAAAATAACTTCGTAGAACTGTATTTCAAAGGCTGAATCCGTTGTTATTATAAATATTATGTCATTATATTGATATAAATCTGATACTACAAAAATACTAAATAATAATAAAAATAAGTGTAAAAAAATGATATTTATCTAGATAAATTGCATTTATGTGATCTTTATATTTATCTAGATAATATTTTGTTAAAATTATCTTATCTTATCTAGATAATTTTTTAGTTATCTATTCCCAACACTGAGTCTAGACTACACTGAAAATTAGGTAGGTAACTTAATATGTTAATATGTTATGCTTTTGCTAGATGCAGATGTATACCTTACAATAAATACGGGTTGGCGCCCAGGAGTCCTCTATTGTTATATATTTTAACATCATTAAAATATAATATAATAATATTTTATGCTATTATATTATATATTATTTAAAAAAACCCGAATTAATGAAATTGCTCCCGTCATTCTACCGTTTTTAACGAATATTTCTGAAAAAGTATAAAATATACCAATTATACCTACGATTCAACGAGTTAATGTCTCGTTAAGGTACGAGGGTACAAGGTATGCAGGTACCTGTTAAACACTCTACTGATTCTTTTATCAAACAACACTCATTATTTCAAAAAGTGTAAATTTTTTGAAAATATTTTTTTACATAGTTTCAAGTCGCTTATAAAACAACGTTTTTATTAAAAAATTATATTTTTAAATATTTTTTATCCTTATAATTTTTAAGTTTTTTACTTCTTTGAATAATAACATAGGGTTTTAATTTTATATTCCAAAGCAGAATATTTTTCTTAGTATTTTGATACATTAAAATCGAATTTGAGGCGAGTAGTTTACGAGTTATAAGTATTTAAAGTTTAGACGAGCGTAGTGGAGTGGTTCGGGGTTACCCCGCGAAATGTTTGTCCACTTCACCGCTCATAATAATAATATTCTTTCCCCTTAGTGCTTTCTCTATCACTCTCTCTCACACGCCACACTGTTTCCAAACAAACACGTATTCTATACGACTAAAATTATTGATTATAATACGATACACGTGCGCTCAAGTTTACGCACGCGCACGCTCACTACGTACACTCTCTGCACGTACACTCACAATGTATTGTATTAGAAGAAGACACAAAAGCCGCCGACACTGTGGCAATAACCCCAAGGCCACTCATCCGAAATGCGTCGTAGTTAAAATGTAACGATTGGTATTTGGTGTAGTGATAATACCCCGCGGACACTTCTACTCTGCTCGTGAACCCCTCGAAAAGACCCATCACAATGCTTGTTTGAGCAGCTGCTGTGCGGCGCGGTCGCATATGAAGTATTGAAAATAATATTTTTTCTCGTAATCTTGACGATTTGAACGCGTCTTATAATTTACTTTACTCGCTACACATTTTTGTTTCCTTTGAAAGTACAATAGTTGTTATAATTTATTATAACAAAACTTTTGCTCGACTGTACAAATTACAGGATTATTACATAGTGTAATATATTATTATAATAAAATCCGTTTATTCGTTATTGTCTTCTATAGACTCTTAGTAGACAGTAGTCTATAAAGAAGTTAGAAGGTTATTTAACTAAATCGAATTAAATATCTAATCGTTTTCAGTCTAAATGTGAAAGCGGTGTATTAATTGCGTATAGGCGTATAGCACGAAGTTTTTTTATCTCGTGGCGAATGAAATTGTACATGTTATTTGGGATGACTGAAACCAAACTAAATATTATTATGTTTCTTCTTTATAATTGTACACGTGTCAAGTGTTGACCTTAACGTAGATGGGTCTTATTTAGGAACGATATATTTTATACAATATAATATTTTCCGACGAAATTACTATCTATGATAAGATAAAATAAATTCAAGAGAATTGGATCAGTGTATGGGCATGACATATGGAGATTTAAATTGAGTAGTTGTATTACTTGTATTGTAATATCCGATATTCAAAAATCATTGAAACTCTAAAAATTATTTTAAGTCGTCGGTAATCTTGAATTAGTTAGATAATTATATAATGTTTTAAAATTTTTAATAATATCATTGTTTGCCGAATATCCGAAACTATATAATAATATATCCATTGACGTGCGCACGGGTGCAACAAATAGTGTCCTAATCTACAAAATAGTGTTCTAGTGTACAAATACCTATCTCACAATTTATTTAAAAGGCTCATATTAGGTATATACTATAATTTTATATTATCTATATGTGGACTTATTGCCCCTACAAAATTTTTCAAATAAACTTCAGTTTATAAGTATTTATTTTTAACTATAATTTCTTCATACGAGGCTATAAATGCGACGATTTTATGGATAATTTTTACTTTTACCTCATCTGCCCGAGTAACTTATGGCAACTATTTGTACATACAATTACGAATACATTTCTACCAATTTCCACTATTACTATTATAACCTGTAAAATAATAGCAACTATTTATAAACTATTTTTTTTGGATTTTCATCGTAGATCTCAAAATCCTAATGCGAACACCTCTTTTAAATGTGAATTTTTAAAAAATACATGGTAGTCGGCAGTACGAAGTATCGTCAATATTTCAGGTCTCTAGCTATTATAGCTTAGGTTCTATATACGTTGATCAGCCAGTCAGGACACGCTCGATTATATATATATATACTATATAGATATAATAGGTATGAATATTTAAAAAATATATATATTGTTTATGAATGTTTATGAATGTTTAAATTATAAAATTATTTATCCATGCAAGCAGTCACTTGTATACAATGTACAAGACACAGCCATGTATTTACCTAAATATTTCTACTTGATAGTCGATGACCGTTAAATTAGGGGTTTGAGGACTGAGAGAATGATACGAGTACATCATTTTTACTTTACACATCATAACGAAGGGAAGGGAATATTCAGCTGCTTATTTCTCTGTTGCACCGTTTAAGAAAGTGTGCTGTATCAGCCACAAAATATTGTTTACGACTATGTATATAATATCACATTTTATATTTAACCGTTGAACCGTTTGTTCAGAATTACAATATAATATATACAAGCATTGTGTGGTCTACCATCTACGAAAATAATAATATCAGTATACAGAAAGTCATCAATCTAGACAAGAGGAATTAATTAACTATGTATAATATTCGCAAATCGCTATGTTTGAAACTAGAATAAAGACAATATCTGTCGCAGCCGTTCGAATAATTTTTTGAATTGGCTAGATACCAACAATTTGCTGGATATGAAATTTCGGTATTCTTAAAATTGTTCTTCATGATCAATATGCAGCTCCAGGTTTACGCGTCCATGTTGTATAAAATCAAAAACCACCCTTGCTAAATTATTTTTCTCCCTCGGTAGTTGCTTTTGCTTTTTTTCTTTGTTATGCGAGCAACACGTTGACGACTAGTTTTCGCTTTCACATATTTTCTGCTTGTTTTATTCCAGTACGACTACTACCACCCCATCGACCCACTACATCGAGGGTAACAACGACATACCAGCTGGCAACATCTGGCAACAGGGTATAGTATTGATTGTTTGGTTGCTAGGAAACACCCTATTTTCAGCAGTATCCCGCATCCATGGGTTTAATATAATACAAAAGGTTAACCAACTTCGCGTAATGTTAAAGTCGGTAAAATAAATTTGGAAATGTTATATGAAAATAACCAAAATAAATAATTAAATTGAAATTTATAATATAGTGATATATGGATCATATCAATGATGAAACTGTGAACATTGACAAGATAATAAGAAAATTTGGCCGTTTTGAGTTTTCTGACTTCAAAACATTATATAATTATTATAATAAATTATTGTGGGTACCTACACGAAGTCGACCATCTAGTGACAAAGCGTGTCAAGTAGTACTTATTATAATATAATATCTACATATTATTATACTCTTCGCCTATTATTTCGTCCACACATTTATGATTTTTATATAACAAGTTTTTATTTTCACCTCACGGGTTCTGAATTTCTAATACCCTTTTTGGCCCCCAATGTCAGTTTGGTCTAAACATTTATATAATTTATGTTCAGAAATTCTTATTTTGGTTGTACGCCACAAGGTATAGTTTCGAATTCTGAAATAAAGCACTTATAATTTAAAAAATCATATGCACTAGTCGTAACAATAATCGAAAATTTAAATTTCTTATAGCAGAATTTTTATTTATGAGTACATAGGTATACTATTAATAAATAATAATAATAATAATAATACTCTACAAGTTTAATAATAATATTATATTACTGTATTGTATTTGAATTTGCTCACACAGCCTCTCTGCTGTCGGTTATACAGGAAAAAAGGTATAATAATAATATGCAAAACACGATTTATCGAGCCGTAGACACTTTATATTATATTATAGCTCAAGCTTTTTTTATTGATTAAACTAGATAGTATATCTGTAGCTTTATAGCTAGGTATAAAATTTTATTTAAAAAATAAATATTTTTTATTTGATAATTATGTAACATAAATTGCAAAGTATTATTAAAACCAAACTGATATATAATATTTTTAATGTTATTTTCAGTTTCTCTGTGAACCAAATGATATGCCTAAAGTACGGACCAATCTAGAAAAATATAATTACGACATAGTTCACGCCAAAGAGGAGCACTTGGCACTACAAAAAGTAACATTAAGCGATATAGAATATGAACATTTAGCAAAATTCATTAATAACGTTCAAGGATTACCTGATGTCATTATAGTTTATGATAATGTGAATTAATGCTATAATGTAAAACTGTTAACCGTCAAGTAATACAATATTTTGTTAATAAATGCTATTAACTTATGTGGACGTTTTAAATTCTTTTCTTACTTAACCTATTTAGATAAGTTTTAGATTCTCTACGGAACAATTAATAATATGACGTACTATGTGTATTGTACATTTGTACTTATATATTATTTCAAATAATTATGTTATTTTTAATTTCGTCTGTTATCGTTTTTTCTACAAGAATCAAGAAGGAGTGATCAATAAGTTGCTTATCTATTAATTATAAAATATATCTAGTTATTTCTTTTTTTTTCTTTTTTTTAGGTCAATTTTAAATGTTATCGTTGTATTACGGTCAAAGAAAATTTATCAACGAAGTTCGGATAAATTATAGTACTTATATAATAATTATATAATTATACCATTATATAATAATGGTATATTATCAATTATCATATTTAAAAAACAAATGCATGTACATTTATTTTGTCAAATAAATTAAATACATTTATAAAATGAATACAAAAAACGGGCTTCAATTAATTATTGTTAAGTTATGCATAGCAATGAACAATATGAAAATACCACTTGTAAAATATATAGACATAATAATATTATGTATTTAGAAAATACAATGTTTTATTTTAGTTTTGTTCTTATAAGTTATAGCCTAGGTATAGGAAATAGGTTAACTTATACTCATACAATTTAAAATTATTATTATTTGACACACATACATAAACACTTGTGCTATCAACCAATACTAGATGAGTTGAGACTCGAGTAATTAATTCATTAATAATTATTTTATTTTATCCCAATTTGTCAGGGTAAATACAGTGAAACTTCCATACTACGAAGTCTCGTGGGGCATTAAAAAAAATGTATTAAGTATAGAGAATTTTGTTAAATAGAATTGAATGATGTGTCACATAAATTGACGGACATATAATTTATAACATTATATTATATTATATAAGTTATACTACTAGGTACAATATAATTTTCTTGTAAGTGGTAAAATGATCCAATCCCAACCTTTTTTTTCGGTCATTTTGATTTCAAGATGTGTTCTTTTAAAAAGCGATATAAATAATACCTATATACAGTCGAGTCGTGATAACTCGAAGTCAAAGGGGGATAAAAATTCACTTCAAGATATGTATTTTTCGAGATATTTAACTAATTTAGAGTGGAAACATTTTCTAGGGGAATAAAACACAATTCGGGTTGTAAAGTTTTTCAAGTTATCGAGGTTCGAGTTATGGCGACTAGACTGTATTTATATTTAATACTATATTATGTAAATTCATCGTGTTTCGTGAACAGTCAATTACTGTAATATTGTATGACGAAGCATGGTGTTGCGAGTACTTTTATTAGTGTTATTATTATTTATGTAATTAAACGACTTATCTACAGTTTAAGCACAAGTCCCACACGACTACATCATAATTCGATTACAAACGATAATTACGGGACAACTACTTAAAATATGAAAATTTAATTGTTATATAGTGTTGTCAATAATAGATTCGTCACTAAATTAAATGTTCTAATTCATATTATGTCATCCCCCTTCTCCTCTTATCAGTTATCAGACAAGAAAAAACCAAATATAATAGTTAATATTATATAACAAATATCCATATTCCTAATGTAGGTACCATTTTTGGGATAAAGGGTGAAATCCTACTTTTTTTGGGCGATTGTAAACTCGGCCAGACGAAAAAAAAAGGTACAAAAGGTCTATTTTAAATTCGGCCCCTGTTTTTTTCAGGTAAAAATAATTTAGGTATAAACTCAACCCGAATAAAAATATAATATGTATAATATATTTGGGAACCATTTATTATTTGCAAATTAAATTATATCTTTATTATTATATTTTATTGGTCAAAATAATTATCGGCCCTAGATTACAAACGTCCTTTTTTATTATTTTAAATTTCCGAGCCGAGTTTACAACCGACCTATTTATTACCTAATATTTCCGGGCTAAGTTAACAACAAAAAAGCTATCCGTGGGCAAAGTTTAGATTTGCACCTTTTTTACATAAGGGGTTGCAAATTCCGGAACACACCATACACCACATTGGTATTACCTATATGTATTTTACAAAGCTGGGCAAGTTAGTCATTTTTTTCAACTAGTTGAAGTTAAGTTACTTTAATAAAACAACTAACTAACATAAGTTAGAATATAAGTTAGTTTCTGAAACTGTCTAAATTTCTAACTTAGTTAGAAGTTAGTTTGGTGAAAACAGTAACTTAAGTTAGAGTAGAAGTTAGAAATTAGTTTATTTATAGATTAAAAAACCTTTTTGTTGAAATGTAAATAATAAGTTGTCTAACTTAAATTATTGATCAAAACTGAAAAATTGAATTAAACACCTAGTGATTTGATCAAAATGTTCTAATTAGGTAAGTTATAATTTAAATTAATTGGTATATCAGTTATCAGTTTATCAAACATAAAGGGTGAAACAAAATAAAAAAAATATATAACAGAATATTAATTAAAATTAAAATATTTATTTTGGAATGAAAAAAAAATAATAATAATAATAATAACTATAGTTAGTTTTTTTTCTAACCAGTTGGATTAGACTTTTTTACACAATAAATTCAACAAATGAAGTTACAAAGTTAATATAAATTAAATCTAACTAGTTAAGTAAGAATGTTACTTAAAAAGTAACTTTCTAACTAGTTAGTGACCAACTTTGATTATAACTACCAATCATGGTCATTATGCTAATCAGTCTTAAAAAGTGATGGTCTATCAACGGCAACTGCAGCAAAAATAAATCCCGTATCTTTTATACAGGTTTCCGTTGATTTCCATTCATTAGTGTTGGGATAGTACTGTTGTATGGTTAGCATATTAATGGATTGTACATGACCCAGAACATACAATGAACCATCCAAAACGACTACTTTATCTATATCAAAAAAATTTAATATTTAATACATTTTTTCAAATATGTTCTTCTAAAATATAAATATTATAGTTACTAGAATAGTTTGCAAAGGGCATATCAGCGACCGAAGTCCATACGCCGACACTTGGGCTATAGGCCTCAACAGATTTATAATAACATCCTGCACCGTGTTCTCCTCCGACAGCATACATAACACCATCTAAGACTCCAATACCAGGACGAGAGCGGCGTTTGGACATAGGTGCTACTAGTTTCCATGTGTCAAGACTGGGATCATAACATTCAACTGAATTTAAATATTCACTTGTAGAACTATCAATTCCTCCTACCTATACAAATGATACAACTGAATAAAATTTAATTTTAATAAAAATTATTTTCTTACCGCGTATAAAAGATTGTTTAGAATTCCAACACCAACATCGCATCTTTTGTTAGCCATACTAGATACCATTCGCCATTCTTCCAAATCGACCAAAAAAACCTCAACACTATTGCAGCAAATAGAACCATTTTCTCCGCCAACCTAGATTTTAATATTACATCATGTTTATTAATCATAAACTAGTCATCCCAAGCCTAGTTCTTCTTTTTTAATATACAACTATACATTAATGAAGGCTGTATGGTTCCATATTGAAAGTTTAAGTAAAGAAAACAAAAAACTCTATAATTATTTGTAATTTCCACCACTCAGTTGGTTTTTGATTAATATTAGATGATAATCAATACATATTTTATAGACCAATGACCTATTATATACATTTTTTATGGGTATATTTAAATTGACAAAGTTTTTAGTATTACCACCTATCTGCTTGATAAAAGCTTATAAATACAAATAATTTTAGCAATCACAGAAAAAACAAATGAGTATAAGGGTAACTTACAGCATATATACTATTATTTAATACACCAATGCCTAAACCATGTCGATCAACTAACGTGTTAACCATTGGTACCCAACTGCGTTTTCTTGAAAATAAATCAAGCATTTGAATAAACGGATAACATTTAGGTCCAACATGAATACGACCGACAGCAATCACAAATTGATCTTCTACTAAGACAACATGATTTACTTGGCAATCCTCATTAATTTCTTGTGCAATGTGGCATAGGTTGTTTGTAGGGTCATACCAGCTTATAAAATTCCTATCCATAAGCGGCGAGACACTAAACGTAAGGATAACCTGGAAGAAATAAATTTATGAAATAACTATAAAGGTAAATTTATCAAAACAGAAACATACTTTTTGTAAACCACCAGACTGCCTAGGTTTACATCGAATAGTTTTTGGTATGGTCATTATTTTTTGTGACTTGAGGGAATGAAAATTTAAAGCTTCAAGTAAATAATCTTTACCTAAAAAAAAATTATAAATATATCATACACAATGTACAATAAAATTTTAATTTATAGAAAAACATACATTTAGGATTATTTTTAAGGAGAGGCTCTTCGGATACATTTTTCAATAGATACTGTGTTGAAGTTAATGGCAATCTCACATGTTCCATCAAATCTGGCAAAAATTGTTTTCTACAACCTAATTCATATTTCACCCAATTCAGAACACTTTCAAATACCTATAACATATAAACATAATTTAATTAATATAAAATAACAAAATGTAAATATATAGATCTAATAACAAATACCTTTTGGGATCTCTTAAACAGCCATTAGATTTCTTTTTTTTATTGCAAGCCATAAGTTATTTATTATATGTCTATATTAGTATATTTGAAATATAAATATTGTTAAGAGATGAATTAAATAGGTATATATGGTTTTATTATTTGTAATTTAAATCAGTAGACCAAGTTTATTGTAAGAAACATTAATCTTTAAAATGTATTACATAAATTATAGAGGTTCAGTGTTTTCATTCGTTTTTTAAAGATGTGTGCGTTTTTATTACTAATCGACAAATATTGTTTAAACTAAAGTGTTGTAATATTACGGTGTGCCCTAAGTGTCAAATATCAATCTCGCGTAACGAAGACAGTGTTCAATGTGTTACATGTTATATTATAACACATATGTAATATTCAAAAATGGACAAAGATAGTCTTGAATATCTTCAAACTATTGGCAAAAAATACAATTGCGAAGAGTGTACCAACAAAGTGAAAATCGGACGACATGATGACACCAGAATTAAAGACACTGCTCATAAGACAAAAGAAATAGATACCAAATATATTACGATAGATTGGATCAGGTACTAAGAAACCAGGTGACTACAAATAACTCACTAGAAACAATTGTGTTATTGAACTGGAAAAATCATTGATGGAAAAAGATAAAGCTATTCTAAGCCTGGAGTATAAAATTAACACTTTGGAGCAAAATAAAAAATCTAGTTATGTCGAAATAAGTGGTGACCAAAAGGAAGAGGAAGAAAATGTCAACAATGTAACCCATGACATTGCTAGTGCCTTACATATAGATCCTAATTTGTTTGATATTGAAAATGCTTATCGTAAGCCTTCAAACCGTAATCTGGATAAGCCTTTGATAATTGTGGAATTTGCATCAAGGAGAAAACGTGACGAATTTCTTAAGAAGCGAGGTAAAATTGAATACAAAAGTAATCGAATCTATATAAACAAAAGTCTTACGGCTTTCAATAGAAAACTATTCTGGGAATCGAGAATGAAAGGTAAGGAACTGGGCTATTGTTTCATTTGGACAAGTCATGGCAGGATATTTTGCAATACCTATAATTGGGCCATACAATCCAACACATATTTCAAACATTATAAAAAATATTATCCTGACTAGACAGTCATCAGTTATACAACACTCGTTTTGTAAACACACATTCTTACCAAGGTTTTATAACTATAAAAATTAATATAATATATTAAAATATCATTGGTATAGACCAAGCAACTTTTTTTACTATATAAATATTATAAATTATTGAAACAAATTCAGAATTTATAGACTCCTATATCACAAACAATGACGGAAATATAGTAAGTAAAGATATATATTATGAGTATTTTATGGATATAGAGAGTAACAATTTGAATGTTTTACACATGAATATTAGGTCTTATGATCGAAATATAGAGAAATTTTGGTGTTTGATAAACGCCAAATAATTTCACTAATTTATAGACCAATCTCAATAGTATAAATTCTAGCTAAAATCCTTAAAAAAATCAACTATTAGAATACTTGGAGAGAGATAAAATGTTATTTACTGGACAATACGGGTTTAGAATAAAACTAGGAACAGAAGACGTTTTAATCGACATTAATAACTATTTACATAGCAAAAGGTTACTTCACACAACTTTCACTCTTCGTCTTCCTCCTTGTCCTATGGTATATCTCGACAATAATCAAATCCCTTCCTCTCAATCGGCTAAATATTTAGGTCTGACAATTGACCGTCGACTCACATGGTCACATCATATTAAAATTAAAAGGCTAGCCCTAAATGCACGATTCCGCATCCTCAAAACTATAATTACCAAAAACAAACACACTCCATTAAATACTAAACTCTTAATTTATAAATCCTTGTTTAAGCCTATGTGGACCTATGGTCTTCAACTCTGGGGCAATGCCAAAAAATCTAACACTAATAAAATTCAAACCTTCCAAAATAACATCCTTCGCAAAATCACAAACTCTCCTCCATATATTTCAAACCCAACTTTACACACCGATCTAAAAATTAAAACAGTCCACGAAGAAGCAGTAACCTTTTACAAACGTTTCCACTCAAAACTCCCTTCTCATACCAACCCCCTCATTTCAAACCTTGCCACATTCACAATTCCTGGGAACCCTCCTAGGAGGCTCAGAAGAAAATGGTGTCGAGATCTTCTCAATGAGTAACACACAATAATGAGCAAACATTATAGAAAAAAAAATAAAAAAAAAAATATCAAGTAAGGGTAGTGTAACCACTGGATGACTCCTCCCATCACGTTTTCATGTTATAAACTTTTTTTAAAATATCACATATTCTTATTGTTCCTAAAAGAACAGATTTTATATACCTTATAAATAATAAAATAAAAATAAAAACATAGCAAAAGGGATACTAAAAAAAAATTTTAATTTCATTCTTGGACTTGGAAAAAGTATTTGATTCAATCAGTAGACAATTATTATTAAACAAGTTAAAAGAATAAGGCATTGATGACAATGCATTAAAATGGTTTACCAGTTATCTGAGTAACAGACAACAACTAACAACTATCGGACCTCATTTTAGTAATAATTGTTATGTTAAAGATTATGGAGTAACTCAAGGTACATCTTTAGGCCCTATATTATTTTTAATATATATTAACTCTATACCTGCATCTTTATTAAAAGGTAAATTATTCATGTTCGCGGATGACATAGTACTAGTTAATTTCGAAGATAATTGGGAAAAATTAAAACATACCGTCGAAATCGATTTACGGCATATCTATGACTAGATGGAAAAAATCTGTTATCACTCAACATAAACAAATCGGTTTGCATGAAAATAGTTAGTTACCAAACGATCACAGTTACCTGTTGGATATAAATTTATAATACATAAATGTTTAACTAGTATGACAAATTGTAGTTGCAAACCAATTAAATTGGTATTATCATTAAAATATTAAGGAGTGACAATGGATTTTAACTTAAAATGGTGAGAACATATACATAATATAAAAAATAAAAAATAAAATGAGGAGCTTAAATGTATTATTTTACAAAATTCGATTCCTTGATAATTCAATTATAAGACAAATTTACATGGCACTGTGTAATTCGATACTATTATACGGCATAACCTGTTGGGGAAGCACCAACAGAACAGATATCATTGAAATTTAAATAACGAAGTAAAGAGTCTAATAAAAGGTTTATGTGAAAGTCAATCTAATAATATCAATGCTATAATTAATATAATTAATAAAAATAAGATACAATAGTTAGTGATCTTGATGATAATGTGTGTATTAATAACAACATAAAAAGTCAATATGTCTAAACAGTAAACATAATATCTTATAATATATTAATATGTACCTATAATATTATGTAATGCAGATGTAAATTGTTGTTTCTATAGTTTTTTTTTATCATGTTATGTTTATTTAATTATATCATATTTTTATTCTATTAGTATTTACTTTAAACAAATTATAATATCGTTGAACTCCGTACACCAGATTTGAGCTTATAGCTCAGTTGGTATTTGTATCAGCTATTATTAATTTATTTTATTGTAATAATTTAATTGTTATTATTTTGGCTGAATAAATAAATAATAAATAATTATAATATATTATATTAAAATAGGTATTGGGTTTTATCAAATATCTATACTCTATTCCATCTAAGAGTGAACCACTCTGCTCACCAAAACACGTTTTTCCGCGCATTCCCGCCACAATCCTGACATTGGTGAGATTTTGAACACGGGCGCCCGACGTCAGGCGATAACTGTCCGCCAATCACAGAACGCATAGCCATCGCATAGGGGTCAGGTACTATTTGGCGGCTCAGTCTGCGTGCGTGAAAGCGGTTCACTCTTAGGTGGAACAAAGTATATACATAAGTCAACCACCAAAATATTAATTTCTATTCTGTAAAATGTAATTCAAACGGCCATAATATAAGATATATTACACTTATACAGTTATTCATATTATATTTTCATGCATACTCTGTTCAAGTTAAGAAACGTAGTTCCGACTTGAGCGCAAAGGCTTGGCACTAGTAATACTACAGGTATTCAAATAATTTACTAGGTGAAGAGACAAACGGTTGCTGCCAGCCTATGGGTTGACAAACTGATCGCCGCCACATGAATAGTTTCTCTACTTGAACAGAGTATAGGTAAAAAAATTGAGCCATCCTCAAGTTTCAACCCATAATAATAAAATAACAATAATTATAGTTTTCTTACATATTCTTCATTTGGAACCGCAAGGTCAGAACAAGAAATAAGTTGAATCACTTCATCAGGAGATAAACGTAAAAATTCATCATATTTTACCACTTCTCTGAAAATAATAATCGTAATGTATAGAATTTACATACTGAACAAGAAAATTAAATTATGTTTATCATACAAAAACTGTTTTTTAATATAGGCATCAGAACTTGACATCAGTTCTCTACAGTTATATAAGTCAGCAAGGGCTCTGATTCCGAGGCAAGTTGAAACATTAAGCTGTTTATGTAAGAACTCAACACAAGCGGATTTTATGTAGTCTAACTGTATGAGATCTGCAGCTGCTAACATATCCTTGAAAAATAAACAATAACAAATTTAAATCATTCTAGAATAAGTCTTATAAATATATAATACCTGTACATTCTCTTCGTTTACAATTATTTCACCAGTATAAATATAATTTATCAAGAGATGCAAAATGGTTGAGTTTATTCCTTTTATAACTATATGATCTTTATTCCTTTCTTCAAAGCTAGTGAACATGGCCCTGAAATATGGACTGGCTGATGCTAAGATAGCTTTCTGTCCAAGAACTACTGTACCATCGTCTGTTCCCAACTTAATATCACAAAACTCTTCATCTCTAAATACAAACTTTGGTTAATTTTCTAGCTACTAATTTAAGTCACTACATACATTCTTAATGATTGCAAGACCCCAAGTACTTCTGCAGCGTGAGAGTTATTTTTAAATTTTTTTGGTTCACATTTTTCAAATTTCAGAACGCTTGTTGGATCACCTTCACATGGCAAATGTTGTAAATCATTTTCATCCATTTCTGTATAGAAATAAAACCTTTTTAAAATAATACTTACATATACCAAATATTTAATATATTAAACATATTGTAAATTAAATTGATAGCAACTTAAAAATATATACATTTTTTGTGTTCAGTTCCAGCAGTTATTTACAAAAATTATTTTCATAAAATTTAAAGTTAACAGTTGATTCAGCACAAAATCGTTTTTGATAAAGAAAATCATTATTGGGTTCTCGTGAATTATATTTCAAATGTTTATTAAAATGGTATTTATTGATTTTATATTAGTACTAACTGATCCCGCGCATTTCACTGTCCGTAAAAACTACAACTTTAAAAAAAATGTTGATTGTTCAACTTATTTTTTAGCGCAACTAAGCCTCCCTGCTAGGCAACCCGACTATGTCTGATCATGGACAAAGTGTGACAGCATATCAAGTAGGAAATGTGCGAAAATTTGATTTGATGCATGTTTTCACCTCATCTGCACGATTAACTAATGGCAACCAATTTCCATTTGGGCACCTAATCGGGTTGGACCTAGGAGAGTGAAAAATACATTCTCATACCTACCAAATGGCAAATATACAAAAAACGTCATTAACATCGGTCGAGATGTTTCAGAGAAGTGCAACCGCAAATACTGGGACACGAGCATTTTATATTGGATTATAATAGTATGTATATTTATTTAAATTTTGCTATTCATGTACTCAAATTTATGCGCCAAAAAGTGGTTAGCTATTTTTCGGACCCTTAAAGCAAGAATAATGACATTGAATTTTTTTTTGCTTTGGTTATGGACCATGATAGGTACTATTTGCAGATGGTGTGGTACCAATATTATTTTTTCAATATAATAGAACGTTAAGTACCTAGTAGCTTTGATAAAATACTATTGAATTCACTATAGAATATTTTGTTCTGTCTTACCTATTATTTGTTGTTGGTGGTTTTCTTCTACAGAAATCGATGACACAAGTGTCAAATTGTATTTACTGTTTATCTTATCGAAAACGTATGCGGCTAAAGATTATTCTGAACCAAAATAATAATATCATGTACAACAGCCAGTATTGATCGATGTAGTTAACTACGAGCTAGGACTTTAAGAATTGAGAACTATTAATTATTCAATACGATTTATTTCACAATTAAAATTATAGAAGGCCCTCGTGAACAAAAATGCGGTCCGTCGTCCGCGGAATATAAAATTATAGAAACTACTAGACATGTCTCATAACTAATAACAATAACATGAGATTAATTTTTATCACAGAACTTTTATTTTACATAACCTCAAATCTGTGATAATATTGTGGTGAGCACGATTATGATGAGCCATCACCACAATATTCCCTCTGGTAAGGTTGGCGACACCAACCCGCGTCCGGCACTCCGGCATGTCATGGCGACTTAAGGCGGGTTTCCACTATACACGTACACGTTCACGTGCATACAAATCATTTGCTGTGATTGGTTGGTTATGTTAAGTTACCACACGATTAACCACGATACCGTGTTGTTGGACATAGCTGAACATTTTTCGTGTACACGGCAAACGTGTATAGTGGAAACCCGCCTTTATTGGACAACGGACGTCGCGGCGTGCCGGCCGCCGTTCCCAACCCTCACCCTGCCATGTGCGCTCGTAAAGTCTGGTAAGTGGTAACGACTCCCAACCCTGCAACGCGTACACACGTTCGACGGTACGACGTACCGCACACGCACCACAGAATGGATGAATTTCATCTATTCTGTGCACGCACCATAGATATTAAATATCTACGAGACGCTCCCGCTCGCTACGCGAAATCCCTAGTCCTGACTAGCCTCCGGGCTACACGACCAACGAACAAAACGACCCGCCCACCTCGACACGGCCGTCAAACGCCGCCGCGTCCGTTCACACACCCCGACACCCGTGCCCTTTTTGGTCGAACCACAGATTAAATTAAATTTAAATTTTCATTTAATCTGTGGTCGAACTACGACCGGCACCAACGCTCGCACGACCAACGAATGGCTGACGATATTCGGTTCTGGACACAACACCAAAACCGCAGCACAACTTGCCCTCTCATCACTCTGTAATAACCAACATTTCCGTCTCAATAAATAATCATCTTCATACTTCAAAATCGATGTGTTTCCTACCGTTAACACTATGTCAATATTGTTCAAAAAATATATAATTACATAATAAATATGCAACAATATAGTATTTAATTGTTATTTGTATTAAACTAATATAACAATATAGAAAGTATGATTCAAGAATTCAAGATCAATGATCATACCTAACTCATATTAATTCATGTGTATCGATTTAAACGATATTAATAATATTATGTTATATTTAATAGTTGGATATTATATAATATCTATTATCTATACATACAAAACATTATATAATAATATAGAAAACCACAATTATTATTATAGGTACTAACAACTAAACCTAATTGTCAATTTTAAGTGATTTAATGGTATTATTTAAATGTTCATAATTTAGTTTTATACAGATTGAGTTGCAAATAAATCTGTCAATCTATAAATATGACTCATATATTACAAGGTGACAACAATATCCTTTGTCAGACCGTTGTGCAGCTGCCACCGCTTTTATCATAGGTACATAGGTAAAAATATAAGTAAACAAATGATATAAAAATAAATAGCACCTATTTTCTTTTTATCTTTTAGTAGTGTAGTTTATGGTAAAATTTTATAAAAAGTTATCCATACTTAATTATTATGAAATACATGAAAAATTACTAGGTTAAAAAAAAGGCAACAAAAATTCTAAAAAATAATATAAAAAAAAGTGATCTGCTGTACAGTAGGTTACAAGTGGGCCACTGTTTAATGGATGGTATTAAATTTGAATTCAATGATATAATATCATTGTATGGGAAAAACGATTCTGAGCGGAGAAGGTATGACAGTCTATGTTTAAGACATATTAAATGCATATCAATGGTAATAAAAAAAATATACACAGTCTTATCATAGAGCATACTTCTTATTCATTATACTAGGATAGATTGAATAGATAGGCCATAATATTTTGATTTTTTGATTTTTCAGTTTCATATATCAACGAATAATATTTTTAAATAAAAAAAAAAAACTAAAATCATAAATTTTGATTTTAATATGTAATTTCGTCCAAATTTTAACTTAAAATAAATATAAAAATAAACTATGCTTGTGTCATATCAGGAGACTTGCATTAAATTTTCAGCCATTTTTACCCAAAAAAAAAATTTAATTGATATTTATAGAAAAAAAAACTAAAAAAATTGAAAACTGACAATGTCCGTAAACACTAAACAGCTCAAAAAGAGTCAAAAAATTGCCCTATAAAAAATTCCAAATTAATCATATCACAATAATCATTACTCATTAGTCATTAGGTACTTATAACGGGTTGTACATCAATAACAAACCGTGATACTATCATAGATATATGATAGTGTACTATAATATTTTTATATTAGCATTTAATATACACCGTACAATTTTGAAAATATTTTGACCCTTTTTGAGGTGGTTACGGACATTTTCAGTTTTCAATTTTTTTAGTTTTTTATTCTATAAATATCAATAATGTTTTATCTGTTGGACCAAAAAGTGTAAAAATATAATACAAGGCTAATGATATATTGTTACAATATCAGTTGAAAAATATTAAAAAGAAATAGGCACAATTTTTTTTGATAAGCATTTAAAGATGGAATTTTGACAAATTAAAGATTGAATAATTATTTTGTAATTAAAAATATATAAAATGATCAACTTTTATATCTAAGGATTGAAAATTTAAAAAAAGATTCCATGTAAGTAGTTTATTCTGTTAACAAAAAATCTATAAAATACATAAGCACAGTTTCTATTTATAGTCATTTTAAGTTCATATTGGGATGAAATTACATAAAATAAACCTAGAATAACTATTTTAGTTATTTTGTTGTGATTGTATAATATTAATCTTAAACTTCGAAACTACACTATTATATATCTATGATAGTATCATGGTTTGTTGTTGATGTTTAACGCGATATAAGTACCTAATGGATATTGTGAAATGATTAATTTGGAATTTATTATTTAACTATTATAGGTCAATTTTTTTTTAATACCATAGATAAGTATACTTGGTATACAATATGTCTTATACCTAGACTGACATACCGACTTCGCTCAGAATCGTTTTTCTTATTGATACAATGATACAACGCGGGTCAAAACTCAAAGTAGAGCCCCTATTCGTAAACAGCGCAGCCTGTGGCCGTTCAATCGTGCGACTCATTTCGGGGTAGTTTTTTCATGCGTACGAGTTTCAAAGGTCTCCCCATTCAAGTATTCCCGGTATACCAATATTAGTAAAATCTAACGTGGTCGTGGTATATACAACAACAAAAAACCTAAAAAAAGTGATCGATCCTTTGTCCGACGACACCGGCACATCACACACTCGCACGTCATCCTGAACGCTTTCATTCGCTATCGCGATTCTCTCCGCCTAGTGCCCGTCTCCTGCCGTTCACTGTTTTGGATTTTAATTCTGCCATTGTGATCCGACCGGGGTAGTCGTCTTACAACTGATTGTTGTATCACGACTGCCTTGATCGGGGTGGTTTTCAGGAATGCCAAGATCAAAGGTCAAAAGTCAAAACCAAGTAAGTCTGTCTTTTATATTGGCATGTATTTCCGTGTCGCCTTCGACAATACGTTTTGTTTCTTTATTATCTTACCATCGTTTCAATAATGTAATCATATATTGTGTTTTCGCACTTAAGGGACGTCAGCGAACTGTTTGTGTTTTCTCTGCGCAACGCAGATTAGATCTATAATGAGGAAAATCATCCTTTACTAAAGTTATGGAGAATAATATTTTTGATAGTATAACGTCGTATCGATTTCGTGTCGAATATTAAGTCAATAAAATATTAAAATATAAAATCGATACCTGTCAAACCTAGAAACGTCAAAAACCGCATAAAAAACGATTTTCGGCGTAATCGTTTTATCTCGTGTTGGTCTGACGGTGAACAAAATAATAATGCGTTGACATCCTCGTGGTGGAATTTCCTATCAATATAATAATATTATTATTTAAAGTATTGTATCAATTACAACGTATTAATTGTTTATTTGTTTGCAGTGTTCACGTGACGTGTATCGATCGATGGATGTGGGCCGAATAGAATATTCAAGATGGCCGCCAAACCACGGGCCGCCGCAAAGCACTCGCTCTGGAAATATTTAGTACAATCTACTCTTGACGGACCTCTGAATAAACTTCTGTTGCAGTAATTCATTATTATGAACATTTGATTGTTGTCGATGAACTATTGAGCTAGATGGCTATGTTAACGGTAATTTAATTCTGCACACACTCGTTTTCATGAACGTACTGCAGAAAATTTAATTTTTCTGGTCCTGTAACAAAAAAAAATTCCACACCGAGGGCAACCGTTTTTATGTGCGTACACCAGACAATTCTAAGTGTCAATTAGCCACAGCGTTGGCACGTTTGTTTTCATCCGATGGTCAAATTGTGGCTATGGGATAAATGTTGGCGTGCCAACGCTGCGGCACTTAGAATGTTTGTTGTGCGCACGTAAAAACGTCTGCTCTCGTCATAAAACTAACATCGGAGATGTAATTCTCATTCAGAAAAATTAGATAATATGCAGTGTGCACTTGAAAAGAGATGTGCGTACCGAGATATAATTATCGTCCTACTATTGTAATACAAAAACCTATATGAATAACAATATTATATTGTTTGCTGTACCGATAAACTATTCTGCTACTGTAATTCTATACTATGTATTTTTAATTGTTGTCTATGAACTATTGAGCTAGACGGCTATATGCTAACGGTAATTTAATTCTGCACACACTCGTTTTCATGAACGTACTGCAGAAAATTTAATTTTTCTGGTCCTGTCACAAAAAAAAATTCCACACCGAGGGCAACCGTTTTTATGTGCGTACACCAGACAATTCTAAGTGTCAATTAGCCACAGCGTTGGCACGTTTGTTTTCATCCGATGGTCAAATTGTGGCTATGGGATAAAAGTTGGCGTTCCAACGCTGCGGCACTTAGAATGTTTGTTGTGCGCACGTAAAAACGTCTGCTCTCGTCATAAAACTAACATCGGAGATGTAATACTCATTCAGAAAAATTAGATAATATGCAGTATGCACTTGAAAACAGATGTACGTACCGAGATACAATTATCGTCCTACTATTATACAGTTTTATAATATTATATTTCTTGCTGTACCGATAAACTATTCTGCTACTGTAATTCTATATTATGTAATTTTAATATTGTAGTCTATGAACTATTTAGCTAGACGGCTGTTTACAATATTATTAACATTAAAATATTATAGATAACTTAATAATAATTAATATGAATTTATTTTTGTAAAGTAAAATTTACTTATTTATAATTCTTTATTGTTTGTAACAGCGTACCTACTAATAAATGCATATTTAATTAAATACAAATATTGTTTGAATTTATTAATTTAGACATTATATCTACTTTTCAAAAGAAACGACGGTGCATTTTCGTGTATGATGAAAAATGTATGTACCAATTTTTTCACCGTTCTTGCAGTGTTACTTGGAAAAATTGAATTTTATGTCATTAATGTGTTATTTTAGCTGTAACTGTAGTTAACATTACAACAATTTATCATATAATATAAGCGGCAAAGGATGTTAAATCTTAATACCTATTCTGCAATATTGAGTTCCTACAGGTACTGGATTTATCAGTTGTTGGATACCGGTGAATGTGTTTATCACCTAATTATTATTATGTAGTACAAATTATAGTACCGATATATTGTAATATGCGCTAACTAGAACTGTTTACGGACATTATCGGTATCCATTTTTTTAATTTTTATTTCTGATTGAATAACATTTTATTTTTGGGTAAAATTCTTGAAAACATACTACAAGGTTCCTCATATATTGTTAAAATGATATGTGAAAAATATTATAATCAGGTTACAATATAATTTTATAAGTATTTAAAGTTCAAATATTAACAAAATACCTTAAAACGACGAAAATGTGCAAATTATTTTGAGCTAGAAATTCATAAAAAAACATTACATATTCACTCGATTTCTCATGTAGCGACTTTCTTATTTTGTTGTAATTCAATACACTGTAAGTACATGAAAATTCTACTGAATGTTTATATTTTCATTTTCTAAACACCATAAAATATTGAAAACATTTTTACTTATTTTGAGTGTTTACGCACAATTCAAATTTCAAATTTCAAATGTTTAATTTTTTTTCTACAAATATCAATAAAAATTATTAGGCCAAAAAGCGTGGAAATGTTATACAAAGCTCCTGATACATTGCTACAATAGCTATTAAAAATATTAAAAATACATAGGACAATTTTTTTTAATAAGCATTTTAAGTTTGAATTTTGACAAAATTTAATAATTATTAGTAGTGAAAAAATGTATAAAATGTTCAACTTATATAGCTAAGGATTGAAAAATTAAAACAAGGTTCCATGTAAATAGATCATATATAAATTATTTTATTCACAATCATATCATCGAATATACTTAGTAATATCATAGGCTGACTGACCGCCTTCGCTCAGAACCGTTTTTCGTATACAATGATATTATATCATTGAATTTAAATTTAACACCATCCATTAAACTATTAAAGAGACTGACTTATAACCTACTGTACAGCAGAGCGACATACACTTGCCCACCTTTTTCTAAAATTTAAAATGTATTATTTAAAAATTAAAATAGACCAGGAATTATATAAATTACCAACCCACATTCTTTGCCAATCATATTAACTAACTTATATATCCGAAATCTAATTTTTAAGGGTTAAAGAGTTCATTTTCTAAAAAGTGGTTTAAGTCGTCTCTAAGAAAACTTCATGATGAATATACAAATACATAATATGTTTCAGAAATTGTATCCGATGGGCGATGACTAGGAGAAGACGGTACAGTTGGCATAAAGTAGGCCTGTTTTGGCAGAGAACAGATACGGATACCTATTTAAAATGTTATAGTTGTCCAAATTTGAACTTAAAAGGAATATAAAAATAAACTGTGCTTGTGTATTTTTTAGATTTTGTGGTAACAGAATCAACTACTTATACATGGAATCTTGTTTTAAATTTCCCATCCTTAGATATAAAAGTTTTAACATCAAACATTTTAAAATTTTTAACTACAATATAATTATTCGATTTTAAATTTGATAAATTTTGTCAAAATTCTATATTTAAATCCCTATAAAAAAAATTGTGCTTATGTATTTTTAATATTTTTCAATTGATATTGTATCAGGTATATATCAGGAGCCTTGTATTAAATTTTTATACTTTTTTTCCCAACAGATAAAACTTAATTGATATTTATAGAAAAAAAAACTGAACATTTTTGTTTATAAGCATTTAAAGATGGAATTTTGACAAAATTATACATACACAGTCTTATCATAGAGCATATTTTCTTTTCATTATACTATAGTAGATTGTATGGATAGGCCGTAATCTTTTGATTTTTTGATTTTTCAGTTTCATATATCACCGAATAATATTTTTAAATAACAACAAAAAACTCTAATCATAAATATTGATTTTAATATGTAATTTCGTCCAAATTTTAACTTAAAATGAATATAAAAATAAACTGTGCTTGTGTCATATCAGGAGACTTGCATTAAATTTTCACCCATTTTTACCCATAAAATAAAATTTAAATGATATTTATAGAAAAAAAATACTAAAAAATTGAAAATTGACAATGTCCGTAAACAGATCAAAAAGAGTCATAAAATGTAATACAAGGCTCCTGATATATTGTTACAATATCAGTTGAAAAATATTAAAAATACATAGGCACAATTTTTTTTGATAAGCATTTAAAGATGGAATTTTGACAAAATTTATCAAATTAAAGATTGAATAATTATTTTGTAGTTAAAAATTTATAAAATGATCAACTTTTATATCTAAGGATTGAAAATTTAAAACAAGATTCCACGTAAGTAGTTTATTCTGTTAACAAAAAATCTATAAAATACACAGTTTCTTTTTATAGTCATTTTAAGTTCAAATTGTAATAAAATTACATAAAAAAAAACTAGAATAACTATTTTAGTTATTTTGTTGTGATTGTATAATATTATTCTTAAACTTCTAAAGTACACTATTATAATATATCTATGATAGTATCATGGTTTGTTGTTGATGTTTAACGCGATATAAGTACCTAATGGATATTGTGAAATGATTAATTTGGAATTTATTATAGGTACTACCTATTATAGTTAATTTTTTTTAATACCATAGATAAGTATACTTTGTATACAATATGTCTATTACCTAGACTGACATACCGACATACCGACATACCGACTTCGCTCAGAATCGTTTTTCTTATAGATACAATGATATTATAATATCATTGAATTCAAATTTAATACCATCCATTACACGGTGACCCACTTGTAAGCTACTAAACAACAGAGCAACTTTTTCTATTTTTAATTGCAGTTAAAAAAACGTTGATGTATGATAATGTTGTGTTCAAAACAAAATCTATTGTTCAATCTTTATTAATAATAATTATTATAGCAAAATGGTTTTATTTTTTTTCTTTCTATATATTTTTAAATTTTCATCATTGGCGCCTATATGAGTTGGGGCCCTGGGCCCGTGAGTTTGAAACACGCAAAAAACTGCTTCCAATGATCTTATCGCATTCAAATGTAAGTGTTGGACTGGTGTTACCCGGGGAGTGATTCATACAATTCATTCAATCAAAGAATCATTGAATTGATTCAGTGAATCGAATCATTTTAATGAGCTGAATTACATTAGTTAGTTCACTAAAATGAATTGAAAGTACCCATCACCGAAGTGCACGACGGCCACAGAATAAAATATAATAAAAATAATATGTACATCGCCGCCGACGACGACAATGCTACAGTACTGCAGTAGACGTAGGAGTGATAGGCGGCGGCATTAGGCGTCTCTTTACGACTATTAAAATAATTAATTTTTTGGACTTTTCTCTTCTGATGGCTAATCTGCACACCGAGTACTTGAGTTAGAAATAGAAATCGTGAAAATCAGTCCAGTAGGAAGTTCTGATATTATAACTGTCATAAGAAATGTCCTCACGTCTTAATAATATATAAAGATACAACGCGGGTCAAAACTCAAAGTAGAGACCCTATTCGTAAACAGCGCAGCCTGTGGCCGTTCAATCGTGCGACTCATTTCGGGGTAGTTTTTCCATGCGTACGAGTTTCAAAGGTCTCCCCATTCAAGTATTCCCGGTATACCAATATTAGTAAAATCTAACATTGTCGTGGTATATACAACAACAAATAACCTATAAAAAAGGGCTCGATCCTTTGTC
Organism: Macrosiphum euphorbiae; assembly: GCA_949089665.1. Classification (NCBI taxonomy): domain Eukaryota; kingdom Metazoa; phylum Arthropoda; class Insecta; order Hemiptera; family Aphididae; genus Macrosiphum; species Macrosiphum euphorbiae. The sequence goes on along the minus strand of CARXXK010000003.1, from coordinate 72,068,437 downwards.
CTATGTCACTGGCACATCACACACCCGCACGTTATTCTGAACTCGTTCATTTCGCCATCACGGTTCTCTCCGCCTAGACGCCTAGTACCCGTCTCCTGCCGTTAACTGTTTTGGATTTTAATTCTGCCATTGTGATCCGACCGGGGTAGTCGTCTTACAACCGATTGTTGTATCACGACTTCCTTGGTCGGGGTGGTTTCCGGGAATGCCAGGATCAAAGGTCAAAAGTCAAAACCAAGTAAGTCTGTCTTTTATATTGGCATGCATTTCCGTGTCGCCGTCGACAATACGTTTTTTTTTTTTTTTTAATATCTTACCGTCGTCTCAATAATGTAATGATACATTGTGTTCTCGCACTTGATTGATGTCAGCGCACTGTATAATATTATTGTTTAATGTATTGTATCAATTACAACGTATTAATTGTTTATTTGTTTGCAGTGTTCACGTGACGTGTATCGATCGATCGACGTGGGCCGAATAGAATATTCAAGATGGCCGCCAAACCGCGGGCCGCCGCAACGCACTCGCTCTGGAAATCTTGAGTGCAATCTACTCCGATGGACCTCTGAATAAACCTTCTGCTGCAGTAATTCAATATTATGTACATTTGATTGTTGTCTATGAACTATTGAGCTAGACGGCTATGTTAACGGTAATTTAATTCTGCACACACCCGTTTTCATGAGCGTACTGCAGAAAATTTAATTTTTCTGGTCCTGTAACAAAAAAAAATTCCACACCGAGGGCAACCGTTTTTATGTGCGTACACCAGACAATTCTAAGTGTCAATTAGCCACAGCGTTGGCACGTTTGTTTTCATCCGATGGTCAAATTGTGGCTATGGGATAAAAGTTGGCGTTCCAACGCTGCGGCACTTAGAATGTTTGTTGTGCGCACGTAAAAACGTCTGCTCTCGTCATAAAACTAACATCGGAGATGTAATTCTCATTCAGAAAAATTAAATAATATGCAGTGTGCACTTGAAGAGAGATGTGCGTACCGAGATATAATTATCGTCCTACTATTGTAATACAAAAACCTATATGAATAACAATATTATATTGTTTGCTGTACCGATAAACTATTCTGCTACTGTAATTCTATACTATGTATTTTTAATTGTTGTCTATGAACTATTGAGCTAGACGGCTATATGCTAACGGTAATTTAATTCTGCACACACTCGTTTTCATGAACGTACTGCAGAAAATTTAATTTTTCTGGTCCTGTCACAAAAAAAAATTCCACACCGAGGGCAACCGTTTTTATGTGCGTACACCAGACAATTCTAAGTGTCAATTAGCCACAGCGTTGGCACGTTTGTTTTCATCCGATGGTCAAATTGTGGCTATGGGATAAAAGTTGGCGTTCCAACGCTGCGGCACTTAGAATGTTTGTTGTGCGCACGTAAAAACGTCTGCTCTCGTCATAAAACTAACATCGGAGATGTAATTCTCATTCAGAAAAATTAAATAATATGCAGTGTGCACTTGAAGAGAGATGTGCGTACCGAGATATAATTATCGTCCTACTATTGTAATACAAAAACCTATATGAATAACAATATTATATTGTTTGCTGTACCGATAAACTATTCTGCTACTGTAATTCTATACTATGTATTTTTAATTGTTGTCTATGAACTATTGAGCTAGACGGTTATATGCTAACGGTAATTTAATTCTGCACACACTCGTTTTCATGAACGTACTGCAGAAAATTTAATTTTTCTGGTCCTGTCACAAAAAAAAATTCCACACCGAGGGCAACCGTTTTTATGTGCGTACACCAGACAATTCTAAGTGTCAATTAGCCACAGCGTTGGCACGTTTGTTTTCATCCGATGGTCAAATTGTGGCTATGGGATAAAAGTTGGCGTTCCAACGCTGCGGCACTTAGAATGTTTGTTGTGCGCACGTAAAAACGTCTGCTCTCGTCATAAAACTAACATCGGAGATGTAATACTCATTCAGAAAAATTAGATAATATGCAGTATGCACTTGAAAACAGATGTACGTACCGAGATACAATTATCGTCCTACTATTATACAGTTTTATAATATTATATTTCTTGCTGTACCGATAAACTATTCTGCTACTGTAATTCTATATTATGTATTTTTAATATTGTTGTCTATGAACTATTTAGCTAGACGGCTGTTTACAATATTATTAACATTAAAATATTATAGATAACTTAATAATAATTAATATGAATTTATTTTTGTAAAGTAAAATTTACTTATTTATAATTCTTTATTGTTTGTAACAGCGTACCTACTAATAAATGCATATTTAATTAAATACAAATATTGTTTGAATTTATTAATTTAGACATTATATCTACTTTTCAAAAGAAACGACGGTGTATTTTCGTGTATGATGAAAAATGTATGTAACTATTCGCAAACAGCTCGGTGTTATATACCTGCAGATAATGTTATTTGTTCTGCATCGTGATATGAAATAACCGAATACACACTGAAATAAACGTGCAAGTGTGCAACCATGTAGACGTCTCTGCGGCAAACACCGCGTCGTAAGTTTGAGCTTCAGTGGTAGGTAAACATTAATAGGTACCGTTATAAATCTTGAGTAATACTTAGAAGACTCTTCAGGCGTATTATTCGCACACCCCACACAGTGTAACAATATAATACAAGGCTAATGATATATTGTTACAATATCAGTTGAAAAATATTAAAAAAAACATAGCCACAATTATTTTTGATACGCATTTAAAGATGGAATTTTGACAAAATTTATCAAATTAAAGATTGAATAATTATTTTGTAGTTAAAAATTTATAAAATGATCAACTTTTATATCTAAGGATTGAAAATTTAATACAAGATTCCACGTAAGTAGTTAATTCTGTTAACAAAAAATCTTTAAAAAAACCAAAGCAAAGTTTCTTTTTATAGTCATTTTATGTTCAAATTGTTATGAAATTACAAAAAAAAACCTAGAATAACTATTTTAGTTATTTCGTTGTGATTGTATAATATTATTCTTAGACTTCTAAAGTACACTATTATATATCTATGGTAGTATCATGGTTTGTTGTTGATGTTTAACGCGATATAAGTACCTAATGGATATTGTGGTATGATTAATTTGGAATTTATTATAGGTACCTACCTATTATAAGTCAATTTTTTTTTAATAACATAGATAAGTATACTTAGTATTCATTCAATCAAAGAATCATTGAATTGATTCGATTAATTTTAATGAGCTGAATCACATTAATTAGTTCACTAAAATTAATTGAAAGTACCCATCACCGAAGTGCACGACTGCCACAGAATAAAATTTAATTAAAAAAATATGTACATCGCCGCCGACGACTTTTTTTTAAATAATTAATTTCTTGGACTTTTCTCTTCTGATGGCTCATCTGCACACCGAGTACTTTAGTTAGAAATAGGAATCGTGAAAATCATCAATTTTATCGCGTATAAAAACCAATGAAAATTCGAGTAGACATTTTTATTAAGAATAGTAATAATAATAATAATAATAATTATAACAATAATTATAATAATAATAATAATAATAAATAATAATTATAATTGTTTATGTATATATATAATATAATATATAATATTATGTATGTTACAACCATGGATGGCGTACAATTTCGTTATTTGCATATAGTATTAATGTATTATAATGGCCGGCAGGCCGATCTTCGCATTCGAAAAAAATAGAAGGTAAACTAATATCTTTTTATAAGATAAGATTAAGATTTTTAATATTTTTCATCTGCCTTTGAAAGAATATAGTAGGAGCCTTGTATTAAATTTTCAAGTCTTTTTACACAACAAATGAAATTTGATGATCAAATTAAATCATAATATTTTAAAAATTTTACCGTGCATAGAAAAAGAAAATATAAACAACCAGTGGAAATTTCATGTATATACGTTCATTTGTTAAGTGTTACACCAAAAACCAAAATAGATTTTTTGGATAACTGATTTTGAAACAATATAGTAGGAGCTTTGTATTAAATTTTCAAGTACTTTTACACAACAAATGAAATTTGATGAACAAAATAAATCATACTATTTTAAAAAATTTTGGATAACCGATTTTTCGGAAAAATTCCCGTTTTTCCTTAATTTGTATGTTGTTTTTCCTGACGCTCTTGAAAACTATTGGGATTTTTAAAATTTGACCTCCTGAATTCACCATTTAGATTCACTTTCCTCTCAGAAAAGATACTGTTGAAGAAAATCCAAGCACTTTTACTGTCCTAAAACGTGATGATAGACACAAAAAAAAAAATTAAAAATTAAAAATGAATAAAAAAAATTAAACAATTTGCCAATTTTAAGTGTTTTAATAGTAACTTATCAGACATCAGTTAATAGTTATAATAGTCATTTATGAGTTATCTACTTTTCTGACACAATTATATTATTATGTTGGTCAAAAACGTATACGATAATTAATACGATACATTAATTCTAACCTTTTTTGAACCGTTTTTTTCCGGACGCGACTTCTGATAAGAAATTTCACTACAATACTCAAATTATTTTAATCAAAATAATACCAATTTTATTTTTTTGTATTGTTTAATAACTATTTTTACATTTTTCAACATATTATATTCTGTACCCATAGGATTTGTCATTTCATATAATATCTTGTATATACTTTTGATCTCAGCTTATGATTTCAAAACGATCACGTTGAATTACTACGTTTTGAAATAAAAACTATTTTAATACCTTGAGTAACAACTTCCCCGCTTATAATAACGTACTTATCAGTTGTCAGCACATCATTATTAATAATAATATCCATAAAAATACAATAATACAAGAGTATAAGAATAAGTAGGTATTTCGGTACTTTTTTTTACTTTGACTTTTATTAAAAAAACGTATTATTATAAAGTATGTACTATGTATTAATACCTATCTATTATATCTACCTCATTCGCTTTGCATAAAAATATGTAATAATCCTATATGATCACGCAGGTGGATATTGTATTGTCATGGATGTCATCGATTTTCATGATACAGTGGAACCTCGATAAGTCGAACCTCGATAAGTCGAAAACCTTGATAAGTCGAAAAAAATTCCATCCCCTTGCGAAAACCTCGATTACTCGAAAAAAAAACTATAGATAACTCGAACATTCTGTGCTCCGAATATGACGGATAATGGCAGATAATTTTATAAACACTTATCTAATCGGCTTGTCCGTTCCGATAATTTTATCTAATCTTCATTGTTTCAAGCAACAGCAGCCTTCATATTGCTAAGGACATTCACCGAACAATTGAGTAATGTGGACGATAAAGTGTACTCTGCTTTAAATGTAATAGAAAATGCAATTGATAATAGTAAATTTCAAATTTTAAGTCAAAGTAAAATAATAAATTATCTTTTATAAAGTTTTATATTTTTTTGTAATAATTTTTTTATTTAAATAATCTGTATAATCACATTTTTTTACATTGTATATACATAATATATACTAAGTACATAATAATTAAAAACTTTAATACATACATACATTTTTAAAACTCTTTAAGTCGAATTTTTTTTCTAAAACCTTGATAACTCGAAAACCTTGATAAGTCGAAAAAATTGCATTTCCCTTGAACTTCGACTTATCGAGGTTCCACTGTAGTAAAAAAATTAAAAATTATGTATACTAGAGTGGTTGACAAAATGATTTACTTCACCTTCCGTTTAACCACCCCAAAATCGAACCATGTACGGGTGCGCATAATATTATATGAGCGATATATTATAAGTCCACGCCTCTCCGTTTCGACTAGTTACGAATTATATTATAGTATTTACCTATTCGCAAACAGCTCGCTGTTATATGCCTGCAGATAATGTTATTTGTTCTGCATCGTGATATGGGAATAACCGAATACACACTGAAATAAACGTGCAAGTGTGCAACAATTTAGACGTCTCTGCGGCAAACACCGCGTCGTAAGTTTGAGCTTCAGTGGTAGGTAAACATTAATAGGTACTGTTAAAAATCGTTAGTAGTACTTAGAAGACTCTCCAGGCGTATTATTCGCACACCCCACACATAGAGTCGGTATATTATACTGTAATACTATATAGGTGATCCAAGTTCTAATGTTGGACTCGATGGCGTATAATTGTACACCCCAATTTTTTGTATACAATAATATTTATTAAAATTAATATACGTATCATCAGCCTAATTCGCAATATTGTCCTAACTCCAAAAATGTGATTTTGGAATTAATTGTGATTAAAATTAAGGAAAAAACTGCATTTTATGATAAAGTTGTAACTGATAAATTGTAACATTTTATCCTCCATATGACATTGATTATTAGAAATGGTCGTATCTCCGATGTGATGATTTTAACAATTAGAAAAAATCATAACTCCATATTAGCATGGTAAGAATTATGAAGATAGGATATTTGCGAATTGAGAGATGAGATAGGACATTTTCTGATGAAATGTTTTTTCATTCTCCTGAAAACTAGTGAATATGGAGTTAAGTGATTTGCGAATTAAGATGACGATAATATCTGATTTTTAGATGTTTTTAAATATAATTGAAGACCACATTTTAGAACTTTTGAGATTTTCGTATTGCATTAGAAGTGTCCTTGTGGCGATATAAACTTCCGTTTTTAAAATGCTTCCATTAAGAAGAACTTGAATGCTTAGACATTTTAGTTTTAAGTACAAAAGATATCCAAACCTATCTTGTACAAACGACTATGCAGTATTGGTTGACATACAATTATTTATCTTGAGAGTGATGAAACAGACAACTCACTGGATAGTTGACGTGTTTCTGCAGAAAGCACAGCACCGTATACATGAGAAATCGAGTGAGTATCCAATGTTGTAAAAATTTGAATTTCAGACGCTCATAAAAATTTAATTTGACTTTCTTAAAGACATTTTTTTTTTTTTTTTTGATAAAGGTAGATAATCTTATAAGGAATCTTGTATTCCATTTTCAAATCTTAGATTTAAAAAGAAAAATTTTTACGAATTCTTAGCTCAAAATAATTTGCTAATTGTCGTGATTTTTCCATATTTTGTCAATTTTTAAACTTTAAATGATTATAAAAAAAAATTGTGACCAAGGATTTTTAATATTTTTCATCTGCCTTTGAAACAATATACTAGGAGCCTTCTATTAAATTTTCAACTTTTCGCAACCAACAAATAGAATTTTATTGATATTTTTAGAAAAAAAACTAAAAAAAGATGGAAAATGAAAATGTACCTAAACAGTTCAAAATAAATCAAATTATTTTTAAAATGTTATCGTGTATACAAAATGCAAATATAAACAACCGGTGAAAATTTCATTATGTATATACGTTCATTCCTTTTAGAGTTACACCAAAAATCAAAATCGATTTTTGGAAAACCGATTTTGAGTAAAAATTCCAGTTTTTCCTTAATTTTTATGTTGTTTTTCCTGGTGCTTGTGAAAACTACTGGGAAATTTTTACTTTTCACCCCCCAAAGTACCAACTAGATTCAGTTTCCTAGCAGAAAAGATACTGTTGAAGAAAATCCAAGCACTTTTACTGTCCTAAAACGTGATGACAGACACAAAAATAAAAATAAAAAAAAACACACATCATTGTAAAATCACTAAAATCACTAAAATCAATATATATATTAAAAAATATATATATTTAATATATATTTCATCGTTTCACTCAGAATCTAAAATAAATTAACTTTTTTTAAACTGAGTTAAGTTAATATTTTTTCTATATGAACTTTTAACTTATCGAGTTAAATTTATAATTTGTTAACTGCTAACGTTTAACTAATCGATCTTGTGTCCTCTTAACTTAATTTAACTTGAGTTAATTATTTTCATTAATTTTCCCACCTTTGGTAAATGCGTTTGCGTATTATTTCGACTGAATCCCGTAAATGTCTGTTACTACAGGAAGCCGCGCCCGTCGGAATCGTGGCCGAGGTACGGTGTTGCCCATCAAACCTAGCAAAATGCTAGAACTCACCGTGTGTTATGATAGCAGCATTCGGATAATATGGGTTATTATTGGATTTTGTATAATTTGCACCAAAATAATGATAAATAAATTGCACCAATTCAGGTACTCGAAAACAGTGGTTCTAATTATTAAAAATACCAAAATGAGTATCTATGTATTCAATTATTTAAAATTCATATGGTATGCTGACTACTTGACTGACAATATTATTGTATATAATATTAAGGTTTAGCACAAAAAATGCATACTTATACATTTATTACAACTATATAGGATCATATAGCTACTCTGTAAACAGTTAATAAACTCAGTTTGTGTAGGGAGAGTTAAGTTCTAAACAGAATCGTGATTTATATATAATCTAGTGATTTTTGAATCTATTTTATAAATAGAAAAACAAAGCTAAAGTAATTATTTTAGACTCACAGACACTTTATAGAAATCTAAATACTATACTTGTATATATTATTTTCTGTCAATTTTTATTCAAATTAACCAGAGCCCCGGATATACCAATTATACCACGTCGGAACGCTGTGGTCGCAATGAGAATTATACCTACGTCCCATATTGTACAATATGCGATATGACTGCAATAATAACTATTTTTAACGGTGTGGAATGACGATCAATTTTCGAAAAAATATAAATATTCTATTAAATTATATTACCAAACTTTAAATAATGCGATGAGAAATTGTTTTTAATATATAATGTCAAATAATAATGATTAAAGAAAAATCTATTTGTATTATTTCAAAGTTCATAATTTAGTTTTATTGAGATTGAGTTGCAAATAAATCTGTCAATCTATAAATGTGACTCATATATTACAAGGTGACAACAATATCCTTAGGCAGACCGTTGTGCAGCCGCCACTGCTTTTATCATAGGTACATGGTAAAAACATTAGTAAACAAATGATATAAAAATAAATAGCACTTATTTTCTTTTTATCTTTTAGTAGTGTAGCTTAAGGTAAAATTTTATAAAAAGTTGTCCATATATTATTTTATAGTTTCATATATCCCCGAATAATATTTTTAAATTACAACAAAAAACTAAAATCGTAAATATTAATTTTAATATGTAATTTCGTCCAAATGTTAACTTAAAATGAATATAAAAATAAACTGTGCTTGTGTATTTTTTAGATTTTTTGGTAACAGAATTAACTACTTAAACATGAAATCTTGTTCTAAATGTTCAATCCTTAGATATAAAAATTTTAACATTAAACATTTTATAAATTTTTAACTACAAAATAATTATTCAATTTTAAATTTGATAAATTTTGTCAAAATTCGATATTTAAATCAATATAAAAAAAAATTGTGCATGTGTATTTTTAATATTTTTCGATTGATATTGTAACAATATATCAGGAGCCTTGTATTAAATTTTTATACTTTTTGGCCCAACAGATAAAACTTATACATATAGAAAACTAAAAATGTCCATAAAAAAATCAAAAAGAGTCAAAATATTTTCAAAAGTGTTTGGTGTATAGGAAATTCTAATATAAATATTCAGTGAAATTTTCATGTATCTACATGAAAATGCATCTATACGGTTATTCGTTTTTGAATTAAAACAAAATAAAGAAAACGCTACATGAGAAATCGAGTGAATATCCTATATCCTAATATCCTATGTTGTAAAAATTTGAATTTCAAACGTTCATAAAAATTTAATTTGACTTTCTTATTGAAATTTTTTTCGTTGATAATGGTAGATAATCTTATAAGGAATTTTGTCTAACATTTTAAAATCTAAGATTTAAAAAGAAAAAGTTTTATGAATTCTTAACTCAAAATAATTGGCTAATTTTCGCGATTTTTAAACTTTAAATGCTTATAAAAAAAATTATGACAGAGGATTTTTAATATTTTTCATCTACCTTTGAAACAATATAATAGGAGCCTTCTATTAAATTTTAAAACTTTTTTAAAAAACAAATAAAATTTTATTGATATTTTTAGAAAAAATCTAAAAAAAAAATGGAAAATTAAAAATATGTCTCTAAACAGTTCAAAATAAATCAAAATATTTTGAAAATATTATCGTGTGTAGAAAATGTAAATATAAACAATCAGTGAAAATTTCATTGCAAAAAAGATATTCACTTTCCAATCGAACTAAATAATGAAGTTGAAAATTGAATCATTATTTCGACTACTTATTGTGTACACAGACACAAAAAAAAATCACATCATTGTAAAATCAATACATTCATCGTTCCACTCAGAATCTAAAATGCAAACTAGGTAAACGTTTCATGTTCCTTAATGTTTGAAACAAACGTTGTTCTTGGCAAGCAAAATTTCGGGACATTTAGAATAAAAACATGCACTTTTCATTTTAAGCCTCACCCCGATGGCATAATCATAACGTAAATCCTTATTATAATATTATAGTCGGTAGGGGACTTGGAGCCGCCGTCTCTGATTTCACCACAGACCAGCTCCTTCAGAGTAGCTTGGATTATACGACGCACATACATCCATATTATACAGATTTTTCGTTGGTCGCGATTTACACGTTCAATATAATATTATAACATTGCTATAATAACGATGGCGTTGTTATAAGTCGAGTAGTCTTAAAACAAAACGAATACGTTTAAATGTGGTGTTGAGACGAGAAACGACATAATATAAATAAAAACATAACAATACTACCTATGCACTCGAAAAATGCATCAATAAGATGTTTAAATTGTATTGATATTTATAGAAAAAATCTAAAAAAAAAATTGAAAATTAAAATGTCTCTAAACAGTTCAAAACAAATCAAATATTTTGAAAATGTTATAGTGTATAGAAAAAGAAAATAAACACAACCAGTGAAAATTTCATGTATATACGTTCATTTGTTTAAGTGTTACACCAAAAACCAAAATCGATTTTTTGAAAAACCGATTTTGCGTAAAAATTCCCTTTTTTCTCTAATTTGTATGTTGTTTTTCTCGGCGCTCTTGCAAACTATTTCGATTTTTAAAATTTGACCTCCACCTCCCGAATGCACCAACTAGATTCACTTTCCCATCGAAAAATATACTGTTGAAGAAAATCGAAGCATTTTCACTGCCTCAAACCGTGATGACAGACACAAAAAAAAAAGGTGGGCAAGTGGGTGTCGCTCTGCTGTACAGTAGGTTACAAGTGGGTCACTGTATAATGGATGATATTAAATTGGAATTCAACGATATAATATCATTGTATAAGAAAAACGATTCTGATCGGAGACGGTATGTCAGTTTATGTATAAGACATATTATAAACATATCTATGGTATTAAACAAAAAATTGACCTATAATAGGTACCTATAATAAATTCCAAATTAATCATGTCACAATATCCATTAGGTACTTATAACGCGTTATACATCAACAAAAAACGTGATACTATCATAGATATATAATAGTACACTTTAGAAGTTTCAAGTACCCACGAATAATATTATTCAATCACAACAAAATAACTAAAATAGTTATTCTAGGTTTTTTAATATGTAATTTCGTCCAAATTTGAATTTAAATGTCTGTAAAAAATAACTGTGTTTATATATTTTTTAGATTTTTTGGTTACAGTATGAACTATTTACGAGAACCTTTGTTTTAAATTTGCAATCCTTAGCTATAAAAACTGAACATTTTATAATTTATTAATTACGATGATTAATAATTTTCGAGATTTTGGAAAATTCTGTCAAAATTCGATGTTTAAATGCTTATAAAAAAGAATTATGCCTATGTATTTTTAATATTTTTCAACTGATATTCTAACAATATATCAGGAGCCTTGTATACATGAGAAATCGAGTGAGTATCCAATGTTGTAAAAATTTGAATTTCAGACGCTCATAAAAAAAAATGGAAAATGAAAATGTCCATAAACAGTTCAAAATAAATCAAAATATTTTGAAAATGTAATCGTGTATAGAAAATGCAAATATAGAGTATGCGTGTATAGAATTATTAAGGATTTTTAATATTTTTCATCTGCCTTTGAAAAAATATACTAGGAGCCTCCTATTAAATTTTCAACTTTTCGCAACCAACAAATAAAATTTTATTGATATTTTTAGAAAAAAAACTAAAAAAAATGGAAAATGAAAATGTCCCTAAACAATTCAAAATAAATCAAAATATTTTAAAATGTTATCGTGTATACAAAATGCAAATATAAACAACCGATGAAAATTTCATTATGTATATACGTTCATTCCTTTTAGAGTTCTACCAAAAACCAAAATCGATTTTTTGGAAAACCGATTTTGAGTAAAAATTCCCGTTTTTCCTTAATTTTTATGTTGTTTTTCCCGTCGCTTGTGAAAACTACTTAAACTAAAATTAAAAAATTAATTAAAACGCGCATAAAACTTTAATTTGACGTTCTTATTGAAATTTTTTTCGTTGATAATGGTAGATAATCTTATAAGGAATCTTGTCTTACATTTTAAAATCTAAGATTTAAAAAGAAAAAGTTTTATGAATTCTTAACTCAAAATAATTTGCTAATTTTTGCGATTTTTAAACTTTAAATGCTTATAAAAAAAATTGTGACAGAAGATTTTTAATATTTTTCATCTACCTTTGAAACAATATAATAGGAGCCTTCTATTAAATTTATGGTATCATGGTTGTATTTGTGGTCAGTATTTGTTGTTGATGTTTAACGCGATATAAGTACCTAATGGATATTGTGGTATGATTAATTTGGAATTTATTATAGGTACCTACCTATTATAGTTCAATTTTTTTTAATAACATACATAAGTATACTTAGTATTCATTCAATCCATTCAATCAAAGAATCATTGAATCGATTCATTTTAATGAGCTGAATCACATTAATTAATTCACTAAAATTAATTGAAAGTACAAATCACCGAAGTGCACGACTGCCACAGAATAATATATAATTAAAAAAATATGTACATCGCCGACGACGACAATGCTAAATAATTAATTTTTTGGAATTTTCTCTTCTGATGGCTCATCTGCACAATCTGTAAAGTAGAAACTTCAGATATTATAACTGTCATTAGAAATCGCCTCACATCTTAATAATGTATAAAGATACAACGCGGGTCAAAACTCAAAATAGAGACCCTATTCGTATGCAGCGCAGCCTGTGGCCGTTGAATCGTGCGACTCATTTCGGGGCGGTTTTTTATGCGTACGAGTTTCAACGGTCTCCTGTGTTCAAGTATTCCCGGTATACCAATATTAGTAAAATCTAACGTGGTCGTGGTATATACAATAACAAATAACCTAAAAAAAAGTGCTCGATCCTTTTTCCGACGTCACCGGCACATCACACACCCGCACGTCATTCAGCACTCGTTCATTTCACCATCGCGGTTCTCTCCGCCTAGACGCCTAGTGCCCGTCTCCTACCGTTCACTGTTTTGGATTTTAATTCTGCCATTGTGATCCGGCCGGGGTAGTCGTCTTACAACCGATTGTTGTATCACGACTTCCTTGGTCGGGGTGGTTTCCGGGAACGCCAGGATCAGAGGTCAAAAGTCAAAACCAAGTAAGTCTGTCTTTTACATTGGCAAGCATTTCCGTGTCGCCGTCAACAACACGTTTTTCTTTATTATTTTACCGTTGTCTCAATAATGTAATGATATATTGTGTTATCGCACTTGATTGACGTCAGCGCACTGTTTGTGTTTTCTCTGCGCAAGATTAGATCTCTAATGAGGAAAATCACTTTTAGGAAAAGCGTTTTATCTCGTGTTGGTCTGACGGAAAACAAAATAATAATGCGCTGACCTCCTGGTGGTTAGGTCACCTTCTCGTGGTGGAATTTCCTATCAATATAATAATATTATAGTTTAAAGTATTGTATCCATTACAACGTATTAATTGTTCATTTGTTTGCAGTGTTAACGTGACGTGTATCGATCGACATGGGCCGAATAGAATATTCAAGATGGCCGCCAAACCGCGGGCTGCCACAACGCACTCGCTCTGGAAATCTTTAGAACAATCTACTCCGATGGACCTCTGAATAAACCTTCTGCTGCACTAATTCAATATTTGTACATTTGATTGTTGTCTATGAACTATTGAGCTAGACGGCTATGTTAACGGTAATTTAATTCTGCACACACCCGTTTTCATGAGCGTACTGCATAAAATTTAATTTTTCTGGTCATGTAACAAAAAAAAATTATACACCGTGGGCAACCGTTTTTATGGGCGTACATCAGACACTCTAAGTGTCAATTAGCCACAGCGTTGGCACGTTTGTTTTCATCCGATGGTCAAATTGTGGCTATGGGATAAAAGTTGGCGTTCCAACGCTGCGGCACTTAGAATGTTTGTTGTGCGCTCGTAAAAACGTCTGCTCTCGTCATAAAACTAACATCGGAGATGTAATTCTCATTCAGAAAAATTAGATAATATTATGCAGTGTGCACTTGAAAAGAGATGTGCGTACCGAGATACAATTATCGTCCTACTATTGTAATACAAAAACCTATATGAATAACAATATTATATTGTTTGCTGTACCGATAAACTATTCTGCTACATTAATTCTATATTATGTATTTTTAATTGTTGTCTATGAACTATTGAGCTAGACGGATATATGTTAACGGTAATTTAATGCGCCACACACCCGTTTTCATAAGCTTACTACAGAAAATTCAATTTTTCTGGTCCTGTAGCAAAAAAAAATTATACACCGTGGGCAACCGTTTTTATGGGCGTACATCAGACACTCTAAGTGTCAATTAGCCACAGCGTTGGCACGTTTGTTTTCATCCGATGGTCAAATTGTGGCTATGGGATAAAAGTTGGCGTTCCAACGTTGCGGCACTTAGAATGTTTGTTGTGCGCTCGTAAAAACGTCTGCTCTCGTCATAAAACTAACATCGGAGATGTTATTCTCATTCAGAAAAATTAGATAATATGCAGTGTGCACTTGAAAACAGATGTGCGTACCGAGATACAATTATCGTCCTACTATAATACAGTTTTATAATATTATATTGTTTGCTGTACCGATAAACTATACTGCTACTGTAATTCTATATTATGTATTTTTAATATTGTTGTCTATGAACTATTGAGCTAGACGGCTGTTTACAATATTATTAACATTAACATATTATAGATAACTTAATAATAATTAATATGAATTTATTTTTGTAAAGTAAAATTTACTTATGGATAATTCTTCATTGTTTGTAACTGCGTACCTACTAATAAATGCAAATTTTATTAAATAAAAATATTGTTTGAATTTATTAATTTATATATTATAATATCTACTTTTCAAAAGAAACGACGGTGCATTTTCGTGTATGATGAAAAATGTAATATGTACCAAATTTTTCACCATTCTTGCGGTGTTACGTGAAAATATTGAATTTTATGTTATTAACTTGTTATTTTAGATGTAACTGTAGTTGTGTTATTATATACATTTAAAATCTAACTACCTATAATATGTCAGTATTTGTTAATTAGATTTCAATATTTTTATGTAATTGTTTATGCATGATAATTAGTTTTATCATTGGTTATAAAATATTCTAGGTACAAGGTGCCTATGTGGATTTTATTCTGGATATAAGAGTGTCGAATTGCCATCTTTCGATTATAGAACATTA
Source organism: Macrosiphum euphorbiae (assembly GCA_949089665.1). Classification (NCBI taxonomy): domain Eukaryota; kingdom Metazoa; phylum Arthropoda; class Insecta; order Hemiptera; family Aphididae; genus Macrosiphum; species Macrosiphum euphorbiae. The sequence continues at coordinate 72,052,780 of CARXXK010000003.1, read as the reverse complement.
CAACAATTTATCATCATATAATAGAAGCGGCAAAGGATGTTAAATCTTAATACCAATTCTGCAATATTGAGTACCTACAGGTACTGGATTTATCAGTTGTTGGATACCGGTGAATGTGTTTATCACCTAATTATTATTATGTAGTACAAATAATAGTACCGATATATTGTAATATGCGCTAACTAAAACTGTTTACGAACATTTTCAGTATCAATTTTTTTAATTTTTATTTCTGAGTGAATAAAATTTTATTTTTGGGTAAAAATCTTGAAAACATACTACAATTTTCCTAATACATTGTTAAAATGATATGTGAAAAATATTAAAAACATTTTACAATTTATTTTTATAAGTATTTAAAGTTCAAATATTAACAAAATACTTAAAAACGACGAAAATGTGCAAATTATTTTGAGCTAGAAATTCATAAAAAAACATTACATATTCACTCGATTTCTCATGTAGCGATTTTCTTATTTTGTTGTAATTCAATACACTGTAAGTACATGAAAATTGAACTGAATGTTTATATTTTCATTTTCTAAACACAATACAATATTGAAAACATTCCTACTTATTTTGAGTGTTTCCAATTTCAAATGTTTAAGTTTTTTTATCCACAAATATCAATAATAATAATATTATAATTATATATATAATAATATTATTTAAAAATTAAAATAGACCAAGAATCGTATAAAGTACCTACCCATATTCTTTGCCAATGATATTAACTAACTTATTTATCTGAAATCTAATTTTTAAGGGTTAAAGAGTTCATTTTCAAAAAACAGATACGGCTATTTAACATTTTATAGTTGTATACTATTATAATAGTATTAGAATATTTATCATTAACTATTAGTTGGGTAAAAGAAAAAATGAATAATTAGAATTGTATGGTTCTCTCAACGTGAGAGTTTTATTAATCCAAAATGAATATAATATTTATGTACTTAAATCCATGACGTTTATTTCTATGCTATTCTAGAATGCTAGCTAGATCTAAAAAAACCTTAAGTGTATTATTTGGTATCGATGATGATTAACTTTAATTATTATTTTATATAGTTCACTTGTAAATCTCAATTTCCACTACCACAATTCAATTTTAATTTTTTTTTATCAGAATTATACAACTGTACGACGAAAAACCGATTTTAACTAATATTGAAACAGACATCATATTTATATTATAAAATAAAATTCACATTTGTAAATATTTTTTAAAACAAATTAATTATTTATTCGTCCCGTGTTCTAATTTCTAAGTGCGAAGACGTTGTCTCTTTGTCTCCTACGACGCTTCGCCACTGTTGAAAAGTATCAATTACCCACAAATAATATTTTTAAATTTCAACAAAAACACTAAAATCGTTATTTAATAAGTAATTTTGTCTAATTTTTAACTTCAAATATTTAATTATTTTGAAAATTTTATCTTGTATAAAAAACCAAATTCAATTTTGTCTTAAACCGACTTTGCTTAAAAATTCCCGTTTTCCTTTAATTTTGATGTGGATTTTCTCGGCGCTTTTGATAACTTATTTTAAATTTTGACTTCCCAAAGCTCCCATTAGATTCACTTACCCATCAAACAAAATACTGTTGAACAAAATCGAATATTTTTTACTGCACCAAATTTTTTGTGACAGACACAAAATTAAAAAAATTTAAATTACATATCATTGTAAACTCAATACATTCATAGTTTAGCTCAGAATTTAAAATTTTTCATCGCTATAATTTTTTATCGGCATAAAACGATGGAAGATGACTTCAAATATAATAAAAATAATATAAAACGCTGTTTACATTGTACCTCAAATGTCAATACTTTTCATATTGCCTTGCACCTATGTATATTTTTATATTTATTTTAACTTATCAGCACGATGGTATATTGAACTCACTTTTTTAACAGCAATCATGTTATTCTCGAAACAAATCATTAAAACATCTTATTTTAATGATGATGAAAAGAGCAACAATACTATTAGAATTAAATACTGGTTCAATTTTCAAGATAAACTTAAATCTACTTGTCAAAGTAAGCAGTGTTATTTATTGTTTATCTACCTATTACAAAGAAAATTTGTTTGGATTAGATACTTTAAATTTCTCGGTTGCTCTATTTTAGAAAACATAAATTATTACACATTACAATAGGCATATATTTGTATTCATTTCAGATCCTAAAATTTACATATACGGTGTTTAATATTTTATTAACTTCAGTCAATCTCCAAATAAAAGAAACTGCAATATGAAAACAAAATTTTCTTTTATAAGCATTTAATGTTCGAATTTTTACAAAAATCATCAAATTTAAAATTAAAAAATTATTTTGTAGTTAAAAATGTATAAAATGTTCAACTTTTATAGCTAAGGATCGAAAATTTAAAACAAGATTTCACGTAAATAGGGTTGTATATAAATTACCAAAATCATAAAATTGAAAGTATAATGATATGATATAATAAGAAGAATGTCTTTTCTTAATCATTACCTGCAGTGTGATACTATGTTGAATTAAAACTATTTAATTTGAAATACTTGTGTAATAATAATCCGACTGCAAAACATTCAATTTGTTTTAAAAAAAATTAAATGTAATAAAAATTACTAGTTTAAATTTTGAAATTTGAGATACTCTATGATTAGAGCCCGGGACATGGGCCCCGGATGGCCCCCTCTAGATCCAGTACTGAGTCTACATAACATAAAACACAGTGTTATTCAAACAACGTGTAGATATTTTTATTAAGAATAGTAATAATAATAATAATAAATATTATAAATAATTATAATTGTTTATGTATATATATAAAATGTATAATAATATGTAAGTTACAACCAGCGATGGCGTACAATTTCGTTATTTGCATATAGGATTATAATGGCCGGCAGGCCGATCTTCGCATTCGAAAATAATAGTAAACTAATATAATTATATTATATTTTAGTAGTAATGCTTATTATAATAATGTACATGTAAACAGTGATTTTATGGTTTCGTTATTTATTTATTTATTTTTTTAATAATTATACTGTCTATATATAATAACGCATAAAAAAGAAAAATCGCAAAACTACCAAATACAATAATAATAATAATAAATAAACGTAGGTTCATTTGTTAAGTGTTACACCAAAAAATAAAATCGATTTTTTTTATAACCGATTTTGCGTAAAAATTCCCGTTTTTCCTTAATTTGTATCTTGTTTATGTTGTTGAAAACTATTGGGATTTTTAAAATTTGACCTTCTGAATTCACCATTTAGATTCAATTTCCTCTCAGAAGAGATACTGTTGAAGAAAATCCAAACACTTATACTGTCCTTAAACGTGACGATAGACACAAAAAAATTAATAAAAAATTAATAAAAAAATAAAAAACACAATTTGCCAATTTCAAGTGTTTTAAGACATCAATTAATAGTTATAAATTTATAATAGTCGTTTATGAGTTATCTACTTTTCTGAAACAATTATATTATTATGTTGGTCAAAAACGTACACTATAATTAATACGATACATTAATTCTAACCTTTATTGAACCGTTTTTGGCCGGACGCGAGTTTTTATTCATAACAATATTTTAAGTGCCAGTGATGAAATAATTAATCAGTTTTAGTAGGTATAGGTTTAGATGTTGGGTCTCCGTAAAATTGCAGAACAGTGTAGATCAGTGATGCCCAACCTTTTTTCCTCGGCGGGCCACTTTGGTAAACATTTGTAATCGAGCGGGCCACCAAATATAAAAGTACTCATATTCTCAATCTTAATATAATTTAGTTACACATCGTAGGTTGCAATATAATATGGAGGTACATGTTGGACTGGTTTTCTTATTTTTTTTATTGACTATAGCACAGATTACAAATTGAGGTACACGTTGTAGGTACGCATTAACTTGATCAGTAGAGAGGTTATTAACAGGAGAGAATATTGGTTTTGTTGGTAGAGTAAATAAACTTTTAAAATGGAAAAATATTGAACCTCCTATTAATATTCACTGTATTATTCATCAGCAGGCTCTCTGTGGAAAAATTATAGGTCTGGAACATGTTATGTCTGTTGTAACAAAAGCGGTTAATTTTATTAGGTCTCATGGCCTTACTCATAGACAGTTTCAAAGTTTTCTTCTCGAAATAGAAGCTGAGTACAATGACGTGGTGTATCATAATCACGTTCGATGGCTAAGCAGAGGAAAGGTTTTGAAACGATTTTTTGATCTACGAAAAGAAATTGAAATGTTCATGATCGACAAGGGAAAACAAAATTTTAGAACTTAAAGATGATAATTGGTTGTGGGATTTAGCTTTTCTTACAGACGTAACAACACATTTAAATATTTTAAATCTTAAATTACAAGGACCTGGAAAATTCATATTTGACATGTATAATTCTATTAAAGCATTTGATGCAAAATTAAAATTATTTATTCATCAAATTGAGCGCAGTGATTTCAGTCATTTTGAGAACTGCCAAATATTTAAGAATAACACAAAATCATTATGTTCAACAAATCGATTTGTATGTATGTTAAACAATTGCAAATCGATATTTCATCTCGATTTTCAGATGTTAAATTACACGAAAAATCGTTGCATTTATTTGAAAATCCATTCAATATTGATGAAATTGATGTCGATACTTCTTTTCAACTTGAACTTATCGAGTTAAAAACAAATTCATTTTACTATGATGAACTTCAAACAATGAAAAAAAATGATATTTTAAAATTTTATCGACAAGGTTTAGATGCAACGTAGCGATACCGAAAAACATGTAAAAGACAAATATATAATTTTAAAGTACATATCGTTTTGTTTAATGGACGATTCTCAACCAACGTTGATGACTTCCTAATGGAACGGATTTATACTATGTAGATAAAATGAAAATAGATAATACATATTTAAATATTAAATATTATGACTTATGAATAAGCTATATGAAATCTGATAAGAAATTTCACTACTATACTCAAATTATTTTAATCAAAATAATACCAAATTTATTTTTATGTATTGTTTAATAACTATTTTTACATTTTTCAACATATTATATTCTATACCCATAGGATTTGTCATTTCATATAACATCTTGATTATACTTTTTAACTCTCAGCTTATGATTTCAAAACAATCACGTTGAATTACTACGTTTTGAAATATAAAATATTTCAGCACATCATTATTAAAAATAAAAATACAATAATACAAGAGTATAAGAATAAGTAGGTATTTCAGTACTTTTTTTTCTTAACTTTACAATACTAGAACTGTACCAGAATAAGATTTTTGTTAATTTGTTCACTAAACTTATTTTCCCGATTACCAATATATGGATGCTGTCGATGTTACTTTTTGTTGAGTTCATATATAAAACAAATACATATTTTATTGCATGTAGTATTATTATTATTTATTTTCAATAATATTTTAAAAACTCGTTTTAAAGAATATTTCGTCTATATAAATCCGTTAGCTACAAAGTGCAATAACGTTGCATAGCCGGTTTTGACTATTGAATATCTTGAAATTGGTCTGAAAGCGGACTGGGCTGTTCGCGAACAGGTGGTCAATGCGTTTGCATATTATTTCGACCGAATCCCGTAAATGTCTGTTACTACAGGTAGCCGCGCCCGTTGGAATCGTGGCCGAAGTACGGTGATGACCATCAAACCTATAGCAGCATTCGGATAATTTGGGTTATTATGGGATTTTGTGTAATTTGCACCAAAATAATGATAAATAAAAAAGCACCAATTCAGGTACTCGAAAAAAGTGGTTCTAATTAAGTCCATAGACATGAAAAACAAAATGTTTTAATTGTTTTGTACAACTACAGTTATACTTATAACTTATATTATATTATGATTTATTTTTGTTCGTACTTAGTAATAAATTCTTATTTAGTATGTACAAATGACTGCTGCAGGTATATCAATAATTTACAACACCCTACTATATTAATCATATATTTCCAAATTTTAAAATACATATTATAAACTATGCATACGACAAATATGAAAAGTATGATTGTATAGTTTATATTGGTTTTAAATAAATACCTACTTTTCTTTTTTAATATAAAATTTAAAAATAAAGTTTTCTTAAATTAGTCATTGACAAAATGATTTAATTCACAAACATAACTCCACAGTGTGTAGGTATAGTTTTCTTTTGGTTAAATAAAGTAACTAAAATTACTCTCTGATGGGTGATGGGGGGCAAACATAGGTAAAATAAGTACACATATTGAACGAAATAGGTACCTATCAGAATGTACCTAATTTAAAAGTCTTCATCAGTTATGTCCATTGTTGATAGTTGAAGAATTTTAATAACAGCCACTGAAGCTTTTTGGTAATTGCATACTCTTTGAAGTTTGTCTTTCCTCGTTGCAAGTGAGAACGGGGATATGACCACCTGTAAACCAAAAATTTACATATTTATATTCAATTTTTATCAATTTTTACAATAAGCATAAGCTAAATTTACCAATTGAACACTTCATACATTTTATCTAAAATATAATTTGCAAGTTATTGATGAATTTTGTCGAAGCGTGAACTTTAAATGCTTAAGAAAAATTGTGGCTATGTATCCCTTACATTTGTGAACAGATATTATAGAAACTATAATAGGATGCCCGCAATTTCAATATTATGTTGTGGCCTTCTGAGTTATTAAAATTGGATTCTGGATCAGCAAAATTGTATTACCTAAAAATTAAAACTTTTGTTAAAAATATGTCAGTGCACCATTTGTCCTCTCTCTCTGTGCACAATGAGCAACATGCAATTGTGAGTACAGTAGATCAAGTTTTGTACCGTTAGTCTTAATATATTACAGTGATATGACATAATGTTATAATCAAACTTAAAGGCAAAAATATTTTTTAAAGAACCTTACGAGCAAGCACTTATTATATTCTTAAAAAAAGTCATGGATATTTTGAGATTGTAACATATACCTAACATATTCATTTGTTAATTTATTTTGAGTAAACGGGCTGAGCCCTTTCCATAGACAAATGTAGGTATGTCCACGCACACAATTTGATAATATTATACAATGTGTCCCGTGAGCGAAATTTGAAAACATGCTACGTTTAGTCATTTTACTTTTCTCCTTATCATTGATCAAATTTCATCAGTGTTATCAATCATTTTTATCATATTTTTTGAAAGACTGATATTATATTTTTATTTACATTTTTCATTTATATTTATTGTGAATTTTTGTAATACTAAATAAGACAAAGAAGAAAATAGCAAAACTAACAACAACAACTTAGGTAGGTATTAATGTATTATATAACATTATTATTAACATTATTATATAACATTATTATATAACATTATTATTAATTTTTGGAAGTGAATATGGATGTTATTAATTAAGGAAAAAATGTATGTAAGTTAATTTATTGTAATTATGACATTTATTAAATATTAGATATTATTATACTAGATTGATTTAGGGTACTTTGTAAATAGTTACTTTATAATGAATAGTGAATACCGCCTTCACTAGTCAGTACATACACTTGTGAAAATTAGTAATTACTTTATTAAAATAATTTTAGTATAAATTTAATATATAATATAAATATAATTTTTGTTTAAATATTTACGTCCAATGTTATAAGTATAAAAAAAGCAGGTAAAAAAGTATTTACTTACATAAAAAACTAAAAAACTAAAAAAAAACCTACAGATTTGTAACACCAATATATTCTGCGTTTACTTTAAATCTAAAAATTTTCAAATAATATTAATTATTATACTCACAAAAAATAGTATAAAAAACTAAATGTTGTGGCATAATGTGTCAAATAAAAAATTATAAGTAAAAAGTACTACCTAAAACTTGTTGAAGCCACTATACATTTATTGGATACTATACATATATATAAAAAAAACTTTTGAATACAATTTTTTAATCCATTTATACATCAATCACAACCAGATTTTTACTCAAATTTCGAGGTAGATACCTTTAAAAAATTAAACAAAAATAATACCAACACCAACATTAATAATACATTCAAAAATTCACAATAATAATACGAGTATAATAAATAAAAATATATAAAATATAATAGCATATATTAATTATTGTCACCTTCATTGTAAATCAATCTAGTCTAGAAAAAATATAAAATATAAATGAAAAATGAATAATAAAATATAAAATAAAAATATAATATCAGTCTTTCAAAAAATATGATAAAAATGATTGATAACACTGATGAAATTTGATCAATGATAAGGAGAAAAGTAAAATGACTAAACGTAGCATGTTTTCAAATTTCGCGTCCCGTGAACAGATGGGTATGTAGTTAGTAAGTAGCACTGCAAAATAGATTTGGAATAAAAACCTATCAACAATATTAAAAATCCAGTACTTTGCCATCTAGTCTTGACCACGCTGGCTGATAGGAGAGTTCAAACAAACCTATCATTTTTGGCAAAACTAATTAATGGTCAAATTGACTCACCTGTTCTTTTAAACAAACTTAATTTTAGAATCCCAGTTTTTAATTCTCGTAGTGTTTTCCCATTCCATATTCTCTTTTGTTCTGTGAATTATTTGCGAAACTGTCCTATGTCACGCATGATGCGACTAGCGAACGAGGATCCTTCGTTTCTATTGGGGAACTAAACAAGTCCTATGGTAATGTTATTACCTTTTTAATTTTAATTTCTTATATTTTTACTGTACATACTTTAGTTTTAAGATTAATTTCAACATTTGTATTGGGCTTGTCCCGTTTCATAAATAAATAAATAAATATTCTCACCTTTAAGTTTCATAATTATTACTACACCACATTTACTAATTTACTGAGCATTGTTTACAATCACTAATAATTGAGAAATGATTACCGCAGATTCTATGCCATGTAGAAATCGGGATAATTCGAACATCTGTAGCCATTATTTCCTTTTATTTCATTGATTTTTTGGAAATCTACCTATATTTGTGAACAAATTAGAAAATTAGACTGACTCCACATTATTAAGATATATAATCAGTACAACTAGAAAATAATACTTACATTTTAACGTAATGTGGCGTGCGATACATTGGATGTTTTACTAAAAAGAATACATATCCATGGTGATTTTGTAACAAAATGTATGAATAGAGCACTGTACCTACGACTGTAGTTCTGTAGTCTGTATTTTTGTTCAAATTTCAAATAATCGAGACTCGCCAGTGATTCGAATTTAAAGTCTGCATCGAAAAAATAATAATATTATTATGTTGTTATTTATTTGATAACAATTATTACTATCATAGTTCGTGGTACATGGTGATAAGACAGAATCGCGGGCATTAAAATAAATTATGTACATCGCCGCCGACGACGACAATGCTACAGTATTGCAGTAAACGAAGGAGTAGTGATGGGGGCTATACCGGCGGCTATAGAAATATAAATCGTGAAATGCGGTCCAGTAGAAAGTTCAGATATTATAACTGTCATAAGAAATAGCCTCACGCCTTAATAATATATAAAGATACAACGCGGGTCAAAACCCAAAGTAGAGACCCTATTCGTAAGCAGCGCAGCCTGTGGCCGTTCAATCCTGCGACTCATTTCGAGTTGTTTTTTGATACGTACGATTTTCACGGTCTCCTGTGTTCAAGTATTCCTGATATACCAACATTAGTATAACCTAACGTGGTCATGGTATATACAACAACAAATAACCTAAAATAAGGGCTCGATTATTTGTCCGACGTCACCAGCACATCACACACTCACACGTCATTCCGAACACGTTCATTTCGTATTCGCGGTTCTCTCCGTCTAGTGCCCGTCTCCTGCCGTTCACTGTTTTGGATTTTAATTCTGCCATTGTGATCCGGCCGGGGTAGTCGTCTTACAACCGATTGTTGTATCACGACTGCCTTGGTCGGGGTGGTTTCCGGGAATGCCAGGATCAAAGGTCAAAAGTCAAAACCAAGTAAGTCTGTCTTTTATATTGGCATGCATTTCCGTGTTGCCTTCGACGATACGTTTTGTTTCTTTATTATCTTACCGTCGTCTCAATAATGTAATCATATATTGTGTTCTCGTACTTAAGGGACGTCAGCGAACTGTTTGTGTTTTCTCTGCGCATCGCAGATTAGATCTCTAATGAGGAAAATCACCCGTTACTAAAGTTATGGAGAATAATATTTTTGATGGTATGACGTCGTATCGATTTCGTGTCGAATATAAAGTCAAATAAAATTAAAATATAAAATCGATACGTGTCAAACCTAGAAACGTCAAAAACCGCATAAAAAATGATTTTCGGCGTAAGCGTTTTATCTCGTGTTGGTCTGACGGTGAACAAAATAATAATGCGTTGACATCCTCGTGGTGGAATTTCCTATCAATATAATAATATTATAGTTTAAAGTATTGTATCAATTACAACGTATTAATTGTTTATTTGTTTGCAGTGACGAGTATCGATCGATGGATGTGGGCCGAATAGAATATTCAAGATGGCCGCCAAACCGCGGGGCGCCGCAAAGCACTCGCTCTGGAAATCTTTAGTACAATCTACTCCGACGGACCTCTGAATAAACTTCTGCTGCAGTAATTCAATATTATGTACATTTGATTGTTGTCTATGAGCTATTGAGCTAGACGGCTATGTTATCGGTAATTTAATTCTGCACACACCCGTTTTCATGAGTGTACTGCAGAAAATTTAATTTTTCTGGTCCTGTCACAAAAAATAATTCCACACCGAGGGCAACCGTTTTTATGTGCGTACACCAGACAATTCTAAGTGTCAATTAGCCACAGCGTTGGCACGTTTGTTTTCATCCGATGGTCAAATTGTGGCTATGGGATAAAAGTTGGCGTTCCAACGCTGCGGCACTTAGAATGTTTGTTGTGCGCACGTAAAAACGTCTGCCCTCGTCATAAAACTAATATCGGAGATGTTATTCTCATTCAGAAAAATTAGATAATATGCAGTGTGCACTTGAAAACAGATGTACGTACCGAGATACAATTATCGTCCTACTATAATACAGTTTTATAATATTATATTGTTTGCTGTACCGATTAACTATTCTACTACTGTAATTCTATATTATGTATTTTTAATTGTTGTCTATAAACTATTGAGCTAGACGGATATATGTTAACGGTAATTTAATGCGCCACACACCCGTTTTCATAAGTGTACTGCAGAAAATTCAATTTTTCTGGTCCTGTAGCAAAAAAAAATTATACACCGTGGGCAACCGTTTTTATGAGCGTACACCAGACACTCTAAGTGTCAATTAGCCACAGCGTTGGCACGTTTGTTTTCATCCGATGGTCAAATTGTGGCTATGGGATAAAAGTTGGCGTTCCAACGCTGCGGCACTTAGAATGTTTGTTGTGCGCTCGTAAAAACGTCTGCTCTCGTCATAAAACTAACATCGGAGATGTTATTCTCATTCAGAAAAATTAAATAATATGCAGTGTGCACTTGAAAACAGATGTACGTACCGAGATACAATTATCGTCCTACTATTGTAATACAAAAACCTATATGAACAACAATATTATATTGTTTGCTGTACCGATTAACTATTCTGCTACTGTAATTCTATATTATGTATTTTTAATATTGTTGTCTGTGAACTATTGAGCTAGACGGCTGTTTACAATATTATTAACATTAACATATTATAGATAACTTAATAATAATTAATATGAATTTATTTTTGTAAAGTAAAATTTACTTATGGATAATTCTTTATTGTTTGTAACAGCGTACCTACTAATAAATGCATATTTAATTAAATAAAAATATTGTTTGAATTTATTAATTTATATATTATATCTACTTTTAAAAAGAAACGACGGTGCATTTTCGTGTATGATGAAAAATGTATGTACCAATTGTTCACGATTCTTGCGGTGTTACGTGGAAAAATTGAATTTTATGTCATTAATGTGTTATTTTAGCTGTAACTGTAGTTGTGTTATTATATACATTTAAAAATTAACTACCTATATAATATGTCAGTATGTGTTAATTACATTTCAATATTGGTTTATGCATGATAATAAGTTTTGTCATTGGTTATAAAATATTCTAGGTACAAGGTGCCTACTTGAATTTTATTCTGGATATAAGAGTGTCAAATTGCCGTCTTTCGAGTATAGAATATTACAACAATTTATCATCATAATATAATATAAGCGGCAAAGGATGTTAAATCTTATTACCTATTCTGCAATATTGAGGTACTGGATTTATCAGTTGTTGGATACCAGTGAATGTGTTTATCACCTAATTATTATTATGTAGTACAAATAAAAGTACCGATATATTGTAATATGCGCTAACTAAAACTGTTTACGGACATTTTCAGTATCAATTTTTATAATTTTTATTTCTGAGTGAATAAAATTTTATTTTTGGGTAAAAATTTTGAAAACATACAAGGTATACAAGGTTCCTATTATATTGTTAAAATGATGTGTGAAAAATATTAAAAACGGGTTACAATTTATTTTTATAAGTATTTAAAGTTCAAATATTAACAAAATACTTAAAAACGACGAAAATGTGCAAATTATTTTGAGCTAGAAATTCATAAAAAAACATTTTTTTTTTAAATCTTTAAGGTTTGAAAATGTAATACAAGACTCCTTGTAAATTAATCAAGAAAAAAAAATGTCTTCATGAAAGTCAAATTAAATTTTTATGAGTGTTTAAGTTCATATTTTTACAACATATTACATATTCACTCGATTTCTCATGTAGTGATTTTCTTATATTGTTGTAATTCAATACCCTGTAAGTATACATGAAACTTAAACTGAATGTTTATATTTTCATTTTCTAAACAACATACAATATTGAAAACATTTTCACTTATTTTGAGTGTTTACGCACAATTTCAAATTTCCAATTTCAAATGTTTAAGTTTTTTTTTCTACAAGTACTACCGGGTTACAGTAAAAAAAAAAAATTGATGTAAGAGAAATCGAGTGAATATCCAATGTTGTAAAAATTTGAATTTCAAACGCTCATAAAACTTTAATTTGACGTTCTTATTGAAATTTTTTTCGTTGATAATGGTAGATAATCTTATAAGGAATCTAGTCTTACATTTTAAAATCTAAGATTTAAAAAGAAAAAGTTTTATGAATTCTTAACTCAAAATAATTTGCTAATTTTTGCGATTTTTAAACTTTAAATGCTTATAAAAAAAATTGTGACAGAGGATTTTTAATATTTTTCATCTACCTTTGAAACAATATAATAGGAGCCTTCTATTAAATTTTGAAACTTTTTTAAAAAACAAATAAAATTTTATTGATATTTTTAGAAAAAAATCTAAAAAAAATGGAATATTAAAAATATGTCTCTAAACAGTTCAAAACAAATCAAAATATTTTGAATTGTTATCGTGTATAGAAAAATAAAATATAAACAACCAGTGAAAATTTCATGTATATACGTTCATTTGTTTAAGTGTCACACCAAAAACCAAAATCAATATTTTGAAAAACCGATTTTGCGTAAAAATTCCCTTTTTTCTCTAATTTGTATGTTGTTTTTCCCGGCGCTCTTGCAAACTATTTCGATTTTTAAAATTTGACCTCCACCTCCCGAATGCACAAACTAGATTCACTTTCCCATCGAAAAAGATACTGTTGAAGAAAATCGAAGCAGTTTCACTGCCCCAAACCGTGATGACAGACACAAAAGAAAAAACACAGATATATATAATATTATATCACTGCATATAAATGATACACAGGGTACCCGTCACATCTTATCACTTTCAATCACCAATACATATTTTGATTTGAAATTTTTTAATATGCGACAAGTCCACAAGTAGTTGCTGGTCACAGGTGAACTGCCGTATAACCACAAAACAATAACCACTCTTTTCATTTTTTGGACATGAGCTTATCACTCGACGATAGAAAGACATAGAATATTCTGGGGAAATCGTAATTTCGTAATATTAAACTGTAAATTGTATGGATGGACCATATTTTGATTTTTTGATACTTCAGTTTCATATTATATCGACGAATAATATTTTTAAATTATTACAAAATAACCAAAATCTTTAATACTGATTTTAATATGTAATTTCGTCCAAATTTTAAATTAAAATATCTGTAAAAAATAACTGTGTTTATGTATTTTTTAGATATTTTGGTTACAGTATGAACTATTTTTGAGAATCTTAGTTTTCAATCCTTGGTTATAAAAACTGTTCATTTTATAATATTTTTATTACACTGATTGATAATTTTCAAGATTTTGATAAATTTTTTCAAAATTTGAACTTCAAATGCTTATAAAAAAAATGTGTGAGTACCTTTGTATTTTTAATATTTTACAATTGCTATTATAACAATATATCAGGAGTCTTGCATTAAATGTTCATCCATTTTTACCCAAAAAATAAAATTTAATTGATATTTATAGAAAAAAAACTAAAAAAAATTAAAACTGACAATGTCCGTAAACAGCTCAAAAGAGTCAAAAAATTGACCTATAATAAACTCCAAATTAATCATATCACAATATCTATTACTCATTAGTCATTAGGTACTTATAACGGGTTGTACATCAATAACAAACGGTGATACTATCATAGGTATATAATAGTGTACTATAATATGTTTATATTAGCATTTCCTATACACCATACAATTTTGAAAATATTTTGACCCTTTTTGAGCTGTTTACGGACATTTTAGTTTTCAATTTTTTTAGTTTTTTATTCCATAAATATTAATAAAGTTTTATCTGTTGTTAAAAAAAGTGTAACAATATAATACAAGGCTAATGATATATTGTTACAATATCAGTTGAAAAATATTAAAAAAACATAGGCACAATTTTTTTTGATAAGCATTTAAAGATGGAATTTTGACAAAATTTATCAAATTAAAGAATAACTATTTTAGTTATTTCGTTGTGATTGTATACTATTATTCTTAAACTTCTTAAGTACACTATTATATATCTATGATAGTATCATGGTTTGTTGTTGATGTTTAACGCGATATAAGTACCTACCTTATGGATATTGTGGTATGATTAATTTGGAATTTATTATAGGTACCTACCTATTATAGGTCAATTTTTTTTTTAATAACATAGATAAGTATACTTAGTATTCATTCAATCAAAGAATCATTGAATTGATTCAGTGAATCGATTCATTTTAATGAGCTGAATCACATTAATTAGTTCATTAAAATTAATTGAAAGTACCCATCACCGAAGTGCACGACTGCCACAGAATAAAATATAATTAAAAAAATATGTACATCGCCGCCGACGACTTTTTTTTAAATAATTAATTTTTTGGACTTTTCTCTTCTGATGGCTCATCTGCACACCGAGTACTTTAGTTAGAAATAGGAATCGTGAAAATCATCAATTTTATCGCGTATAAAAACCAATGAAAATTCGAGTAGACATTTTTATTAAGAATAGTAATAATAATAATAATAATAATTATAACAATAATAATAATAATAATAATAATAATAAATAATAATTATAATTGTTTATGTATATATATAATATAATATATAATATTATGTATGTTACAACCATGGATGGCGTACAATTTCGTTATTTGCATATAGTATTAATGTATTATAATGGCCGGCAGGCCGATCTTCGCATTCGAAAAAAATAGAAGGTAAACTAATATCTTTTTATAAGATAAGATTAAGATTTTTAATATTTTTCATCTGCCTTTGAAAGAATATAGTAGGAGCCTTGTATTAAATTTTCAAGTCTTTTTGCAGATGAGCCACCGAGTACTTGAGTTAGAAATAGAAATCGTGAAAATCAGTCCAGTAGGAAGTTCTGATATTATAACTGTCATAAGAAATCTCCTCACGTATTAATAATGTATAAAGATACAACGCTGGTCAAAACTCAAAGTAGAGACTCTATTCGTATGCAGCGCAGCCTGTGGCTGTTCAATCGCGCGACTCATTTCGGGGCGTTTTTTTATGCGTACGAGTTTCAATGGTCTCCAAATTCAAGTATTCCCGGTATACCAATATTAGTAAAATCTAACGTGGTCGTGGTATATACAACAACAAATAACCTAAAAGAAAGTGCTCGATCCTTTTTCCGACGTCACCGGCACATCACACACACGCACGTCATTCTGAACGCGTTCATTTCGCCTTCGCGGTTCTCTCCGCCAAGGTGCCTAGTGCCCATCTCCTGCCGTTAACTGTTTTGGATTTTAATTCTGCCATTGTGATCCGACCGGGGTAGTTGTCTTACAACCGATTGTTGTATCACGACTTCCTTGGTCGGGATGGTTTCCGGGAATGCCAGGATCAAAGGTCAAAAGTCAAAACCAAGTAAGTCTGTTTTTTATATTGGCATGTATTTCCGTGTCGCCTTCGACAATACGTTTTGTTTCTTTATTATCTTACCGTCGTCTCAATAATGTAATCATATATTGTGCTTTCGCACTTAAGGGACGTCAGCGAACTGTTTGTGTTTTCTCTGCGCAACGCAGATTAGATCTCTAATGAGAAAAATCACTTTTAGGAAAAGCATTTTATCTCGTGTTGGTCTGACGGAAAACAAAATAATAACGCGCTGACCTCCTGGTGGTTAGGTCACCTTCTCGTGGGGGAATTTCCTATCAATATAATAATATTATAGATTAAAGTATTGTATCCATTACAACGTATTAATTGTTCATTTGTTTGCAGTGTTCACGTGACGTGTATCGATCAATCGACGTGGGCCGAATAGAATATTTAAGAAGGCCGTCAAACCGCGGGCCGCCGCAACGCACTCGCTCTGGAAATCCTTAGTACAATCTACTCCGACGGACCTCTGAATAAACTTCTGCTGCAGTAATTCAATATTATGTACATTTGATTGTTGTCTATGAACTATTGAGCTAGACGGCTATGTTAACGGTAATTTAATTCTGCACACACCCGTTTTCATGAGCGTACTGCAGAAAATTTAATTTTTCTGGTCCTGTAACAAAAAAAAAATTATACACCGAGGGCAACCGTTTTTATGAGCGTACACCAGACACTCTAAGTGTCAATTAGCCACAGCGTTGGCACGTTTGTTTTCATCTGATGGTCAAATTGTGGCTATGGGATAAAAGTTGGCGTTCCAACGCTGCGGCACTTAGAATGTTTGTTGTGCGCTCGTAAAAACGTCTGCTCTCGTCATAAAACTAACATCGGAGATGTTATTCTCATTCAGAAAAATTAGATAATATGCAGTGTGCACTTGAAAACAGATGTACGTACCGAGATGCAATTATCGTCCTACTATTGTTATACAAAAACCAATATGAATAACAATATTATATTGTTTGCTGTACCGATTAACTATTCTGCTACTGTAATTCTATATTATGTATTTTTAATTGTTGTCTATAAACTATTGAGCTAGACGGATATATGTTAATGGTAATTTAATGCGCCACACACCCGTTTTCATAAGTGTATTGCAGAAAATTCAAATTTTCTGGTCCTGTACCAAAAAAAAATTATACACCGTGGGCAACCGTTTTTATGAGCGTACACCAGACACTCTAAGTGTCAATTAGCCACAGCGTTGGCACGTTTGTTTTCATCCGATGGTCAAATTGTGGCTATGGGATAAAAGTTGGCGTTCCAACGCTGCGGCACTTAGAATGTTTGTTGTGCGCTCGTAAAAACGTCTGCTCTCGTCATAAAACTAACATCGGAGATGTTATTCTCATTCAGAAAAATTAGATAATATGCAGTGTGCACTTGAAAACAGATGTACTTACAAAAATACAATTATCGTCCTACTATAATACAGTTTTATAATATTATATTGTTTGCTGTACCGATGAACTATTCTGCTACTGTAATTATATATTATGTATTTTTAATATTGTTGTCTATGAACTATTGAGCTAGACGGCTGTTTACAATATTATTAACATTAACATATTATAGATCATAATAAATATGAATTCATTTTTGTAAAGTAAAATTTACTTATGGATAATTCTTTATTGTTTGTAACTGCTTACCTACTAATAAATGCATAATTTATTAAATAAAAATATTGTTTGAATTTATTAATTTATATATCTACTATATCCTATACTATATACTATATAGTATATACTATATATACTATATCTACTTTTCAAAAGAAATGACGGTGCATTTTCGTGTATGATGAAAGATGTATGTACCAAATTTTTCACCATTCTTGCGGTGTTACGTGTAAATATTGAATTTTATGTTATTAACTTGTTATTTTAGATGTAACTGTAGTTGTGTTATTATATACATTTAAAAACTAACTACCTCTAATATGTCAGTATTTGTTAATTACATTTCAATATTTTTATGTAATTGTTTATGCATGCTACTAAGTTTTATCATTGGTTATAAAATATACTAGGTAGGTACAAGGTGCCTACGTGGATTTTATTCTGGATATAAGAGTGTCGAATTGCCGTCTTTCGAGTACAGAACATTACAACAATTTATCATCATATAATATAAGCGGCAAAGGATGTTAAATCTTAAAACCTACAATTTAAATCTGCAATATTGAGTACCTACAGGTACTGGATTTATCAGTTGTTGGATATCGGTGAATGTGTTTATCACCTAATTATTATTATGTAGTATAAATTATAGTACCGATATATTGTAATATGCCCTAACTAGAACTGTTACGGACATTTTCAGTGTCAATTTTTTTAAATTTTATTTTTGATTAAAAATCTTGAAAACATACTACAAGGTTCCTAATATATTGTTAAAATGATATGTGAAAAATATTAAAAACAGGTTACAATTTATTTTTATAAGTATTTAAAGTTCAAATATTAACAAAATACTTAAAAACGACGAAAATGTGCAAATTATTTTGAGCTAGAAATTCATAAAAAAACATTACATATTCACTCGATTTCTCATGTAGCGATTTTCTTATTTTGGTGTAATTCAATACACTGTAAGTACATGAAAATTCCACTGAATGTTTATATTTTCATTTTCTAAACAACATACAATATTGAAAACATTTTTAGTTATTTTGAGTGTTTACGCACAATTTCAAATTTCCAATTTCAAATGTTTAAGTTTTTTTTCTACAAATATCAATAAAAATTGTTTTGCCAAAAAGCGTGAAATGTAATACAATGCTCCTGTACAAATATTAAATATACATAAGACAATTTTTTTTAATAAGCATTTTAAGTTCGAATTTTGACAAAATTTAATAATTATTAGTAGTGAAAAAATGTATAAAATGTTCAACTTATATAGCTAAGGATTGAAAAATTAAAACAAGGTTTCATGTAAATAGATCATATTATATAAATTATTTTATTCACAATCATATCATCGAATATACTTAGTTATATCATAGGCTGACTGACTGCCTTCGTTCAGAACCGTTTTTCTTATACAATGATTTTATATCATTGAATTTAAATTTAACACCGTCCATTACACTATTAAAGAGACTGACTTATAACCTACTGTACAGCAGAGCGACATACACTTGCCCACCTTTTTTTAAAATTTAAAATGTATTATTTAAAAATTAAAATAGACCAGGAATAGTACCTACCCATATTCTTTGCCAATCATATTAGCTGACTTATTTATCCGAAATCTAATTTTTAAGGGTTAAAGAGTTCATTTTCAAAAAAGTGGTTTAAGTCGTCTCTAAGAAAACTTCATGACGAATATACAAATACATAATATGTTTCAGAAATTTTATCCGATGACTAGGAGAATACGGTACAGTTGGCATAAAGTAAGCCTGTTTTGGCAGAGAACAGATACCTATTTAAAATTTTATAGTTGTATACTATTATAATAGTATTAGAATATTTATCATCATAAAAAATGAATCATTATAATTGTATGGTTCTCTAAACGTGAAAGTTTTATTAATCCAAAATGTATATAATATTTATGTACTTAAATCCATGATGTTTATTTCTATGCTATTCTAGAATGCTAGATCTAAAAAAACCTTAAGTGTATTATTTGGGATCGATGATGATTAACTTTTATTATTATTTTATATAGTTCATTTGTAAATCTCAATTTCCACTACCACAATTCAATTTTAATTTTTTTTTATCAGAATTATACAACTGTACGACGAAAAACCGATTTTAACTAATATTGAAACAGACATCATATTTATAATATAAAATAAAATTATCATTTGTAAATATTTTTTAAAACAAAATAATTATTTATTTATTTTTTTTTTTATTATTAAGAATAAGGCTTCGACATCGGTGGTCATTAGCCTGAAAAGGTTTACAATGGTAGATTAAGATTAGAAATATTGATAAAATCTTATGTACATAGTAACATGAAAATTGAACAAAATGAGTAAATAAATAAAATAAAATAGTAGTGTTAAATAAATAGGTAAAACAGTGGTAATTACAGATTTTTATAATAGGTTGGATACTTTGATGGCATTAAAAAAGTTGAAGATGGCATCGGTGTTGGTTTCACCAAGTGCTTCTTCGATGTTGGAGAGGAAGTTTAAGATGCTTCGTTCATGGTTGTACTTGGTGCAGCTGAGTGTGAGATGTTCAATTGTCAGTGGTAGGTCACATTGATGGCAGGTTGGATGTTCATCATGGTTGAAAAGGAAAGAATGGGTGAGATGTGTGTGGCCAATTCTGGCTGTAGTTGTGACGATATCTGCATTACGGGTTGTGTTTATGGGGGATCGCCATTTCTGTATGGTTTTTTTCATATTTTTTAATTTGATATCCGAGGTTCTGTCCCATTGTGATTGCCATTGTTTGTTTGAGATTAGGTTGATTATTCTTGATAGGTCTTTATATGGTAAGGAATTTCTAACAGTTGATTCAGTGGATGATATAGCTTGGTTCGCTAGTAGGTCGACTTCTTCGTTGCCATTGAAACCAGTATGTGACGGGACCCACATAAACTCTATAGTATTTTTTGAGTTAGCTATAATATTGATTATTTGTTGAGAGATTTCATTGGACGGATTAGGAGATAGTAAAGAAGTTAAGGCACTGAGAGAGTCGCTTATGATAAGAGCTTTTTTTATGTGGGTGGATTAGTAGATAGTTGCTTCTTTGATGGCGGTTATTTCTGCTGCGAAGATGCTGAAGTACCAAATTGTTCACCATTCTTGGGGTGTTACATGAAAATATTGAATTTTATGTTATTAACTTGTTATTTTAGCTGTAACTGTAGTTGTGTTATTATATACATTTAAAAATTAACTACCTATAATATGTCAGTATTTGTTAATTACATTTCAATATTTTTACGTAGGTAATTGTTTATGCATGATAATAAGTTTTATCATTGGTAATAAAATATACTAGGTACAACTGTACAAGGTGCCTACATGGATTTTATTCTGGATATAAGAGTGTCAAACTGCCATCTTTCGAGTATAGAACATTACAACAATTTGTCATATAATATAAGCGGCAAAGGATGTTAAATCTTAATACCTATTCTGCAATATTGAGTTCCTACAGGTACTGGATTTATCAGTTGTTGGATACCGGTGAATGTGTATATCAACTAATTATTATTATGCAGTACAAATTATAGTACCGATATATTGTAATATGCGCTAACTAAAACTGTTCACGGACATTTTCAGTATCAATTTTTTTAATTTTTATTTCTGAGTGAATAACATTTTATTTTTGGGTAAAAATCTTGAAAACGTACTACAAGGTTCCTTATATATTGTTAAAATGATATGTGAAAAATATTAAAAACAGGTTACAGTTTATTTTTATAAGCATTTAAAATTCAAATATTAACAAAATACTTAAAAACGACGAAAATGTGCAAATTATTTTGAGCTAGAAATTCATAAAAAAAATTTTTTTTTAAATCCATAAGATTTTAAAATGTAATACAAGACGCCTTGTACCTTTATCATGAAATAAAATGTCTACAAGAAAGTCAAATTAAATTTTTATGAGTGTTTAAGTTCATATTTTTATAACATTACATATTCACTCGATTTCTCATGTAGCGATTTTCTTATTTTGTTGTTATTCAATAACAAATAACTGTAAATACATGACAATTCCACTAAATGTTTATATTTTCATTTTCTAAACACCATACAATTTTTAAAACATTTTGACTTTTTTTGAGTGTTTATGCACAATTTCAAATTTCAAATTTCAAATGTTTTAGTTTTTTTTTTCTACAAATATCAATAGACTTAAATAATAAACTTAAATCTACTTGTCAAAGTAAGCAGTGTTATTTATTGTTTATCTACATATAATAAAAATTTTTTTTTGGATTAAATACTTTAAATTTCTCAGTTTCTCTATTTTAGAAAACATAAATTATTACACATTACAATAGGCATATATTTGTATTCATTTCAGATCCTAAATTTTACATATACTTTGTTCTATAATAATAATCTTTTATTATCTTCAGTCAATCGCCAAATAAAAGAAACTGCAATTAAAAGAAACTGCAATATGAAAACAAAATTTTTCTTTTTAAATGATTAGTAAACATTCGGTATGATGAAAATATTTTTTATTTTTAATTCTAAAATGTTGTTTTTAAATCAAATTAATTTTTCAAATATAAGTAATTTAAGTTTTGAATATTTAAATCGTTTTATATGTAATAATCTAGTAGTAGGATGTAGAGAAGACCTATTAACATTGAACTTGATTCCATAAAATAATTGAGTGAAAGCATAATACACTTTTTAAAATGCTTTTCTACTCTACGTTTACTGAATAGATGGTTAAGATCTAGAATGAGCGAGGATAAGTTAACAGTTCTAGCTTTGTAATAAATTCCCAAAAATATTAATATTCATTAATTGAATCATCATTAATAGTATTGCTAATGATAAAAATAGAAATTGTGATTTTATTTTATAGTTTTATTAATTGTACTGTACAATGTTTATGATGGTAAGAAACTAAGAACTATTTTACTTTTGTTTTGTAGGTGCATTACGCTGGCATCCGCAGGTTAGAAAATGTGCTTACTCAAAACCGGGAACCAAAATTTGTTTTATAATTTGTACAAGTTTGTAATCACATGTTTTATTTTTTGAACAAATTTTTAGATTTGAACCGTGATTAATTTTATTTGAATATGAGTTATAACAAAACATCAAACTTCTTAAAAAATAAAGATGTAGGTAATAAATATGAAGTTAAAATGATAATAGAAAATGATAAATTGGTAATAAATGTTTACCTAGTAAGTGAGAACTTGTTATTTAATGTAGGTATATTAATACTTAAACTAGTTGTTACTTAAGTAAAGTATTTATTTCAGCATACATAGTAATCTTGATACATTATTTTTATACACACATTTACCTATATCTTTATTGTATCGAATAAACAAAATAAATTAAATCTTTAATATATTTGGAAAAATACTTTGAATTTTACATGAATACATTTTTAACTTATGGAAAGTTTGACAAAAAATCGGTTAACCCATATAATTAAATGTCCACAAAATGTGTTCTCGTCCTTCGAGAATTCTTGGATCCACCCCAGCAATGCTATATAATATACAAAACATTTAGATCGATTTAAAGGCTTTATTAGCTATTTATCTAGCCTTATAAATACTAGCTATTTTAAAGGCTTTAAGACTCTATAATTATTTGTAATTTCCACTACTCAGATGGTTTTTGATTGATATTAGATGATAATCAATACATATTTTCAAGGCTGGGCATTAACGAGTTAAAAGTTAAAATTAAGTTAAAACGTTAAGTTAATTTTAATTAAGTTAATAACTCGTTACTTTTTTTACAAATTAACTTTTAACTTAATAAGTTACTTTTTTTTAAGATTAACGTGTTAACTTTAAGTTAATTTTATTTAAAATTATCTAAATTAAGTTAATTTTAGTGCAAAGAAAAATGCAAATTATTAATGAGGTTTTTAGTATATTTTATGATTTACTATTTTAATATGAATTTCCTGTAGACGAAAATAATATGAAAAATAACTTTAATAGTCATTATATGGGCTATATAATATCTACCTACACGTTTATCATTATAAATTGTATTAATAATATTTCCAAAGATAGGTTATACAGATTATCGTTTAAATGGGTTCCCTGAAGTGGATGTCGAATGTTGTCGTGAACGTTTTTCCATTATTAAATAAATGCAATTATAATCGGCTAGTCCGAATTTGGTTCAACAATAATTTATTACCGGCATTATAACAAGTCACAACACATATAAAATGCGGAATTTAATAAATAATTGTTGTGACATGTTATTGGTGAAGAATATAATAAAGACAACTAATAAGTAATAAAATGATAAAATATAAGTATACCATCATGTGTCAACCTTCGTAATATAAATTTATTACCCATTCAATATTTCTGCTTGGTATTTAATTAAATTTATATAAATTTAATTAATATGATGTATATTTCACTTAAACTTTTACAGATATGAGTGAATAGCTTTGTATATACAAATATACTATATAATATTAAAATAAAGAGTACCTAAACATAATACAATATTATTGTTATTTGTATGTATTTAACGTAAATAAGATTACAAAAATTTTATATTATTATGATTTGTGAATCAAGGCTCTGTTCGTTTTATTTTTATAACATTGTTATTGTATAAACAGTAAACACTATAAACCCATGGAAATCCTAAGAATATTCTGTGAAAATAGTAAATACCACGAGAGCTAGTGTCGACGGGGATTAATCACAAAACAACTGTGGTTTAATTTCCAATTTAATTTCATTATCCAACAAGCATGTGTTCTGTTCGCATCTTGTTAGAATTTATAATATATAGTTATTAGTTTATTACTTTATAAGCTTATTATATTTCTGTAAAAGTTTATTATTTTTTTAAACTACAATGTCTGAAGACCATTTAAAGTGGCCCTATTTAAAAACTTATTTCGAACAACAACTATCAACATCAGATACAACTGAAAAAAAATCAAATTTTACATTCAAATGCATGCTATGCATGCCAAAAATAAAATTGATATCAACTTCTATAAGTTCAAATTCAAATTTAAAAACTCACATCAAGGTAAGTTAATTTATATTTTATAGTAAAATACTAAAATATATATTATATATATCGTTCCTCACGCATATCGGACAATTATAATTATAATTATTCGTGAATTTAGAAAATATTAAAAATATCCGGTTAATGTTAAGGTTCAACTGTCTATTATTATTATTAAATTGTTTTCAATAATAACAAAATAAATCACCATATTATAGTAAAAGTACCAATTATACAGCTTTTGTAAACAACTCGAAAAATTAATAATTAAAATTATTTTTTGATCAATTTAGCTACCTAACAAGGTACCTGTTTTAAAAAAATTTCAGTAATTGTTATGATTTTTGTTATTTTACAATATTATCTAAAGTAAAACTAAAACTCATAGGTATAAATTACCGTAATTTCACATCAAGTATTGAAAAATAAGTGGATAAATTTAAAAATGTGCGATTTTTATGCGTTTTATATTATTGAAGTTAATACCTATTTTTTCAGCATGTTCATCCAAGTGAATTAATTACATTTAATGAGCTTGGAAAAAGGAAGTCGTACAATATTAATAATTGTACTCAACCAAAAAAACAGTTGAAATTATCGGAAGTAGGAAAAACTGTAAAAAATCTTAGTCAAACAGAATTTGATAAGGCTAACCTAGAACTCATTATAAATACTGTGTCACCTTTTTCTTTGATTGAGCACCCTGCATTTATAAAATATTGTCACTTAACATCCAATAAAGTTCCTATGTCCAGAAGAAGTTTGATGAGAAATGTAAGCTCATTGTTCAATGATATGATTCAACAACTGAAGACTGAACTAGAAAAAATTGAATATGTTTGCATTACTGCAGATTGTTGGAGTATTTTCCACAGGTAAAATATTATTTTTAAATTATCAAAAAAATAAATTTTTAATTGTTATTCAATAATAATATAAAACCTATGTTTACAAAATAAATTTATTGTAGATCGTATATGGATTTTACAATTCATTGGCTGAACCCAATTACATTGGAACGTAATTCCCGCGCCCTCGCTTATAGACGCATGTTAGGGAGGCAAACATACGATAATATAGCAGAAATAATTGAAAAAGTTCTTACAGAATTTGATGTACAGTCTAAAACCACTCTAATTGTCACAGATAACGCAGCAAATTTCGTTAAAGCTTTCAAGTAAGATGTATATTTTAGAATGGCCTATTTGTATTAGTTATAAATATTATGATTTATGTTAATTTATTATAACGAATTCATTAAGCTATGATTGTACACCAACTTTTTGAATTTTATTTAAAATTGTAATTTATATACAGTGCTGATAATTAAATATTATATTATCTTTTTCAACAGTATAAAAAATACTAGAATTAATCTCTAAACGCTGGTATACAATTATAGTTTCTTTTTACTTTTTATAATAATAATATACTAATTGTATGTATTTATATATTGTAATTTTTTGTAATAGTTATTCATTTTATTTTTATAATTATAAGTTTTTCAATTTTAAATGTATTTATTTTGATTTTAGAGTGTTTGGTGCTAATAATGAAATTGACAATAGTGGTAATAATATTGAAATGTGTGGAATTGAAATTGAAAATGATGAAATATTGAGAACCATAAATATCACTGAAATACTTGATGGTCAAACTCAAAACACAAATGATGTATTAGATATAAAATTGCCAAAACATCAAAGATGTGCTGCGCACACGTTAAATTTAATTGCAACAGTTGATATTCATGAAGCAGAAAAAGATGGTCCATATAAAGTACTTAGTAGACGTGTGTTTGCTAAATGTCAATCTATTTTCAATAAGCAGAATCAATCGACACAATGTGCTGATAAAATTAAAGAAATTCTGGGAAGATATCTTATAACACCAAACGCTACCAGGCAAGTTAATATTATTTAAATTTCAATACTTTAAAATTAAATATCATGTATTATTATGACTTATCAGTGTTTCATTATTAATAACAAAATAAATTACTATAATTTTCAGATGTAATTCGTTCTACGATGCCAAAAAAATGTATTGTTGACCATATAGATAAAATGGATACAATATTCACAGCATTTCAATTAACTCCTTTCTCAGGTCAAAGAGAGTCTTCATTTTTAATTGAATACTGCAAGGTAATATGTTATTATAATTTATAATGATAGGTATAATGAAAGAAATATAATAGTTTAACAGTAAATTTACAAAAGAAAAAAAAATTTTTTTTATATTAATTTGTCATTACTTTGGGAAGAAGGAATTGAGAAGGAAATCAAATTTTCCTTCAATGGGATGTATGATACCTATTGTTTTATTATCTTAGGTGATGAAACCAATCGCAACAGGGCTAGAATGATGTTTTACAAGGTGAACAACATGTTTGTATTGGATATCTATTACCAACAATTACAGCTATAAACAAAGCCTTAAATGAATTCAATAATTTAAATTTCTGTAGACCATTGGTTCATGCTTTAAAAAATGGATTAACCAAAAGGTACTTTTATAAATTTTTTAAATTTGTATTATATTCATTGGAACTCAATGAAAAATGATATATGTACTCCAATGTTATTCATAAAAGTTAAAACTTATTTATACAGTTAAAATGGTACAAAAACGTTTTACAGAACAATTTCATAAATAGCGTTTATATTATTACCTTATGTCGCCCACATATTTATATATTTTAAATTTATAAGTAATAATGCACTTGTAATATTTAACGATTCTTAAGTTAAAACTGAATTATATCATTATAATGTGTTACATGGTACATTAAATATACATTATATTTTCAGGTTTAAAAATTACATGCAGTCAAAAACATTACAAGTTTCTTCGGCATTGGTACCAAAGTTCAAATTAATTTGGGCTAATCCCGAAGACAGAACATCATAAAACAACATGTTATTGATCGTGTGCAATTTCATTTTGATCAAAACACAAATCTTTCTTCTCTAAGTTCTTCAAATCTTGAAACAAACAGTGAAGATGAAGATGATTTTTTCACTTTTTCTAATGATGAAATCTCAGTAATTAACTCTGATTTCCAAACTTTAGTTACTAATTATTTAACAAATACTAACATTAAGGTACCACTTGATTTAACACACGAATTAAAAAAAGCTTATATAGAATTTAATACAGCTATACCGTCATCTGCTCCTGTGGAGAGATTGTTTAGTGCTGGTGGTCAATTATTTGACAAAAGGAGAGGATCCATTTCTGATAACAATTTTGAAATGTCTCTTTTGTTAAAATATAATAAATATTTTTGATGAAAATTTAAATTTTGTTTTGTCCTTGTAATTAATTAATATTAGGCAGTTAATATATGTATATATTTATTTATTTATGTTTATAAATAATATCTATGTACACATATATGATATATAGCCACATAAATGAGATTATCGATTATCTTATTTATATGTTACCTAAATGATATGTGGTGACTTTCAATAATGAATGCTGTAGTCATGACTCGACTATTTTATTATTTACCATGTTTATAACAGGTATTTAAATTTGTACGAAAAGTTTAAAGCTTATACAAAATATGTAATTTCTTAAGATATTTATTAAAGGTTTAACATTTATGGTTTTATTTTTATCTAAAAATATAGTACAAAGTAATTATATTTTTACTGATAATAATTGTTCATGTTGTGCTGAGCCTAGGTTTTAAAACTACACGGTGGCTGCATTTTGTCCTCAGTATAGAAAATATATTTGGGTGGTAGGTACTGCCTGTTTGATTTTTAAAATTTATGTGAATCAATTAAAAATATTGGTATCTTGGCAGTTGGGAGAAAACTATTAAGGTGTTTTTTTTTTTTTTTTGATGTACCACTTGGGTAAATTGATTTGAGTATGAGTTCAGGACTAAGATTTATTTTGGAAAAGTAGGTTTTTTGATAGCTAGTTAATACTTTTATGTCTCATTTAAAAAATTTCCCTAGTATTTTTCTTAAGTGTAAAAAAACTAATATTATGTGTGCAATTTTTTATTTTTGCAAAATAGAAAATTTTAACTTTAAACTAAGTTAAGTTACTTTTTTTTCAAAGTTAACTTTTAACTTAACGAGTTAACGTAAAAAATATGATTAACTTTTAATTTAACTTAACTTTATTATTTTAAAATAACTTAACTTAACGAGTTAAAAAAAATCGTTAACTTGCCCAGCCTTGCATATTTTATGGACCAATGACCTATTATATACATTTTTTGAATTTCTTGAATATCTTCAAACTATTGGCAAAAAATACAATTGCGAAGAGTGTACCAACAAAGTGAAAATGTCAACAATGTAATGCATGACATTGCTAGTGCCTTACATATAGATCTTAATTTGTTTGATATTGAAAATGCTTATCCTAAACCTTCGAACCGTAATCTGGAAAAGCCTTTGATAATTGTGGAATTTGCATCAAGGAGAAAACGTGACAAATTTATTAAGAAGCGAGGTAAAATTGAATACAAAAGTAATCGAATCTATATAAACGAAAGTCTTACGGCTTTCAATAGAAAACTATTCTGGGAATCGAGAATGAAAGGTAAGGAACTGGGCTATTGTTTCATTTGGACAATTCATGGCATCATATTTTGCAAAAAAATGAACAGGGCAACAAGATACAAGTAAAATGTTTAGAAGATCTTAATTTTTTATAATTTACTTAAATTATATCTTAGTATTTTTTATAATAAAAATAAACACATCCTTATTTATGTAACCTTCAACCGGGATTTTTTTAAACTTATATCAATTAATTTACATAATTTTCTCGAAAATTAATATAAATGGGTCTATTTTAATTATACATAAAATTGGGTTTACTGCTTATCAGCAATTATTTAATATTTTTATTACGTCAACACACTGTAATACAATACCTATAATTGGGCCATACAATCCAACACATATTTCAAACATTATAAAAAATATTATGCTGATTAGACAGTCATCAGTTATATACAACACTCGTTTTGTAAACACACATTCTTACCAAGGTTTCATAACTATAAGCATGCAACTTTTTTTACTATATAAATATTATAAATTATTGAAATAAATTCAGACTTCATAGACTACTATATCACAAACAATGACGGAAATATAGTAAATAAAGATATATATGAGTATTTGTTGGATATAGAGAGTAACGATTTGAACGTTTTACACATGAATATTAGGTCTTATAATCGAAATATAGACAAATTTTGGTGTTTGATAAACGACTCATTAAAGTGCTTAGACATAATTATCCTTAGTGAAACTTGGAATAGTACGGGGTTTACTCCCCAAAACCTAAGCTGTTTTTCGAGTTATAAAAGTGAAAATAATTTTAATCAAAACAATGGTGTAATAATATATGCAAACAATAAACATAATATATATGTTAATCAACTTCAATTGTTCTCAGAAGCTAGCTGTATACATTAGACTTAAAGATAAGTAACATGCCAATTACAATTTTTAGCTGCTTATCGTTCACCTCAAACTAATACAAATATTTTCTTATCTGAACTATCTAACTTAATGACTTCAGGTCCTAAACAAAAAAATTGTATATGGATTGGTGATATAAAAATTGACATATTAGAAAAAAATACTTCTCTTATAACCGAAAACTATTTAAATATACTATCGTCCAACGGTTTTTCTTCTCAAATATTTACGCATACTAGAGTGGGTTATGACACTAGTTCTTATATTGAGCACATATTTAGCAGAAATGTTAATCTCATTTCTGTAGGAATTAAGACTAGTATAACAGATCATTATACAATTATAGGTAGTTTAATAAACTGACAAGTAAACAACAAACACAAAGATGATTATTTAAATTTAATATCATATATCGATTACAACAAGGCAGTTAGATTATTATTGTGTATTCAATGGACTGGATTATTTGGAACCAATAATACTAATACAGCAATAAATATTTTTAATAATTATATATTACTATATTAGACACAATTAATAACTGTATTGTATCAAAGTCCCAATCAAGTAGGAAAAATCGTAGGATAAAACCCTTTATAACCAATGGTCTTGTGACATCAATAAAAAATAGAGATAAGCTTAATATGAAAGTTAAAAAGGATACTTCAAATCATAAATTGATAAGCTATTACAAAGCTTATAGAAATAAATTAACAATACTCATTCGGAAGGCTAAAGAACAATATTATATCAACAAAATAGAAATATGTAATGGTAATGGAAAAGAAATTCGGAAAGTTATTAATGAACTATCGGGGAGAAAAATTAAATCAACCGGGCTACCATTCAATGAAATAATAAAGGAAATATATCCGACATCAACACCTAAAGACTACTTAAACATAGTAAATTCATACTTAGCTACCACCGGAAATAGACTAGTTGAAAACAATTTTTCTAATAGTACAAATAATATACAATCTAATTTTGGAACAAATACTAATAATAAATCAAGCATAAGCGCTCCAACTTCAAGTTAAAAACCATAGGCAGTTACGAAGTAAAAAGTATATTATATAATCTGAATGATAACTCGGCACCTGGAGTTGATGGTTATACAAAACTATTTTTTAAACAAATAGGAGACAATGTGATATTACCCATTGTGCACATCATTATCTGTAGCATAACAAATGGTACTGTTCCTGATGAACTTAAAGTAGCTAGAATCGTACCGATTCATAAAAAAGTAGATTAAACTGATTTCACTCATTATAGACCAATCTCAATAGTAGAAATTCTAGCTAAAATCCTTAAAAAAATTATTAAAAATTAACTATTAGAAAACTTGGAGAGAGATAAAATGTTATTTACTGGACAATACGGGTTTAGAATAAAATTAGGAACAGAAAACGTTTTAATCGACATTAATAACTATTTACATAGCAAAAGGGATACTAAAAAAAAATTTTAATTTCATTCTTGGACTTGGAAAAAGTATTTGATTCAATCAGTAGACAATTATTATTAAACAAGTTAAAGGAATAAGGCTTTGATGACCATGCATTAAAATGGTTTACCAGTTATCTGAGTAACAGACAACAACTAACAACTATTGGACCTCATTTCAGTAATCATTGTTATGTTAAAGATTATGGAGTCACTCAAGGTACATCTTTAGGCACTATATTATTTTTAATATATATTAACTCTATACCTGCATCTTTATTAAAAGGTAAATTATTCATGTTCGCGGATGACATAGTACTAGTTAATTTCGAAGATAATTGGGAAAAATTAAAACATACCGTCGAAATCGATTTACGGCATATCTATGACTAGATGGAAAAAATCTGTTATCACTCAACATAAACAAATCGATTTGCATGAAAATAGTTAGTTACCAAACGATCACAGTTACCTGTTGGATATAAATTTATAATACATAAATGTTTAACTAGTATGACAAATTGTAGTTGCAAACCAATTAAATTGGTATTATCATTAAAATATAAAGGAGTGACAATGGATTTTAACTTAAAATGGTGAGAACATAAAAATAATATAAAAAATAAAATGAGGAGCTTAAATGTATTATTTTACAAAATTCGATTAATTGATAATTTAATTATAAGACAAATTTACATGGCACTGTGTAATTCGATACTATTATACGGCATAACCTGTTGGGGAAGCACCAACAGAATAGATATCATTGAAATTTAAATAACGAAGTAAAGAGTCTAATAAAAAGTTTATGTGAAAGTCTATAATTAATATGATTAATAAAAATAAGATAAAATAGTTAGTGATGTTGATGATAATGTGTGTATTACTAACATCATAAAAAGTCAATATGTCTAAACATAATATCTTATAATATATAAATATGTACCTATAATATTATGTAATGCAGATGTAAATTGTTGTTTCTATAGTTTTTTTTTTATCATGTTATGTTTATTTAATTATATCATATTTTTATTCTATTAGAATTTACTTTAAACAAATTATAATATTGTTGAACTCCGTGCACCAGATTCGAGCTTATAGCTCAGTTGGTATTTGTATCAGCTATTATTAATTTATTTTATTGTAAAAATGTAATTGTTATTATTTTGGCTGAATAAATAAATAATAAATAATTATAATATATTATATTAAAATAGGTATTGGGTTTTATCAAATATCTATACTCTATTCCATCTAAGAGTGAACCACTCTGCTCACCAAAACACGTTTTTCCGCGCATTCCCGCCACAATCCTGACATTGGTGAGATTTTGAACACGGGCGCCCGACGTCCGGAGATGACTGTCCGCCAATCACAGAACGCATAGCCATCGCATGGGGGGTCAGGTACTATTTGGCGGCTCAGTCTGCGTGCGTGAAAGCGGTTCACTCTTAGGTGGAACAAGGTATATACATAAGTCAACCACCAAAATATTAATTTCTATTCTGTAAATGTAATTCAAATATACTTTTAACAAGCGGCCACAATATAAGATATATTACACTTATACAGTTATTCATATTATATTTTCATGCATACTCTGTTCAAGTTAAGAAACGTAGTCCGACAAACGGGTGCTGCCAGACTATGGGTTGACAAACTGATCGCCGCTATATGACTAGTTTCTCTACTTGAACAGAGTATAGGTAAAAAAATTGAAAAATTGAGCCATCCTCAAGTTTCAACCCATAATAATAAAATAACAATAATTATAGTTTTCTTACATATTCTTCATTTGGAACCGCAAGGTCAGAACAAGAAATAAGTTGAATCACTTCATCAGGAGATAAACGTAAAAATTCATCATATTTTACCACTTCTCTGAAAATAATAATCGTAATGTATAGAATTTACATACTGAGCAAGAAAATTAAATTATGTTTATCTTACAAAAACTGTTTTTTAATATAGGCATCAGAACTTGACATCAGTTCTTTACAGTTATATAAGTCAGCAAGGGCTCTGATTCCGAGGCAAGTTGAAACATTTAGCTGTTTATGTAAGAACTCAACACAAGCGGATTTTATGTAGTCTAACTGTATGAGATCTGAAGCTGCTAACATATCCTTGAAAAATAAACAATAACAAATTTAAATCATTCTAGAATAAGTCTTATAAATATATAATACCTG
The DNA here is from genome assembly GCA_949089665.1 of Macrosiphum euphorbiae. NCBI lineage: Eukaryota > Metazoa > Arthropoda > Insecta > Hemiptera > Aphididae > Macrosiphum > Macrosiphum euphorbiae. The sequence goes on along the minus strand of CARXXK010000003.1, from coordinate 72,018,561 downwards.
TACATTCTCTTCGTTTACAATTATTTCACCAGTGTAAATATAATTTATCAAGAGTTGCAAAATGGTTGAGTTTATTCCTTTAAAACTATATGATCTTTATTCCTTTCTTCAAAGCTAGTGAACATGGCCTTGAAATATGGACTGGCTGATGCTAAGATAGCTTTCTGTCCAAGAACTACTGTACCATCGTCTGTTCCCAACTTAATATTCGCAAAACTCTTCATCTCTAAATACAAACATTTGTTAATTTTCTAGCTACTAATTTAAGTCACTACATACATTCTTAATGATTGCAAGACCCCAAGTACTTCTGCAGCGTGAGAGTTATTTTTAAATTTTTTTGGTTCACATTTTTCAAATTTCAGAACGCTTGTTTGATCACCCTCACATGGCAAATGTTGTAAATCATTTTCATCCATTTCTGTATAAAAATAAAACCTTTTTAAAATGTCAAAATAATACTTAAATGTACCAAATATTTAATATATTAAACATATTATAAATTAAATTGATAGCAACTTAAAAATATAAACATTTTTTGTGTTCAGTTCCAGCAGTTATTTACAAAAATTATTTTCATCAAATTTAAAGTTAACAGTTGATTCAGCACAAAATCGTTTTTGATAAAGAAAATCATTATTGGGTTCTCATGAATTATATTTCAAATGTTTATTAAAATGGTTCTTATTGATTTTATATTAGTACTAACTGAACCCGCGCATTTCACTGTCCGTAAAAAACTACAACTTTAAAAAAAATGTTGATTGTTCAATTTATTTTTTAACGCAACTAAGGCTCCCTGCTAGGCAACCCGACTATGTCTGATCATGGACAAAGTGTGACAGCATATCAAGTAGGAAATGTGTGAACATTTGATTTGATGAATGTTTTCACCTCATCTGCACGATTAACTAATGGCAACCAATACCCATTTGGGCACCTAATCTGGTTGGACCTAGGAGAGTGAAAAATACATTCTCATACCTACCAAATATACAAAAAAAACGTCATTTACATCGGTCAAGATGTTTCAGAGAAGTGCAACCACAAACACTGGGACACTAGCATTTTATATTGGATTATAATAGTATGTATATTTATTTAAATTTTGCTATTCATATACTCAAATGTATGCGCCAAAAAGTGGTTAGCCATGCTTCGGCACCTTAAAGCAATAATGACATTGAATTTTTTTTTGCTTTGGTTATGAACTATGATACCTAGGTCCTATTTGCAGATGGTGTGGTACCAATATTATTTCTTCGATATAATAAAACGTTAAGTACCTAGTTGCTTTGATAAAATATTATTGAATTCGCTATAGAATATTTTGTTCTGTCTTACCTATTATTTGCTGTTGGTGGCTTTCTTCAACCGAAATCGTTGACACAAATTTCAAATGGTATTTACTGTTTATCTTATCAAAAACGTATCCGGCTAAAGATTATTCTGAACCAAAATAATAATATCATGTACAACAGTCAGTATTGATCGATGTAGTTACCTACGACCTATGACTTTAAGAATTGAAAACTATTAATTATTCAATACGATTTATTTCACAATTAAAATTATAAAAGGCCCTCGTGAACAAAAATGCGGTCCGTCATCTGCGGAATATTCTACTCGACATATTATTGTCTCATAACAAATAACAATAACACGAGATCACAGATATGTATAATTATCTATATCTGTGCACGAGATAGGCTCACTCATAATGTTATCAATAATAAGCGGCCGTTTTTTTTGGAGAAAGCTAATATCAATATTATTTTGTGATAATATTGTTTTGATATTTATTAGTTGTTTATTTTGTATTATAACGGTCGACTTTTTGAGTTTGTAGTGTTTGGACTCGACATTTAAGTTTAAAACCAATTAATTTATCCATTGTCACTGAATAAATTGTATTGGCTATCATGGTGCTCGTATGTGTTGTTAAAAATTGCAGAAATGCCAAAAGTACAACAAAGGAAAAAAATTGCAAACTTTTTAGAATACCCAAAGATTTGGATCGGTAAGTAATTTATTAAAACAATACAATAATTATATTAGTTCATTTTTAGGAATTGCTTTTACCTAATAACATAAATTAATTTATAGGTCTAAAAAATGGTTAATTAATTGTGGAAGGGAAGAACTTTGTTCAAAGTCTGTTGAAAGCCTTTATAACAATTATAGAGTGTGTATGAACCATTTTAAAGAAAATATGTTTTCAAACCCAGAGAAAACTCGATTGTTGATTAGTGCTGTGCCTACTGAGTTTGGTAATTATGTGTTTAAAATGTTGTTTTATAAAAAAACTCATTTTAATCTAGAATCTAGATATAAGGTTAGGTTAATTAAATTGTTGTAATATTTGCTCATATTTTATTTCTTAATTTCAGTAATGCATACAACCATTACAACAACATCTATATCTGTTCATGTTTCTACAATGGTTGACAAACAAATAAATTTGAGTTCACCATCTACCTGTAAGTTCATATTTGTATTTTATTTTATTTACTAAATTTTTAAGTGCTTATTCAATATTTGAAAATTTGTTTACCAGCAATGTCTCCATCTACTACAACTTTGGATGAACTTAGTAAACCAGGTTCACCTTCAGCATCAACACAAACAATAAATAGCTTACTTTAAACACACCTAGAAAATTAAAACTAAAAGGCAAAGTAATTGAACTCAGTTATAGATGTGCTAATTTGGAAAAACAGGTTGTAACGTTATCAAAGCAAATGAATGACACTTTATCATCAATAAATCGTTTTTATGACTTTGTGATGTACATTTACCACATAATTTGTCTTTAGTTGTAAAAAGTTTTGTTAAAATGGCCACTAGAAACCCCCAAGGTTTCCGCTACTCAAAGGAACTTAAACAATTAGCTCTCACAATTTATTTTTTCGGACCTCGTGCTTATCAGTTTTGAAAAGTATTTTGCAATTGCCGAGCACAAGAACATTGAGTAGGGTTACTGAAAAAATTTATATAGTACCTGGGTTAAATAATGTTATCTTTGAATCATTAAATTTTAAATTAAATAATTTTAAAGATGATGCAAAAGATTGTGTTCTGATCATCGATGAAATTTCGATTAAAACTTATCTTTTTTATAATTTGTCAAAATATTATATTGTAGGGTTTAATAATTCTTTTGACCAAAAGACATATGAACCTGCAAACTATGTCTTAGGTTTTATGTTAAGGGGCCTAAACTATAATTGGAAACAACCAATTGCTTATTATTTTATCAAAAATAGTTGCACTGATCTTCAATTGCAAAATACAATATTTGCTGTAATTTCTAAAATACAAAGTATTTCATTAAATATAAGGGTTTTAACAACTGATCAATTATCAAATTTTATTGGATTTGCAAAAAAAATTAATGTTTCACCACAACGTCCCTATTTTTTTGTCAATCAAAAAAAAATATTTTATGTTTTTGATGTTCCTCACTTGTTAAAATCAACTAGGAATAACTTTATTAAATATCATTTAACATTTGCTAATGAAATCACAGAAAAAAAAACATTTAGTTAATTTTTATAAATCTGATCAAGGCCTTAATCGCCTTGCTCCCAAATTAACAGATGCACATATAAATCCTGGTCCTTTTCAAAAAATGAAAGTGCGGTACGCTAGTCAAATTTTTAGTGCAACCGTAGCAGCAGGTATGGGCACTTGTATTGAAGGCGGTATATTGTCACCTACTGCTGAAACTACTGTTATGTTTATAGATTATATGGACAAATTATTTGACATTTTAAATTCAAAGCCTAAAACAGGAAGTAAGAACTTCAATCGACCTTTTAAAAACACTACCTCCCAAAGACAACACTTAATATACATGTTAGAAGTTTTTAAATGGATGTGTGTCTTGGAATCCAGTATTGTAAATGGTGAACAGTGAGTAATGGTGTTACACATCAAATTAAATTTTTAAATGGTTGGCAAATTACTATAAATGCTTTGTTAAATTATGGGATGGCATTGATAAATCCCCTGAATATTCACTTAGTACATATAGAGTAAATTCGGATACCATAGAAAATCTGTTTGGTAATTTTCGCAACCAAAATGGTAACAATGTGAATCCTATCCCTATTCAATTTTTATGGACATTTAAAAAAAATTTTTCATTAAACTTTTTCCAGCATTCTGATGGGGCTAATTGCTTGGATGTTTTAGATCAAATTTTGACGAATGTTAGTGAATTTGCTCCTGCATTGGGTTCTGTTAAATTATTATTTTCAAATAAAAATCCTTTTAGTGATAATGTTTTGAAAATTGGTACTGTTGATTACCGCAATTTGTGTTTACCGGCTAGAAATGCACTTACATAGGTTTCTGGCTATTTAATAAGAAAATGTCTTGAAAAACAACCATGTCATGTCTGTTTAAATTATGCCAGAGATCAAAATGAGTTAGATCAATCACTCTTGTTAACCTATTTTAAAGCATATCAAAATTAAGAAAATTCTAATTATGGAAATTTAACAGTACCACCAGATCAATTTGTTAATTGATATATTAATATATATTTGTTATATTAATGAACTAGATAATATTTTTATTAGTGAATTCCCTATAATTTCAGTAAAGAATAATGTTGGTAAAGAATTGAGAAATGTGGTAGATAATGTTCCTTTTGACCACCCATGCCCTGGTTTTGATATTGGTTTTCTGAAAAAACTGTATATTAGACTGAGAATATTTCATTCCTTAAAAACATTAAATAAAAATGTTCTTTCTGCTCCAAGAAAAATCTGTAAGCTAGATATCCTTATACATTTGTAAATTGTGATTTAAACATTTTAGAAAAATCATATAATTTGTAAAATTAAAATATTGAATTATTTTTCATGTGACTGGATACTTGAAAAGTTGCTAGTGTTGTGAAAATAAAGAAAAGAAACAATTTCGAAATTTATATAAATGTAAGTTAATCAGTGTATAATATATAATACTCTAACACGACTAAGAATTGTAATAATTTAATATTAAGAACATAAATAATTGTTAACTAGATAATATGATTATTTGAATATATTAGAACAATTATTGATGAAGTTAAATTAAAATATTTATTTTGTATTATTTTTAAAGTGAATACTTCATCTGTAACTAATGTGGAAGAAACCAAGATTTATTAAATAAATAATTTCAAAATTAATATTATATAATTTAATTTATTTTACCTTTTTATTTTATTATAACTACACAAAAATATATATAATCACAGAAAATCATTTTTTAGAAATTATTCTATCCTGAGATCCTTATTAGTACCACAGAATAAATAAATATAATATATTATTAAGGCAAAGATCAGAATAGATAAATAAGTGAATTATAATGGATAATATACTCATTCACCCAAACATTTTTTTTTCTGGATATGGTCATACTGATTTTCCTCCAAAAAAATGGCGAATTCATTTATCAGATTTACCTATGCTTCTTGTATAATTCCTTATCAGTGTCCATTCTAATTTCTCTATTCTGTGACAGAACTTTTATTTTACATAACCTCAAATCTGTGATTATATTGTGATGAGCACGATTATAATGAGTTATCACCACAATATTCCCTCTGGTACGATTGGCCACACCAACCCGCGTGCGGCACTCCGGCATGTTATGGCGACTTATTGAAAAACGGACGTCTCGGCGTGCCAGTCGCCGTTCCCGACCCTCTCCCAGTCTTAATAATATATAAAGATACAATGCGGGTCAAAACTCAAAGTAGTGACACTATTCGTAAGCAGCGCAGCCTGTGGCCGTTCAATCGTGCGACTCATTTCGGGGCGTTTTTTATGCGTACGAGTTTCAACGGTCTCCCCATTCAAGTATTCCGGTATAATCTAACGTAAAATCTAACGTGGTCGTGGTATATACAACAACAAATAACCTAAAAAAAAGGGCTCGATCCTTTGTCCGAAGTCACCGGCACATCACACACTCACACGTCATTCATTTCGCCTTCGCGGTTCTCTCCGCCTAGACGCCTAGTGCCCGTCTCCTGCCATTCACTGTTTTAGATTTTAATTCTGCCATTGTGATCCGACCGGGGTAGTCGTTTTACAACCGATTGTTGTATCACGACTTCCTTGGTCGGGGTGGTTTCCGGGGATGCCAGGATCAGAGGTCAAAAGTCAAAACCAAGTAAGTCTGTCTTTTATATTGGCATGAATTTCCGTGTCGCCGTCGACAATACGTTGTTTTTCTTTATTATCTTACCGTCGTCTCAATAATGTAATGATATATTGTGTTCTCGCACTTAAGGGACGTCAGCAAACTGTTTGTGTTTTCTCTGCGCAACGCAGATTAGATCTCTAATGAGGAAAATCACCCATTACAAAAGTTATGGAGAAAAATATTTTTGATGGTATGACGTTGTATCGATTTCGTGTCGAATATAAAGTCAAATAATATTAAAATATAAAATCGATACGTGTAAAACCTAGAAACGTCAAAAACCGCATGAAAAACGATTTTCGGCTTAAGCGTTTTATCTCGTGAGGTCTGACGGAGAACAAAATAATAATGCGCTGACATCCTAGTGATGGAATTTCCTATCAATATAATAATATTATAGTTTAAAGTATTGTATCCATTTCAACGTATTAATTGTTCATTTGTTTGCAGTGTTCACGTGACGTGTATCGATCGATCGACGTGGGCCGAATAGAATATATAAGAAGGCCCTCAAACCGCGGGCCGCCGCAACGCACTCGCTCTGGAAATCCTTAGTACAATCTACTCCGACGGACCTCTGAATAAACTTCTGCTGCAGTAATTCAATATTATGTACATTTGATTGTTGTCTATGAACTATTGAGGTAGACTGCTATGTTAACGGTAATTTAATTCTGCACACACCCGTTTTCATGAGCGTACTGCAGAAAATTTAATTCTTCTGCTCCTGTAACAAAAAATATTCTACACCGAGGGCAACCGTTTTTATGGGTGTACTTTAAACACTCTAAGTGTCAATTTGCCACAGCGTTGGCACGTTTGTTTTCATCCGATGGTCAAATTGTGGCTATGGGATAAAAGTTGGCGTGCCAACGCTGCGGCACTTAGAATGTTTGATGTGCACACGTAAAAACGTCTGCTCTCGTCATAAAACTAACATCTTAGATGTTATTCTCATTCAGAAAAATTAGATAATATGCAGTGTGCACTCGAAAACAGATGTACGTACCGAGATACAATTATCGTCCTACTATTGTAATACAAAAACCTATATGAATAACAATATTATATTGTTTGCTGTACCGATTAACTATTCTACTACTGTAATTCTATATTATGTATTTTTAATTGTTGTCTATAAACTATTGAGCTAGACGGATATATGTTAACGGTAATTTAATGCGCCACACACCCGTTTTCATAAGTGTACTGCAGAAAATTCAATTTTTCTGGTCCTGTAGCAAAAAAAAATTATACACCGTGGGCAACCGTTTTTATGAGCGTACACCAGACACTCTAAGTGTCAATTAGCCACAGCGTTGGCACGTTTGTTTTCATCCGATGGTCAAATTGTGGCTATGGGATAAAAGTTGGCGTTCCAACGCTGCGGCACTTAGAATGTTTGTTGTGCGCTCGTAAAAACGTCTGCTCTCGTCATAAAACTAACATCGGAGATGTTATTCTCATTCAGAAAAATTAGATAATATGCAGTGTGCACTTGAAAACTGATGTACGTACCGAGATACAATTATCGTCCTACTATTGATACACAAAAACCAATATGAATATCAATATTATATTGTTTGCTGTACCGATTAACTATTCTGCTACTGTAATTCTATATTATGTATTTTTAATTGATGTCTATGAACTATTGAGCTAGACGGATATATGTTAACGGTAATTTAATGCGCCACACACCCGTTTTCATAAGTGTACTGCAGAAAATTCAATTTTTCTGGACCTGTAGCAAAAAAAAAATTATACACCGTGGGCAACCGTTTTTATGAGCGTACACCAGACACTCTAAGTGTCAATTAGCCACAGCGTTGGCACGTTTGTTTTCATCCGATGGTCAAATTGTGTCTATGGGATAAAAGTTGGCGTTCCAACGCTGCGGCACTTAGAATGTTTGTTGTGCGCTCGTAAAAACGTCTGCTCTCGTCATAAAACTAACATCGGAGATGTTATTCTCATTCAGAAAAATTAGATAATATGCAGTGTGCACTTGAAAACAGATGTACGTACCGAGATACAATTATCGTCCTACTATTGTTACACAAAAACCAATATGAATAACAATATTATATTGTTTGCTGTACCGATTAACTATTCTGCTACTGTAATTCTATATTATGTATTTTTAATTGTTGTCTATAAACTATTGAGCTAGACGGATATATGTTAATGGTAATTTATGCGCCACACACCCGTTTTCATAAGTGTATTGCAGAAAATTCAAATTTTTTGGTCCTGTACCAAAAAAAAATTATACACCATGGGCAACCGTTTTTATGAGCGTACACCAGACACTCTAAGTGTCAATTAGCCACAGCGTTGGCACGTTTGTTTTCATCCGATGGTCAAATTGTGGCTATGGGATAAAAGTTGGCGTTCCAACGCTGCGGCACTTAGAATGTTTGTTGTGCGCTCGTAAAAACGTCTGCTCTCGTCATAAAACTAACATCGGAGATGTTATTCTCATTCAGAAAAATTAGATAATATGCAGTGTGCACTTGAAAACTGATGTACGTACCAAGATACAATTATCGTCCTACTATTGTTACACAAAAACCAATATGAATATCAATATTATATTGTTTGCTGTACCGATTAACTATTCTGCTACTGTAATTCTATATTATGTATTTTTAATTGATGTCTATGAACTATTGAGCTAGACGGATGTTTACAATATTATTAACATTAACATATTATAGATAACTTAATATGAATTAATATGAAGTGATTTTTGTAAAGTAAAATTTACTTATTTATAATTCTTTATTGTTTGTAACAGCGTACCTACTAATAAATGCATATTTAATTAAATAAAAATATTGTTTGAATTTATTTATTAATTTATATATTAAAATATCTACTTTTTAAAAGAAACGACGGTGCATTTTCGTGTATGATGAAAAATGTATGTACCAATTTCTTCACCATTCTTGCGGTGTTACGTGAAAATATTGAATTTTATGTTATTAACTTGTTATTTTAGATGTAACTGTAGTTGTGTTATTATATACATTTAAAATCTAACTACCTATAATATGTCAGTATTTGTTAATTACATTTCAATATTTTTACGTAATTGTTTATGCATGATAATACGTTTTATCATTGGTTATAAAATATACTAGGTACAAGGTGCCTACGTGGATTTTATTCTGGATATAAGTTTATCCGTCTTTCGAGTATAGAACATTACAACAATTTATCATCATATAATATAAGCTGCAAGGGATCTTAAATCTTAATACCTATTCTGCAATATTGAGTACCTACAGGTACTGGATTTATCAGTTGTTGGATACCGGTGAATGTGTATATCAACTAATTATTATTATGTAGTACAAATTAGAGTACCGATATATTGTAATATGCGCTAACTAGAACTGTTCACGGACATTTTCAGTATCAATTTTTTTAAATTTTATTTTTGATTAAAAATCTTGAAAACATACTACAAGGTTCCTAATATATTGTTAAAATGATATGTGAAAAATATTAAAAACATTTTACAGTTTATTTTTATAAGTATTTAAAGTTCAAATATTAACAAAATACTTAAAAACGACGAAAATGTGCAAATTATTTTGAGCTAGAGAACAAAATTCATAAAAAAACATTTTTTTTTAAATCTTTAAGATTTGAAAATATAATACAAGACTCCTTGTACCTTTATCAAGAAAAAAAAAAGTCTTCAAAAAAGTCAAATTTTATGAGGGTTTAAGTTCATATTTTTACAACATTATAATATATTCACTCGATTTCTCATGTAGCGATTTTCTTATTTTTTTGTAAATCAATAACAAATAACTGTAAATACATGAAAATTCCACTGAATGTTTATATTTTCATTTTCTATACAGAATACAATTTTGAAAACATTTTGACTCATTTTGAGTGTTAACGTAAAATTTCGAATTTCAAATTTCAAATGTTTATGTTTTTACTCTACAAATATCAATAAAAAATGTTGGGCCAAAAAGAGTGAAAATTTAGTACAAAGCTCCTTATACATTGTTACAATAGCTGTTAAAAATATTAAAAATACATAGGAGCAGTATTTTTTAATAATCATTTTAAGTTCAAATTTTGACAAAATGTAATAATTATTAATTTCTATGCTTTTCTAGAATGCTAGATAGGTCTAAAAAAACCTTAAGTGTATTATTCGGTATCGATGATGATTAACTTTTATTAATATTTTATATAGTTCACTTGTAAATCTCAATTTCCACTACCACAATTCAATTTTAATTTTTTTTTATCAGAATTATACAACTGTACGACGAAAAACCGATTTTAACTAATATTGAAACAGACATCATATTTAAAATATAAAATAAAATTCACATTTGTAAATATTTTTTAAAACAAATTAATTATTTATTCGTCCCGTGTTCTAATTTCTAAGTGCGAAGACATTGTCTCTTTGTCTCCTACGACGCTTCGCCACTGTTGAGAAGTATCAATTACCCACAAATAATATTTTTAAATTTCAACAAAAACACTAAAATCGTTATTTAATAAGTAATTTTGTCTAATTTTTAACTTCAAATATTTAATTATTTTGAAAATTTTATCGTGTATAAAAAACCAATGAAAATTTCATTTATATTCATTCGTTTGTTTAAGAGTTACCTACACCAAAAACCAAAATCAATTTTGTCGTAAACCGACTTTGCTTAAAAATTCCTGTTTTTCTTAAATTTTTATGTGGATTTTGATTTGCGCTTTTGATAACTAATTTTAAATTTTGACTTCCCGAAGCACCCATTAAATTCACTTACAAATCAAACAAGATACTGTTGAATAAAATCGAATATTTTTTACTGCACCAAAATTTTTTGTGACAGAACAAAATTAAAAAAATTTAAATTACACATCATTGTAAAATTGTAAACTCAATACATTCATCGTTTAGCTCAGAATTTAAAATTTTTCATCGCTATAATTTTTTATCGGCATAAAACGATGGAAGATGACTTGCGATGAAGACGAATGCCGTGTTTAACACCGTACTAGGTACCATCATCTTTCAATAAAATATCACCACTCATCGCGCAAATGCAGTGTTGGAACCTTTTTTATAGGGTGAAGTATATATATATTATGGTCACCTATGTTTTGAGTGATTTCCTATATATTTAATATTATATTCTTCCTAGTTCTTACTTAAATAATTATAGGTACACATCAGTGATAGTTATTAGTTATAACTTAAAATCAGGATACAATTTCAAATCAATTTTAATTATATAAAAGACGAGTGTAGCTGAGTTATTATATTGTTTAAAATATTATTGAAAATACAGATAACATTAGATTTAACAATTGGATTTAAGACGAGTACAGTAGTTATGATTCGTAACCGTGATTTCATCTTTATAATAATAATATGATATAATATGAGAAATGTGTTTTCTTAATCATTACCTGCAGTATGATACTATGTTGAATTTTTCATTTGAAATACTTGTGTAATAATAATCCAACTACAAAACATTCAAAAAAAAAAATTAAATGTAATAAAAATTACTAGTTTAAATTTTGAAATTTGAGGTACTCTATGATTAGAGCCCGGTGCATGGGCCCCGGATATCCCCCTCTAGATGCGGTACTGAGTCTACATAACATAACACGCAGTGTTATTCAAACAACGTGTAGATATTTTTATTAAGAATAGTAATAATAATAATAATGAAAATAAATATAGGTAATAAATAATTATAATTGTTTATGTATATGTATATAATATATAATATTTTGTATGTTACAACCAGTGATGGCGTACAATTTCGTTATTTGCATATAGTATTATAATGGCCGATTTTCGCATTCACAAATAATAGTAAACTAATAGAATAATATTATATTTTAGCAGTTATGCTTCTTATAATAATGTACATGTAAACAGTGATTGTATGGTTTCGTTATTTATTTATTAATTTTTTTTTTTTAATAATAATACTAACTGTCTATACTCTATATATAAAAAGGCATAAAAAAAAAAAAATCGCACAACGATAATCGTATAAGGAATCTTGTATTACATTTTAAAACCTTAGATTTCAAAAGAAAAATTTTTACGAATTCTTAACTCAAAATAATTTGCTAAATTCGTGATTTTTCCATATGTCAATTTTTGAACTTTAAATGCTTATAAAAAAAAACTGTGACAAAAGATTTTTTTTATATTTTTCATCTGCCTTTGAAACAATATAGTAGGAACCTTGTATTAAATTTTCAAGTATTTTTACTCAACAAATGAATTTTAATTGATATTTATAAAAAAAATCTAAAAAAATTGGAAACTGAAAATGTCCCTAAACAGTTCAAAATAAATCATAATATTTTGAAAATTTTGCCGTGTATAGAAAAAGAAAATATAAACAACCAGTGTAAATTTCATGTATATACGTTCATTTTTTTAAGTGTTACACCAAAAACCAAAATAGAATTTTTATAAAACCGATTTTGCGTAAAAATTCCCGTTTTTTATTAATTTGTATGTTGTCTTTCCCGGCGCTCTTGAAAACTATTGGGATTTTTAAAATTTGACCTCCCGAATGCACCAACTAGATTCACTTTCCTCTCAGAAAAGATACTGTTGAAGAGAATCCAAGCACTTTTACTGTCCTAAAACGTGATGACAGACACAAAAATAAAAAATAAAAAAATAAATAAGAAAATAAAAAAAAACACAATTTGCCAATTTTAAGTGTTTTAATAGTAACTTATCAGACATCAGTTAATCGTTATAATAGTCGTTATTATGAGTTATCTACTTTTCTGACACAATTATATTATTATGTTGGTCAAAAACGTATACGATAATTAATACGATACATTAATTCTAACCTTTATTGAACCGTTTTTTTTTGAAGTGGTGCGTTCTTACTCTTGAGTGTTTGTGTTTGGCAGAATTTTTGATTGGACACTCGTAGGTATCTGCCATGCCCGGTTGAGGGATGACGGCACTTGTTCTCCGGATACCGTGACTTACACGAAGAAAAATGCCACCCGTGACCAAGGAATCGAACCGGCGCCGGCTGTGTCGTAACCGACGCCTTAGACCGCTCGGCCACTCCGTCCCTCAAAATACAATTATTCGTAGTTATTATAATATTATTAAATAATCCAAGACAAAACTATTACAGTATATTTAGCCACCGTATATGTACGGTTATTATGGTGTGTGTTATTCAATTTTTAATTATCCAAAAGGGATAGAAAATTTAAAAAATAATTATGAATTAATAACTCGAGTGTCAATTCATCAGTCATCTAGTATTGGATTGGTTTATAGCACGAGTGTTTATGTATGTGTGTCAAATAATAATAATTTTAAATTGTATAAGTATAAGTTACCCTATTTCCTATAGACTATAAGCATAGGCTTGGGCCGACCTGGACTTCGGGGGTGCCTACAATATTGTTGGGCACTCTCAACAATAGACATGTACATAATATTATATTAATCAGTGGAAGGTATATAATTACTAGTAGGTACCAGGCTATAATATATTATATTCCCTTGAATCCAATATCTAACATTCTAATTCTATGATAATTGCAATTTAAATTTATTATTTGTACTTCTGTATCTATTTATAATACTATGATTATTGATTATTGATTATAATAAGTTATTCCGCTTTATCAAAATTAAATCAAAATTATTTTACGTTTTATTATTTTTTTATAGCGAAATATGATTTATTTTTGACCATATATTTTAGAAAAATTTTTTTTATTCTAGTAACATGAGGTAAAATATAGGATTCTATGCTCTGGGACTTAAATTTTAGGGTCCCGATTATAAAATGCTGAGGGGTGCCCAGGCACACCCAGAACCCCCTGTGCGCATGCCTATGGCTATGAGAACAAAACTAAAATAAAACATTGTATTTCAAAATACATAATATTATTATGTCTGTATATTTTACACGTGGTATTTTCATAACGTTCATTGCTTATATAACTTAACAATAATTAATAGTAGCCAGTTTTTTCTATTCATTTTATAAATGTATTTAATTTATTTGCAAAATATATGTACCTTACATTTGTTTTATAATTATGATAATTGATAATATACCATATTAATAAATATCATTTATCCGAAATTTGTTGATAACTTTTCTTTGAGCAAAATGAAACGATAACATTTAAAATTGACTTTTTTGAAAAGAACCAAGTAACCAACTATAATTATAGTTATAATTTATAATTAATAGATAAGCGAATTTTAGATCAACCTTCCTAACTCTTGTAGAAAAAAAACGATAACAGACGAAATTAAAAATAACATAAATATTTGATATAATATATAAGTACAATACACAACACACGCATTTATTAACAAAAGATTTTATTACTTGACGGTTAACAATTTTACATTATAGCATTAATTCATATTTTCATAAACTTGAATGACATCAGGTTATCCTTGAACATTATTAATGTATTTTGCTAAATGTTCATATTCTTTATCGCTTAAAGTGATATCGCCAAGTGCTCCTCTTCGGTATGAACTAAGTCGTAATTATACTTTTCTAGATTGGTCCGTACTTTAGACATATCTTTTTTTTTTCACAGAGTAACTGAAAATAACATTAAATATATCAGTTTGGGTTTAATAATATTTTGCAAATATTTATGTTACCTACATAATTATCAAATGAGAAATACATATTTATTTTTTAAATAAACTTTTATACCTATAGCTATAAAGCTACATAACAATTAACAATATATACTAGGTATGTAGTATAATCAATAATAAAACAAGAGCTATAATAAAATATACAATTTTTAAGGCCCGATAAATCGTATTTTGCATATTATTATACATTTTTTTCCTATATAACCGATGACAACAGAGAGGCTCTGTGGCCAAATTCAAATACAATACAATAATATATTATTAAACTTGTAGAATATTATTATTATTTACTAGTATAATAATACCTATGTGGCTATGTACTTATAAATAAAATTATATTCGCTATAAGGAATTTTAATTTTCGATTATTGTTATTATTATTATAAGTGTTTTATTTTAGAATTTGAAACTATACCTTTTGGCGTACAAGCAAAAAAGAATGTTCGAACATAAAATATATAAATGTTTAAACCTATTATTCATACCAATCTGACATTGGGGCCTTGGGGGCCAAAAAAGGCATCAGAAATTCAGAACCCGTGAGGTAAAAATAAAAACTTTATATATAACAATCATAAATGTACGGCCTATACAGGACCTGGTGCGGTCCAGATAATATGCGAAGAGTATAATATGTGCCGTGGGCTTAGATATTATATAATAATAGGATGTACTACTTGATACTTGTCACTAGATAGCCGACTTCGTGTAGGTACCCACAATAGATTATTATATAATGTTTTGAAGACAGAAAACGGCCAAATTTTCATATAATAAGGTCCGTGTTCACAATTTATTTCAATGATCTAAATATCACTATATTATAAATTAGAATTTATTTATTTATTTTGTTTATTTTCATAGAACATTTCAAAATTTATTTTGAACATTTTAACATAAAGCGAAGTTGGCTAACCTGTTGTATTATATTATACCCGTGGATGCTTGATACTGCCGAAAAAAAGGGTGTTTTCTAGGGACCAAACAATCAATACTATACCCTGTTGCCAGATGTTGCCAGCTGTTGCCTGCAGCTGGTGAGCCGTTGTTACTCTCGATGTAGTGGGTCGATGGGGTGGTAGTAGTCGTACTGGAATAAAACAAGCAGAAATGTAAAAGCGAAAACTAGTCGTCAACGTGTTGCTCGCATAACAAAGAAAAAAAGCAAAAGCAACTACTGAGGGAGAAAAATAATTTAGCAAGGGTGGTTTTTGATTTTATACGACATGGAACCGTAAACCTGGAGCTGCATATTGATCATGAAGAACAATTTTAAGAATACCGAAATTTCATATCCAGCAAGTTGTTAGTAGCCAATTCAAAAAATTATTCGAACGGCAGCGACAGATATTGTCTTTATTCTTTATTCCCAATATTCCCTTCGTTATGAAGTGTTAAGTACAAATGACTGCTCACATAGAAAAATAATTTTATAATTTTTCATCGACATATTTAAACATTCATATAATAATTCTGAATTCAATATATATTATAATCGAACGTGTCCTGACTGGCTGATCAATGTACATAGAACCTAAACTATAATAGCTATAGATACCTGAAATATTGACAATACTTCGTATACTACCGACTACCGTGTAGTAGTGCCCAATTATTAAAAAATTCACATTGAAATTGTTGCCATTAGTTCCTCGGGCAGATGAGGTAAAAGTAAAAAGTATCCATAAAATCGTCGCATTTACCGTATGTAACGTAGTGGATACCTATTCAATCCGCAATATTTCTTAAAATACGAGTTTATTTGAAAACATTTTTATAGGAAATTGTTAGTCCAAGGTTGTATACCTAGATAATATAATATAATATAATATGAGCCTTCTTAATAAATTGTGAGATAGGTACGTCGAAACCACTATTCACTGCACCCGCGGTACGCACGTCTATATTATTATACAGTTTCAGATATTCGGCAAACAATGATATTATTCAAAAATTTAAAACATTATTTAATTAACTAATTCAAGAGTACCGACGACTTAAAATAATTTTAAGAGTTTCAACGATTTTCGAATATCGAATATTGCAATACAAGTAGGTAATCTCCATACATCATGCCCATACACTGATCCAATTCTCTTGAATTTATTTTATCTTATCATATAGATAGTAATTTCGTCGGAAAATATTTAAATAAGACCTATCTACGTCATGATGGTCAACATATAAAGAAGAAACATAATAATATTATTTAGTTTGGTTTTGATAATCTCAAATAACGCCATGTACGCTAATATGTAATCATTCTCCACGAAATAAAAAACTAGATAAAAAAATTTGTGCTACACGTCCGCCCGCCTTTACGGCTATACACAATTAATACACCACTTTCACATTTAGACGGCGGTCTATTAGATATTATATAGATTCGTTAACCTTTTTCTAACTTCTTTATAGACTACTGTCTACTAAGAATCCCGGAATAAAAATCACAGGGAAAAAATTTCCCAGACTACAATATTACTCAGAACCACATGCAAATGGTTGAACAATTATTTTTTAAACGTTAATTTTATTAATATCTATAATCGAAGTCCGGATTAAGGAACAATTGGGCCGGCCCCGGGACACCTTACACTTAGTGGGCCTCCTTTCAACTTTAACTTCAAAATAATTATA
Organism: Macrosiphum euphorbiae; assembly: GCA_949089665.1. Taxonomy (NCBI): domain Eukaryota; kingdom Metazoa; phylum Arthropoda; class Insecta; order Hemiptera; family Aphididae; genus Macrosiphum; species Macrosiphum euphorbiae. The sequence continues at coordinate 72,001,037 of CARXXK010000003.1, read as the reverse complement.
TCATTACATACTAACGACTTTATATTATTGTATAATCTTTTACTATACAAAAACCATACAGTATGTATTAAATGTCATTGTACGTGGATTTTTTTTAACAATTATGAATCGATGATAATATGGAATGTCGTTAAAAAAAAGACATGTTTCTTAATTTTTAATAGGCAATTTTTTTACAAAATTTTCAAAATTTTTAAACACGCAGTATTATATTATATCATCAATATTCTATTATCACTATATATAATTTTTTTGAATGTAAAATATAGTATAATATAATATAATATAGGTAAGTATTTGTAATTAAATATTAATAACGTGATAATTATAGATACTAATTAAAAATATTTGTTTAACCATTTGCATGTGGTTGTGAGTAATATTGTAGTTTGGGATTTTTATTCCGACTACCGTCTACTAAGAGCCTATAAAAGCCAATCAGAAATAAACGGATTTTATCAAAATATATTATACGATGTAATAATCCTGTAATCTGGACAGCAACTGTTCGACATTGCCGTGCAAAAATTTTGTAATAATATAAATATTGTAATTTCAAAGATACAACTCGAAACAAAAATATATGGCGAGAAAAGTAAATTATAAAACGTGTTCAAATCGTCAATACTACGATGAAAAAATATTATTTTCAATATTTCAGCTGCCACCGCACCGCACAGCAGCTGCTCAAACACGCAGTGTGATGGGTCTTTTCGAGGGGATCACGAGCAGGGAAGAGGTGTCCGCGGGGTATTATCACTAAACCAATCGTTACATTTTAACTACGACGCATTTCGGATTAGTGGCCTTGGGGTTATTGCTACAGTGTCGGAGGCTTTTGTGTCTTCTTCTAATACAATACAATGTGAGTGTGCGTGCAGAGAGTGAACGTAGTGTGCGTGCGCGTGCGTGAGCTTGAGCGCACGTGTATCGTATAGAATAGTTTTAGTCGTATAGAATACGACGTGTTTGTTTGGAAACAGTGTGTGTGGCGTGTGAGAGAGAGATAGAGAAAGCACTAAGGAGAAAGAATATTATGATAATTTATTTACCAAGGTTATAGAGATTATAGGGTGTTTTACAGGTACAAGAATTCTGAAATAATGACATAAGAATATAGGTAATGTATTAAACAAATTACAAATCGGTTAAAATTAAATTAATCAACATGAACCGATGAACATTCCATAAAAATATAAAACACAATAGAACTAATTTAATTACTTAAACTTATTTATAAAAATATTTATGTTTCATAACATCGTATTGAACAAAAAAATATGTGAGATATAGGTACTGATATCCCAACGAAAACACTTCCTAATTCCTGCATACAAATTTAAAGATTTAACGACAAAGGTCATGCATTTTAACGAATATTCATAACCTTAGTAGTTAGTACACTGTGTAACCGTACTATGGTTTATAATATTATACACGTAGATTATGATCAAAATTCAAAACCTACATTTGTTTTTTGGTGATTGAGGTTTTAGACGTTTTAGTATTAGCGTATATAGCGTAACTGCTTATTGCATGTTATATATATATAATATTTATATATTATTTTATTACTTTTAAATAGGTACCAATAGTATTATTGGTGTTCCTATTCTATAGTTACCTATAATATTAATTGTATCCACGGACTAAGATTATATTATATCTTAGTCCGTGGTTGTATCGCACATTCGTACAGTGGTTGAATACTATTGTATAATCATTTCATTTTACAATTCTCAGTTCTTAATTTAGTGTGCGTCTATGGCACTCTCTGTGCAGACTGCAAAGTAGGTAGGTACTATTACAGACTGTCACAGCCGTTATTTTTATTTTTGAGTACGTTACGGTATACGTAAATATGTTGGATTTTATTATATACAATTATCAAAATGTTCAGTATATTCAAATCAAAAAAATCAAGTAGTATTAAGACTTAAGAACGAAAATGACCAAAATAAAAAATATGGATTTTATTAAATTTTGGTTTTAGTGGACTTTTTGGGACAACTATATTTCAGTGAATCTTATAAGGGGGATGTAGTGGACTTTGCCCCCCCCACGTGTTAATTACACTTTGGTTTTGTAGGAATCTAGCCCATGTAACTATTTAATCCTAGTTACGCCCATGGATGTTGTAATTCTAGCTATTCGAAAATAATGTTCAAATAATTAAAATTTAACGATTTGAAAATTCATAAGAAACTTATTAAGTCGAGTAACTATCGGGAATCGTTTATCGAATGTAATAATTGGTTATTGAGAACAGATAAATTCCGATAACCATTTATTGGGTTATCAAATTACAAGCGTCTGTTACACATCAATAATTTAGAACGACTTTTTAAGCAAATCTCATAAAAAAATAATAATTGGTCGATTTTGTTATGTTTGAATTATAAGAATAATAGAATAATATTTTAAACACAACTAAAAATAATATATGGGCACTATTACAGTATAAAATATAATACATTATATTATATACGAGAAATTATAGGTATATCACAAAGATCAGACCTATGAAGCGACCTCATATCTTTCCTCAAAAATACCGCTGACTGGATGAAAAAATTTAACAATTAATATTCTTCCAATGTGCATACTACATATTATTATATATAAATATATTTTTAAAATAAAGAGAAAGTTAGCTGCTGGAGTTTAATAAGATAGATACAAATAAAAAATAAAAATAAATTATGGTGATTAATATTTTGTTTTGTTCGAACTATGCAGTATTATTATTTATTATACTTGTAACACAATATTCAATATAAGTAGTATATCCGTGTAGGCTAAATCGTATAACAAGAAATGCCTCGATTATAAATTATAATTTATAATATACATCGTTATTTTGGCCGCTAAACTGTAGATTTATAATAGACCTACACCTAATTCGGGCGTACACTTACTAGTTATTATTATTATTTTTTTTTTAATAAATTATAAATTATAATACGCGTTCAGGAATTTATGATAGGATCTTTCTCGTTTATATTCCTCTATAGTCGTTTTATAAAGTATAATTTATGATAATGTGTTATTATCTAATAATATATGCAGTTGGATTGTACACGTGTACGCTCTGCCCATTACGAAATCACGAACGCAGCACCAGTCAGGCCTAAACGAAAAACACGGTTTATAGTCTTTATTTAAAAAAAAAACCTGCTTATAATATTATGTAAAATACCTGCGACCTACCGGGCCGGGCTGGTGCAACGTACTTTACGACCTACGTAACCACCACCGACGCCGGGTCGTTATTTTCGGGTACCGGAGCCACGATGGCCCGGAAATAGTGAAATGTTATGCGTCCTTGAACCCTCGTCGGAGTCACCCGAGAAACGACGCATGTGCCTACTCGTCGTCGACGCCACAATGTGTGCGCTCGTATAATATTATATTATTATCGGTCGTCCCGATGTGTAATGTCTGTCGATCACTAAGAGCAGTAAGAGCGAGAATCTACGAAGTAAAAATAACCGTGATGACGACGTTATGATAATAATGTTGTAATAAACTCAATATATTATAATGTTATGTAGAGAGCAGTCGTCTAATAAATTCGGCGTTTTTAATAAGTATAATCGCCTTTCTGTATAATATTATAATAATCATCAGTCATCGCTCGTAAAAAACTCGGCGTTTTAAAAACCTAACCGTTTTACATTACCTTTTCTCGGAACCCATGTCACATAATGTTAAATATTAAACTAGTACCTACCAGTTTCTACAGTAAATTATACCATACAATAACTACACAAACACGATACACATCTCCCAAAGAGCGATGATCGCAATCACTACTGTGGCAAGTGTCAATGTAGTACAACATTTTTCATTTAATATCACAGAGTTTCTATCTTTTACTTTTTAGTTCAGAAGAAAAAAAATTCTGTGTACTATTGTGTTAGCAGCCTATTTTGTTCGTATTTTGTTATAATAGTTATTAATGTTTTGTAATCGTTTTGGAAAGTGGTAATCGACAAAAGTGCCGGGCCCACATATCGTTATAGACGTGACAAAAAATAGTGTGTGTGGCTCGCGCGGGAAGGCCATTTCAGTTTTGTCGGAAATGCGGCCAGCGACTGAAATGTCTCACTTCCCGCCTTTGCCACACAATATACTATAGCATTTTCGTCAACATTTGAAATTCAAACGCTTGTAAAATTAAAATTGTTCTTTGCAGATAGGAACCATAATATATTATTATATTTTAATTTCTGTTAGAAAACCTTACGAGCCACAATCTATGATATCATCAAGCATTTTTACTCACAAACAACACTGTTATGATACACAAATCGAACAAAAATTAAAAATAGTCGGACATTTTGTCATCCAAGCCTGGGCATAAACCCGTTAAAACGTTAAAAGTTAAGTTAAAAGTTAAGTTAATTTTAACTTTTAACTTAACTTTTTGAAATTTAATTTTCATTAACTTAATTTTTAACTTAACTTATTTTAATTGATATAAACTTAATAAATAACGAGTTACTTTTAATCAAATTCAAGTTAAGTTAATTTATAAATAATTAAATAATAAATATAATAAAAAAAAATTATTATTGATATTACATTAACCATTTATTAGAATAGGAAATTACAAATATAGTTAAATTAATTTCTCGTTCCGTTAACCAGAATTCTTCAAAAAAAATAACTCGATTAAATACATATAGATATAGCAATATGCAATAGCCAATAGCCAATTATATTATAACATAGAGGTGTATCGTATATATAAAGATATACCGTACCATACAGCGGCATACGGGCATATTGTAATAATAATAATTAATAAATACTAATAACTAATAAGTAATAAGTAATATGATAAACCTATTATCTTATTATTTTGATATAGATACAAATCAAAAATGTACAATTCTGAAGAACATAATGTAAAATATTTTCGGCATAAATAGGTTATTTTTAAATTAAAACTAATTGGGTTGTGCCCATGTACATTTATATTTCAAATGTTTATATTTATAAACAGTCAATATTGTCAGTAGACAAAATATTCATAGCCCACATGGGTTCACTTTTCGTTCTCGGCTCTATCAGCACGCAACACACGATTTTGGATTTACAATACCGCGTTTCAGTGATTTGTGTGAATTGTGTACCTACAATATAATAATTATGGGTAGGTAGAATTATTCTATTAATTCAGTACCTACCTATGTATAGAAAAGCTATTGGCTATTTCATGTGTTCAATAATATTTATGATTTTTATTATTTTAAACCATATTACTGGGTGACGGGTGTTTATATAGATACAGTAGAACTCCCATGTAACGGTCACCAAAGGGTCTGTAAATAATGACCGCTATTTAGAGGTGACCGTCCTACAGATGTAGAATAACACTCGACGGGACCAAAAAAATTGACCATTACATAGAGGTGACCGTTTACGGAAGTTTTACTGTATTATGAAAAAAAAAAAATTAACTTAACTTAACTTAAGTTAATAAGTTAATTGAAAATGTTCATATAACTTTTAACTTAACTGAGTTAAAAAAAAATTAGGTTAACTGTTAACTTTAAACTTTTTAAAATGTTTTCCATTAACTTAACTTAACTCAGTTAAAAATTTTCATTAACTTGCCCAGGCTTAATGTCATCGTGTCTATACAAATACATAATATGTTAAAGTAAATAATTGGTGAATATTTTATAAGTCTCTGTGGTTATATTTATTTTTGAATCGGTCTCAAGACATCCAACAAAAATAATAACTAGTTTCGAATAAATATTTCCCTTTTTTATTATATTATGTATTATTTTATTTCGTTCGTTTAATGATTAATTTGAAAAATACCGGGAAATTTATTTTCTTCCACTCCACCTAGACAGTACCAACTAAGTACAAACTATCTAATTTTCAATCAGAAACCTTCTCAAACGGAGGATTTTTCTTGGCTGTAAAAAGGTCGTCAGTTTTTAAACGCACGTCATTTAAATATTCAATCAATCATAACACCATATAATATTATATTATTTGATAAATTCAATTTACTTGTAAACATAAATAAATATTCTTTTCGTTCTTGTACGTTCAATAACGATCTCTTTAAGGGGGCTGCACCGTAGCACATTTTAAGGAGTACTATTTAAGCAATTCATGTGACATATAAATGAATACTGTATCTATTTGTGAGTAGTAAATGAACATTAGTGTGCGTAATCCGTTATCGTTTCTGAGAATCACTGCATGTCGAGTCGGGCAACTCTCACACGCGCACGCACATGTCAATAAAACGCGAAAAATGAAATTTATTCTTGTTTGCATGACTATAAAACCACTAAAAGCGATAGTAATTTCGAAAAAATGGTTGAATTTATAAACTTCTAGACTATGCTTCTTAGGAATCACTTTCTTTTATTTAAAATCAGATGTGAACAAAATAAATACAAATGTAATGCATTTATTTCATTCGGATTTAGAGAGGTGTAGAAAGAGGAGTAGTACGTGAGCTAATCTAGCCCAGCTTGGCTTACCACCACGATTTAAAATGTATCTTAAATCGTGCTTACCACAGGCATACTACCTATTCCTTAGGTAGTAGGAATACATATTTTGGTAAATGATTTTTCATTGAAGTATAGAAGGCGCTACATTAGCTCATGTACGATTCCCCCCATACACCTCTCTCGCGGACACTAAGTGGCCCGGCGGTAAACGTCTCTTTTCCAGTCCAGTGTAGTAGTCCGTGTATATGAGACATGTCGAGTAGCTTCTTTAGTTTTATATTCCGCAGACGACGGACCGTATTTTTGTTCACGAGAGCCTTTTATAATTTTAATTGTGAAATAAACCGTATTGAATAATTAATAGTTTTCAATTCTTAAAGTCATAGCTCGTAGGTAACTACATCGATCAATACTGATTGTTGTACATGATATTATTATTTTGGTTCAGAATAATCTTTAGCCGGATACGTTTTCGATAAGATAAACAGTAAATACCATTTGACATTTGTGTCACCGATTTCGGTTGAAGAAAACCACCAACAACAAATAATAGGTAAGACAGAACAAAAAATTGTATAGCGAATTCAGTAATATTTTATCAAAACAACTAGGTAGGTACTTAACGTTTTATTATATCGAAGAAATAATATTGGTACCACACCATCTGCAAATAGTACCTATCATAGTATATAACCAAAGCAAAAAAGCTTTAGGGCCGAAACATAGCTAACCACTTTTTGGAGCATACATTTGAGCCATATGAATAGCAAAATTTAAATAAATATACATACTATTATAATCCAATATAAAATGCTCGTGTCCCAGTGTTTGTGGTTGCACTTCTCTGAAACATCTCGACCGATGTTAATGACGTTTTTTTTTGTATATTTGGTAGGTATGAGAATGTATTTTTCACTCTCCTAGGTCCAACCCGATTAGTTGCTCAAATGGGGATTGGTTGCCATTAGTTAATCGTGCAGATGAGGTGAAAACATGCATCAAATCAAATTTTCACACATTTCCTACTTGATATGCTGTCACACTTTGTCCATGATCAGACATAGTCGGGTTGCCTAGCAGGGAGGCTTAGTTGCGCTAAAAAATAAGTTAAACAATCAACATTTTTTTTAAAGTTGTAGTTTTTACGGACAGTGAAATACGCGGGTTCAGTTAGTACTAATATAAAATCAATAAGAACCATTTTAATAAACATTTGAAATATAATTCACGAGAATCCAATAATGATTTTCTTTATCAAAAACGATTTTGTGCTGAACAACTGTTAACTTTAAATTTTATGAAAATAATTTTTGTAAATAACTGCTGGAACTGAACACAAAAAATGTTTATATTTTTAAGTTGCTATCAATTTAATTTACAATATGTTTAATATATTAAATATTTGGTATTTTTAAGTATTATTTTAAAAAGGTTTTATTTCTATACAGAAATGGATGAAAATGATTTACAACATTTGCCATGTGAAGGTGATCCAACAAGCGTTCTGAGATTTGAAAAATGTGAACCAAAAAAATTTAAAAATAACTTTCACGCTGCAGAAGTACTTGGGGTCTTGCAATCATTAAGAATGTATGTAGTGACTTAAATTAGTAGCTAGAAAATTAACAAATGTTTGTATTTAGAGATGAAGAGTTTTGTGATATTAAGTTGGGAACAGACGATGGTACAGTAGTTCTTGGACAGAAAGCTATCTTAGCATCAGCCAGTCCATATTTCAGGGCCATGTTCACTAGCTTTGAAGAAAGGAATAAAGATCATATAGTTATAAAAGGAATAAACTCAACCATTTTGCAACTCTTGATAAATTATATTTACACTGGTGAAATAATTGTAAACGAAGAGAATGTACAGGTATTATATATTTATAAGACTTATTCTAGAATGATTTAAATTTGTTATTGTTTATTTTTCAAGGATATGTTAGCAGCTTCAGATCTCATACAGTTAGACTACATAAAATCCGCTTGTGTTGAGTTCTTACATAAACAGCTAAATGTTTCAACTTGCCTCGGAATCAGAGCCCTTGCTGACTTATATAACTGTAGAGAACTGATGTCAAGATCTGATGCCTATATTAAAAAACAGTTTTTGTATGATAAAAATAATTTAATTTTCTTGTATGTAAATTCTATACATTACGATTATTATTTTCAGAAAAGTGGTAAAATATGATGAATTTTTACGTTTATCTCCTGATGAAGTGATTCAACTTATTTCTTGTTCTGACCTTGCGGTTCCAAATGAAGAATATGTAAGAAAACTATAATTATTGTCATTTAATTATTATGGGTTGAAACTTTGTCAACCCATAGTCTGGCAGCACCGTTTGTCGAAATTTAAGTTTTGCGAAAAATATTTTAATTATTATTGCATTTCAATTTTGTGATCTTTTTTGCACATTGTTTTTTTTGTGATCTTTTACTGATATAAAATGAGGTGCGCCAGGAATGGTACATCTATACTACTCATATGTGTTACAATATAACATTTAACACATTGAACACTATCTTCGTTAAGCGATATTGATATTTGACACTTAGGGCACACCGTAATATTACAACACTTTAGTTTAAACAATATTTGTCGATTAGTAATAAACACGCACACGTATTTATCAAACGAATGAAAACACTGAACCTCTATAATTTATGTAATACATTTTAAAGATTAATGTTTCTTACAATAAACTTGGTCTGTAGATATTAAATTACAAATAATAAAACTATATTTACCTATTTAATTCATCTCTTTACAATATTTATATTTCAAATATAGGTACTAATATAGACATATATTAAATAACTTATGGCTTGCAATAAAAAAAAGAAATCTAATAGCTGTTTAAGAGATCCCAAGAGGTATTTGTTATTAGATCTATATATTTACATTTTGTTATTTTCTATTAATTAAATTATGTTTATATGTTATAGGTATTTGAAAGTGTTCTGAATTGGGTGAAATATGAATTAGGTTGTAGAAAACAATTTTTGCCAGATTTGATGGAACATGTGAGATTGCCATTAACTTCAACACAGTACCTATTGAAAAATGTATCCGAAGAGCCTCTCCTTAAAAATAATCCTAAATGTATGTTTTTCTATAAATTAAAATTTTATTGTACATTGTGTATGATATATTTATAATATTTTTAGGTAAAGATTATTTACTTGAAGCTTTAAATTTTCATTCCCTCAAGTCACAAAAAATAATGACCATACCAAAAACTATTCGATGTAAACCTAGGCAGTCTGGTGGTTTACAAAAAGTATGTTTCTGTTTTGATAAATTTACCTTTATAGTTATTTCATAAATTTATTTCTTCCAGGTTATCCTTACGTTTAGTGTCTCGCAGCAAATGGATTCTAGTATGGCTACTAAAAAATGCGATGTTGGTGTTGGAGTTCTAAACAATCTTTTATACGCGGTAAAAAAATAATATTTATTAAAATTAAATTTTATTCAGTTGTATCATTTGTATAGGTAGGAGGATTTGATAGGTCTACAAATGAATATTTAAATTCAGTTGAATGTTATGATCCCATTCTTGGCACATCGAAACTAGTAGCACCAATGTCCAAACGCCGCTCTCGTCCTGGTATTGGAGTCTTAGATGGTGTTATGTATGCTGTCGGAGGAGAACACGGTACAGGACGTTATTATAAATCTGTTGAGGCCTATAGAGCAAGTGTAGGCGTATGGACTTCTGTTGCTGATATGCCCTTTGCAACCTATTCTAGTAACTATAATATTTATATTTAAGAAGAACATATTTGAAAAAATGTATTAAATATTAAATTTTTTTGATATAGATAAAGTTTTCGTTTTGGACGGGTTGCTTTATGTTCTGGGTCATGAAAAATCCATTAATATGCTAATAATACAACAGTATAATCCCAACACTAATGAATGGAAATCAACGAAAACCTGTATAAAAGATACGGAATTTATCTTTACTGTAGTTGCCGTTGAAAGACCATCACTTTTTAAGACTGATTAGCATAATGACCATGATTGGTAGTTACAATCAAAGTTGGTCACTAACTAGTTAGAAAGTTACTTTTTAAGTAACTTTCTTACTTAACTAGTTAGATTTAATTTATATTAACTTTGTAACTTCATTTGTTGAATTTATTGTGTAAAAAAGTCTAATCCAACTGGTTAGAAAAAAAACTAACTATAGTTATTATTATTATTATTATTATTATTTTTTTTTCATTCCAAAATAAATATTTTAATTTTGATTAATATTCTGTTATATATTTTTTTTTATTTTGTTTCACCCTTTATGTTTGATTAACTGGTAACTGATATACCAATTAATTTAAATTATTACTTACCTAATTAGAACATTTTGATCAAATCACTATGTGTTTAATTCAATTTTTCAGTTTTGATCAATAATTTAAGTTAGGCAACTTATTATTTACATTTCAACAAAAAGGTTTTTAATCTATAAATAAACTAATTTTGTTTTCACCAAACTAACTTCTAACTAAGTTAGAAATATAGACAGTTTCAGAAACTAACTTATATTCTAACTTATGTTAGTTACTTTTTTTATTAAAGTAACTTAACTTCAACTAGTTGAAAAAAATGACTAACTTGCCCAGCTTTGTAGAATATATATAGGTAATACCAATGCGGTGTATGGTGTGTTCAGGAATTTGCAACCCCTTATGTAAAAAAGGTGCAAACCTAAACTGGGCCCACGAATAGGTTTTTTGTTGTTCACTCAGCCCGGAAATATTAGGTAATAAAATAGGTCGGTTGTAAACGCAGCTCGGAAATTTAAAATAACAAAAAAGGACGTTTGTAAACTAGGGCCGATAATTATTTTGACCAATAAAATATAATAAGAACGATATAATTTAATCTAATAATAAATGGTTCTCAAATATATTATACATATTATATTATTATTCGGGTTGAGTTTATACCTAAATTATTTTTACCTGAAAAAACAGGGGCCGAATTTACAATAGACCTTTTGAACCTTTTTTTTTCGTCTGTCCGAGTTTACAATCGCCCAAAAAAAGTAGGATTTCACCCGTTATCCCAAAAATGGTACCTACATTAGGAATATTGTTATTGGTTATATAATATTAACTATTATTTTTTGTTTTTTCTTGTCTGATAACTGATAAGAGGAGAAGGGTGATGACCTATGAATTAGAACATTTAAGAGACAAATTTAGTGACGAATCTATTATTGACAACATTATATAACAATTAGATTTTCATATTTGCAGTAGTTGTCCTGTAATTATCGTTTGTAATCGAATTATGATGTAGTCGTGAGGGACTTGTGCTTAAACTGTAGATAAGTCGTTTAATTACATAAATAATAATAACACTAATAAAAGTACTCGCAACACCATGCTTCGTCATACAATATTACAGTAATTGACTGATTCACGAAACACGATGAATTTACATAATATACCTAGTATTAAATATAAATACAGTCTAGTCGCCATAACTCGAACCTCGATAACTTGAAAAACTTTACAACTCGAATTGTGTTTTATTCCCCTAGAAAATGTTTCCACTATAAATTTGTTAAATATCTCGAAAAATACATATCTTGAAGTGAATTTTTATCCCCCTTCGAGTTATCACGACTCGACTCTATATAGGTATTATTTATATCGCTTTTTAAAAGAACACATCTTGAAATCAAAATGACCGAGAAAAAAGGTTGGGATTGGATCATTTTACCACTTACAAGAAAATTCTATTGTACCTACTAGTATAACTTATATAATATAATACCTATATTGTTATAATTGATATGTCGTCAATTTATGTGAAACATCATTCAATTCTATTTAACAAAATGCTCTATACTTAATACATTTTATTTAATGCCCCATCGTAATATGGAAGTTTCACTGTATTTACCATATTATCGGCCAACTAGAATATTATGGGGGAAATAATATTATTTGCTAAATACAATAGACATAAAATATAAAAAAAGAAGGCTATTAGACCACAATTTTCGACGTAAACCGATATATTCGATGATGATCGATGTAATCGCATACAATTCGCTGGTAATACGCACATCTCCCATATATATATTTAACGGGGCGTGTGAAAAGCGTTTTCCGTCAATAGTTATTAAATCATAAGCAAAAATCGTACTCTTATACGCTTATATACATGTATACCTATATACGCGTAAGATCGGTCGGTCGCCGGCGTAATATCTAAACGCGATTGTGAGGTGAACGAACCGATTTCGAGGAAAAAGCGCATATAAACGGCTTTAAAAAGACGTTAACTACACGTTCCGAGCACGAACGGCTTGCGAAAAGACGAAACGGTAGGAGAAAACGAAAAAAATCGGCAAAAAAGTCCGGCCGGGAGCGTATTTTTCGATCGACATCGCGACCGCTTCGGACGGCGCACGAATATAAACCGCACACCGGCGGCTTCGAGAGATCGCGAGCTACGCGAATCAAGTATAAAAAAGGCGAAAAGGCTCGAAAGTGATCGAAATCGTGTAAATAAAGCTAAATTTCCCAATAATTTCAAAAATCGGAAAATTGATAAGAAAAGAGGTGATAACGCGGCCGCGACGTTTTAAAACCGACTGCCGCCGCGACGAAGGTACGCGATTGGTCGCGCTACAAGGAATCGTCGGGGATGGGCCGGCGGGCTGGGGAAACTGAGTGGTGCTTCATTTTTTACGCAACGGTTTCACTATAGCCGGCGTTTTCCGTTCCACTGGTGATGTGGCCTTAGACAGCTGTTCTCGTAGTCAGCTGTTGTTCATTTTGTAGTACAGGATAGGATAGGATAGGATAGGTATAAAGGATATAATATTAAAAACATTGAAAGATAATTAATGTTATGTTATTTCAGTATATTTAATTAATTGTCTTCAGTGTTTTTTTCTTTTTGATGAGATAATTAAGGAACATATTGATAAACAACATCCACGTCAACATAATCAAACGCTTACAGAATAAAAAGTTACATTGAACGTTTCGTATCGTTGCACATCGGTATGGACCATTTGATGTAGTACTTAAGAGGCCGCTACACGTCTATTTGTTGTCTCCGTCTTACAAATGCATAACCTAGAAATTGTGTATATAATACCTACCTATTATTATTATTATATTATTATTTTAACAACGAGAGATACTCAACAGGTACCTGTTAAAGTTATAATTAACAAGACGTCCGGACGCTGGTTCGCTGGTTGATAGCGAAAAACTCGAACAAACGACGTTGTCAACATGAATACCCAGGACACACCAAACAACTTTAACTCCGATGGTGAGGACAACGACAAGTGAGTATTTACCTATTTAATATTGATAATCATGGGTTGATTTTTCAACTTTTCTGTTGAAAGAGTGCGTTTTTTGGGTTCAAATTTCGTCTACTGAACATTGCTAGTCATCCGAGTTGTTGGTTCTGTGTATTTTTTACTTAGAAGGTGGAATTACTCTCCTCCTGAGTGCCTATGTAGTGGCACCTGGCAAGAGTGGTGTAAAGACCTCGCTTTTGTACTTTTGTAATTTGATGTTTAATTGTAAATATTATATTTTTGAGTTTTAGTTTGGGAAATACATAGAAAAAAAAAATAATCTAATATTTAATAATAATCTCATTAATCGTGATTAGCTTTAAATATTTAATCACTTAAATTGATTCTTGTCAACATTTGAAGTTTCATTGTTAGATACCTGTTATTTTATTTATTTTGTATGGCTACTGAACCCCATGTTATCAATTTTTACAATTTACATTAATTTTATAATTTTTACTAGATCCTATAAATAATTGTACACTGTATAAGAGAATAATTAATATTTCATATTATCGATTTATTTATGGTTTCAATAGTTTTTTTAAGTGATCCAGAATGGCCAAACTCTAAACATAACAACAAAAATGAATAAGTAATTGTATTGAATTTCATTCAAATCTTTATTATAGTCCTAACAGGCAAGTAATTTCAAATGCAGTTGTTCAACGACGTGTTCAAGATAGAAGGGTTCTTACTATCCGTATGTATAAAATATATTTGTTCTTATATTTTTGAACATAAAATTACTGTTGGCATAATTTAAACTTCTTGAAAACATAAATTAATCCATATTTCTAATGAAATTTAGCCCCAGCACTTCAATTCGAAATACACTTACACCAATGTTTAACTGCATCATACAAGGTAATTTAACTTTCATTGTCTATCAATAAAAACATTTAAAAGCGTTTAAAAAAAAAAAATTATCTTATACACAGCTTGATTTTATTGAATACTAATTATACTAATAACACTTATATTATTAGAACATAAATCTATCAAACAGTGTTTAAGAAGACATGATACTTGCATGTGTTGTTTCCGTCTTACAAGTGCATAACATAGCAAATGTTACGCTCAGCAGAACACTTGTAGCTAAAATTTTAAATTGTTTGTACATCTTAAAATACTTATAACTTGCTTTAAAATTAAAATATAATAAAAAGCCCACTGGGTTACCTAAATAATAATCTTACATTTCATTTTATTTTATGTGAGGTCAATTCACTTTAATTTTTAAACTAACGGTGCTACATAGTACACATTTTCTGCTGAGCGAAAATTTGGCATGTTTTGCACTTATAATTGGAGACAACACATGTGGGTATCAAGTCCTTTTAATAAACTAAAAAAAAAAAAACAAATGTTAAATTGAATTCCTCCAAGTCATCATCTTAAAACGGCGTATAAGATCTATGATTCACACATATCATATAATTCTGAAAATTGTATAGAACATTTATTTTTCTGGATGAAATTGTACCTATATAGTCCCATATTATCAAATATAAATTCTAAAATACTTCATTTTGGGCCAATTTTGGCAGAGATTGTATTTGCAGTCCTAACTCCTGACAAACTATTGATTTATTATTTTTACTCTCTATATAAAATTCTTTCCTATTATTAACATATTGACTATGTGATGTGTACAACATAAATTTAGCATTCAACATCATTCAAAAGTGATAAATTAATCTAATTATTGGTTTCACGTACCTTGTTATTCAATATAATATAACTTGGGTCATGTTAAGATTAATGTATAAGTTTCTTGTTAGTATCTCCTATAAGTTAAATTTCCAATGTGCATTCAAGTTGTAGGTACATACATTTTTTCAGTCTTCAAATTTTTTTTTTAAAACCTAATTTTTCCGGCATAGGGACAAGTATATACCGCCCTCCAATATGATATATTGAACGTGTTAATGTAAAAACTTACCTATGGTAGAAATGTATTTTAATTTATTTTGTAGCCTATAGTAACTTATTGCAATTCTTTTAGTATTGTGGAGCTGGACATGATAAAGCTACTGCACACAAAGTATATAAAGAAGGCGTTCTTCATAAATTACCAATTATTTTTTTAAAGCTAAATTTGATGCCTGGACAAATTTTGCCTATTATAGCTCGTTCTATACATGTTGAACTAATATTAAAATATTCCATATTCCGTAATTCGTCATTTGGAGTTTGCTACAAACTGTAAGACATATATAATTAGTTGTTCATTTATAAATAATAATATAAAATCTTTATTTTTATTAGTAATACAAATGAGCGTACATTTGGAACAATTGCCGAGGTTTATGAACATCCTTTAGAAATAGGAACTTCTCAGCCATTACAAATGAAAGCTATAGGCTATCAGCGGTTTGAAATTTTAAAAGTCAAAACATTTCCTGAAAGGTAACTGATAATTCTAAATTATTTAAAAAAAACATGATTGATTTTGTATAAAATATATAATGTGTATACACTATACAGAGCACAATTGAAGGTATTATAAAATATAATGTACAGATATAATAATATATTTTAATGGATATATTTAAATAGTGCCAGTGGGTATAACAGATAAGAAAGTAAATAGTATTATTTACTCAGTTTAGTAAATACTAAAGTTATGTTACCAGTCAAAGGCCATCATTACATTTAACCTAAAATCATTATTCTTTATACCTAAATAATATTATTAGTAGTTTAGTACATGATCCAGTCCAAAATGTTATAGTTGTGAATCATTTAAATGCTGAAATTAATATAATTTAGAAAATAGACTGTAATTAAAACTGTAATTTAATATTAATTGCTAAATTTTAATTAATTAATAATTAATGATTAACAGATTGTATAATTTATTTTTATTTATTTTAAAGAATCTATTTAAATATATCTATAATTATTAGTCTAAAAAAAAAAAATTAGGGGAGAGAGACTAAGAACGACTTGCACATAACATCACTATAAATAATCAATTGACTAACGCAAAATAGTTTAATTTTTACATGGATCAGGTTATCTATTTCATTATAATTTATCCTTTTTTTCTAGTCATGAACAATCACTTGGTGTGGCTGAAATCAAAATAATTCCAGATATTACATTAACTTATCCGTATAATACATTGTGTTTACATCCAAAGAAACGTAATATTAGTCATGGTGAAATGTAATAATTGTATACAATATTTAATAAAATAGAAATAATTTAAAATTAACATATTAATATTAAGTATGCATATTATGTTTATGTAAGGTTCCGTAAAAGAGACATATGGCAAACTCAGTGGCCAGATTGGGTTTATAAACAGTTTGATGTTTATGAATTGGCATCTCGTCTTTCCAAAAAAATTAAAATGTTGTGTAAGGCTAAATGTTTGAATAATTTTAAATTTTTTAATATGTTATGATATAATATATAATAAATTATAATATATATACAAGTGCCATCCATAGAGTGCCACTCGTTGGCTTATCTAAATGACTGAGCTCGAACAATTTCTCCCATTCTACCGCCTAGTCGCTGTCTTAAATTTCCCCACTCGCTACTCGTGACCAGGTGGAAGTAAGCAGCGACGGTGGCGGCGGCCAGAGTTGACGGCGGCCAGCGTTCGGGAAGGTTTAGTGGTGGGAATGCTCTAGATCTAACGAATTTTGGTCCCAGTGGCACTCTCTCAATGGCACTATTATAATAGTGTTGTAACACTTCTATTAAATTTTAAAATAATTATTTAAAAAGCACACAATGTGACTGAATCAAATTGCATTTAAATTACATTGAGGCTTGTTATGTACCATAAAAAAATATTTGATCAAATTTACAACTGACAATCAAGCATTTTTGTGTATTATTATATTTTAAAGATAAGGATGTAAAAATCTCAGATGATCCATGTTTGTTGTCATTCCAAGTGTTGTATATACTTGATATATTCAGTCAAGAACAAGTAAGTGAGCTGCTTGGTATTGAGTCAACAAACCTACGACTTCAATACGAACTACAATATTGGAATAAAGCTGTAAGAAATATTATAAATTAAAGTAAGAAACTAAGAACAATGGCTTATCGCTTTTTTTATTATAGCAATCATTGCAAAAATACTTGTGTGCTCAATCTGGCTGTAGTGCTCCAGTGTGCAATATGAACAATGTGTTTCCAATGTCTCCTGAAGGACCACAGAGTACTTATTGTAACTCTTGGGGAATAATCCATGAAATGATAACTGTAACCAAACTGGACGATGATTTAGACGTGATATCAGTAGGAAGTCCGTCTACTGAATGCTGCTGGTTCCCTGGGTATAATAAAACATTTTTTTTTTGTTATTAGCCATTACCGTAATTAATTAATTACTTTGCAGATATAAATGGACAGTAATTTTGTGCCCAAATTGTAAAAGCCATTTGGGCTGGAGTTATTTGGCTGATGAAAATTTGACAATAACGCCAAGAGTATTCTATGGATTATCTGTACGCGCCATAACATCTATTAAAGACTAGTTAGTAGCAGACAAAGAAAGACTTGAGGAAAGCCATGATGGAGAAATATTTAAGAAATATTTTGAATTTTCTTTCTTCTTATAACAATTATTTTATACAAGTACAAAGTATGTAAATGAGCTACAAATATATATCATGTTTGCTGTTTAACATACAATTAAAAATATAATTCAAGAATGTTTAGTTTGTAAAAGTAAAATTTAGTTTAAGTTTTAAATATTTTACTCATTTATTGAATCTTATGAACTTTTAGATTATTATTTTATTGTTTATTTCATTATTATCATTTTTATTTACTCAATGATATTAGTACAGAAACATACTTTTGACAACTAATAAAATTAAGATTTTTCTATAAATAACATTATTTATCCATTAAACATTTTTTTTCCTTAATATATTTTTTAATTACTTTTGTATGACAGTATGTCCAATAAAAAATTTAAAAAATACTTTTCATGAAATTATTGATAATTCAAAATTCATACTACTGTAGTACTGTCTACTTATATCCAAACAAAAGTCTACTGAAACGTCTCAAACCAATATTGACATACAGTCAGCAGTTATCGGGTAATGTGTAAAAATACAACACTAAGAAAATGCAAGCATTCCAAAACATTGCTCTAAGGAAGTTAACAAATGAAACTACGTCTCAAATTTTTTTATACGTTCAAACCTAAAACTAAAAACAACAAGTGATGAATCCAAATATTTCTTTAAAAGATTCCACGTATTCGAATCCCCTCACCAAAAATTTGACCTCTGCTACAATACTTGGCCCAATACGCCTAAAGCACATTTGGTGTTGTGATTTGTTATAAAATATATATATATGTATTATGTATATAATAATAATAATAATAAGTTTATTTCTCCAATATATCATATAACAACATAAAATAATATAACAATATAATATAAAATTATAATATAAATTATAATACAATAAAGTTAAGAAAATATATTGACTCACTTCTAAAAAGCTAAAAGCTTGTGCTAAGAAGTGAGAGTTTCTTATAGTATTAAATATTAACAATTAATTAAATATATAACAGTATAAAATCTAATTAAATAAAAGTAGAAATAATGAGAAAATAAAAAAATATATACAAAATTACAATTCATAATTAAGTGTAACATTATCAAACTGGTTTTGCTTAATATATAATTTTAAAGAGTTAATTTTATTAAAATGCATAAGATTTAAATTTAATTTACGACACAACAATGTGCATTTGTAAATAGTACTCTGAGAAGTTACTGTCTTATAAAATATAATAGAATTAAGATTAGAATGACACTTATTTCTAGTATTATAATTATGCTCTATGGTTTTCAAACAATGTCTATATTTATATATAAGTAAAAGCAAAGATCTATAATATAATATTGATATAGGTTGTACATTAAAATCAATATATAACTGTTTTGTTGGATACAAAAAAGGCTTTGAGATAATAAATTTTATTAAACTATTGATAGTATTTAAAGGTGTCAAATAATCTTTATAAGTACCACCCCAAAAGGGCAATCCATAGTAAACTAAGGACTGAACTAATGACATATATATAATTCTCAAATGTTTAAAATCAATATATAAAACAAAAATATAACAACAATATATAATAATTAAGTAACCATAGGAAGTGTCATCAATGGATGGCTCCTTTCATCAAAATAATTGTTACCTGTCATATTTGTTACTTTTAGCCTATATTCTTATTGTATCTAATGATACAGACTGTATATTAGTTGTAAAAAAAAAAATTTAAAAACATACTGTGTTACTAATTAGTAAAATTACTTTAATAGCAATTAATATCATAAACCGACCTCCCATGGCGTGACGGCGGCGGACGACGACGACGACGACGACGACACGGTGGCTAGTAGAGGTACCAGCGTGGACAACGATTCCGCTCCGACGGAACCGACGATGACGACTCGTTACGATGGCAGCGTCGGAGATGACCTTGCCATGGGGTGACTGGTATAGAGATATGCGTGCTAGGAACAAGGACGTCGGTCTCGCTGGACCGGCGAAAACTTGACGGTTTCAGGGCCTGACGACTCGTGACTCCACAGCGGTGGTAATCATTGGACGAGGTGTAGCCAAAGGGCCAACGTCAGGGCGAAAATTACCGAGAGTTGAGGATCGTGCTGCGGTCCGCTGACTCTCGCCTTTTCGTCACTTGTCTGGTGGTCTGCGCCGGTTCCGCAGCACAAAATCTCGATCCACGTCTTGGTCTTCGATGTCCATCGGCCGAGTCGTCACCGTCGACGTATACGACAACTCGCACTAGCCGCCGCTCGTCGCCGTCAACCGTAGACGTTACCGCCGCCATCTCGGTCTGGCCTCTCCGGCTGGGCGTGCCAGTGACATTCATCGTGAGAACGAGAAAAAAATTGTTCACATTAGGATATTATAACTTAAGTTAGGTAATTAGTAGAGAAAATGTAGATCGGTACAGGCAATTTAAGGGTTCAAACCTCCTCTAAATGTTTTTAAACAATATTTTTTTTCGACATGCGGCATTTTTATTTTATTTTTAAAATATTATATTGCTTAAGCTACTCGACTATATTTACGTTGGCGGCGCGTTCCACACAATACATTATATTATTTATGACCCTTGTACAGATTATGTACCTATGCCATATCCTCAGGTTAGGTTTTTTAAGTTATTTCATGATTTATATCGCAGTTTTATTCATGTCTAGTGTTTGATGGTTTAAATATTTCTTGGAACATAATATATTATAATACTCTTGTAAAATGTAGCGTTATACTCAGAGTGCAGATCGATAGTACTCTGCGTTCTTATTTTTTTTTTAATACACATTTTAGATTCTGAGTGGATTAATGAATGTATTGATTTTACAATATGGAGCTGATGCGATGAGGTCGTTGAACTGTCACACTGGTCCGGCAGCGGCGTATACGGTAGTTTTCATCTAGACAACATAATATGCGGGTGCGACCCACCGCATATAACCCATATAAACGAACGATCCGAATATAAGTAACAGGAATGTATGTGCTGAAGATGTTGAAAGAGTATATTATAATATTTTTGTGTAGCTATGCCGCTGCCGACGAAACCAAATAATGGTGAACGAGAATCGACTAGACCATGCTACTGGTACTACTGGTCGGAATTCTTGACATTTTTGTTGTTGACTGTTGTTGGCATTATATTTTGTCGTTTTTATTTTGTTGTTAGTGAACAAAATAAGGCGTAAAAACACGGTTTCGTACTTCAAACAAGTAACTCAGCTCATTCAAGTATTTTGCAGTAAAAATATCGATTATACAAGTTGCCAGGGTTTGAAATCAAAATAAACATTTTCGATTTTAATTTCAATTTTGGCTGCGGATATTGGTTTTTCCTGATTTCAATTTAAAAATAAAATATTGATTTTGTTATTTTATTATTTTTTCATTGAAGCAGAATATTGATTTAATCATAATATGATTTCGATTTTAAATGTATTTTTCTTTTTTTCGAATTTATGTCTATATAATTTTATTATTTCCGATTTTAAATACATTTTTCTTTTTTTATTTTAGTTTTCATTTAAAATTGTTTAAGCTTTTGTTAAGAATAAATAATGTTTTAGTCAACAGCAGCAAAAATTTAAAAGTCTCTAAATTATTTTTTAACTGTAATATAATATATTATATACAATACTATATATTATATAGTATTATATATTATATAGTATTGTATATGGTTATGACTTAAGACCGGATTTAATTCTATTGAAAACACATAAAAATTGCATAATAAATCGCACTATAAAAATTCAAAAGTTATATAAAAAAATTAGATAAATGTTACTTGTTTGAATTAAAATTGATAATTGGATACATTTCCAAATTATATTTATTAAAATAAAACTCCTATTACTTAAAATATGTTTGTACAAAGAAAATCTACGTTCTATGTCTACACTAGTTATTGGTGCATATTTAAAACAATTCAATAAAGTACCTAGGAATTGTGTCTGAATTAACATATTTTTTACATGACATGACTTCATAATAACATTAAATAGTTTTTTATACCCTTCATTTTTTTCAATTACATACATAAATTTGTCTTTAATCTTTTAAACTATCAATCACATTTCCAAATTTTTCAAAATTATTTGCATAGAAAAGTGCAGCATTTAACCATGTTCCCCACCTATTATAGGTTCAGGAGGTAAAGGAACCTGGCATTTCTTTTCTATATTTATTGATTCTCAATGGTGCTTCTAGGAAAGGATTTTCCCCTAAAATAAACGAGACAAGTTACTTTGTATTTAGATTTTAAATACTAAATTTATCACCATTGTTAATTAATCTATTTATGTCAGGATATAGTTCTCGAATTTTCTCTAGAACTCTATTGATTGTGTGTGCAATGTAATATGAATCATTTTTGGGAAAAATATTTTTAATGTTTTTACTGCTTTAATCATGTAAGTACCAGCATCACTAATAAAAAGTACAACTTTTTGTTCAACACCATGAAATATTCTTAACGAAAAATTAATAAACTGACAAATAGTTTCATAATTTCTAGATTCTAGTTGTTTACACGAAACTAAATATGATTTACTAGGCGTCCCATCCAGTGGCGTGGCAAACGATTTTCACACAAGGAGCAAAGATTTTATTCTAACCACCCCACCCACCCAATATTTTATAAGATATATAAAAATAAAAAAAGTACATTTCTTAAAACGCTTGAAGTTAATAACACATATTCATTAGTAGCTTCTAGATTATTTTCTTATTTAAGTAATTTTTTAAGATTCTGAGCTTAGCAAAACAATGTTGGTATCCAAATTTTCTACTTGAGCAATTTTTTTGCTGATAGGAAAGTGAATCTAGTTAGTATTTTTTTTTTTTGGGGGGGGGGGGGGGGTAAAAATAAAAAATTCCTAGTAATTTTCAAAAAAAAAACTTAATTTTAGTAAAAACTAAGAAAAAATTCGATTAAATGGATGTCGCTCTGCTGTACAGTAGGTTACAAGAGGGTCACTGTATAATGGATGTGGTATTAAATTTTAATTCGAAAAACGATTCTGAGCGGTGATGGTTCGTCAATTGTCTGTGTGAATATTTTATATTATATTTATATTGTTATTAGTTATTATTAAAACGGTAGCCGGTAAGTTGAATTAATATAAAAAAATTACAACAAAATAACTAAAATCGTTATTCTTGGTTACTTAATACCTATGTAATTTCCTCAAAATTTGAACATAAAATAACTATAGTTTTATATTTCTCAATTTTTTTATTACAGAATAACCTACTTACATGGAACCTTGTTGTATAAGTTTTCAATCCTTGGATATAATAGTTGAACATTTTATACATTTTTTACTACAATATCATTTTTAAATTTAGAATTTGTTAATATTGTCTAGAATCAATAAATATGTGGCAGTGCATTCTGAAAAATTGTATAGACGGATTTATAGAGGTAAATTCATGAAGCCAAATTCTGACAATCCAATATAATTATCAAGGATAATTTAATTGATTTTGGGAAAATTGATATAATTCCATCTAAATTTGTATTTTCATTGTCTGACTATGTTTTATTAAACAAAGTGAGTAGAAAATATTATTATACTAATACTTAATAAGATTAATTATTCAAATGGCTAACCGGACTTATTGTAATTATTTCAATGATATTTTTTATTGATACTAACAATCGTTCGTAAAGTTTCATTTATTGGTTTATCCAAGATCTCAAATTATAAGATAATCCCATATCTAAATTCATTGAAAGGAAAAAATTATGTAATGGTATGTTTACTTTATGAGTTTATCATCACAATATTTTGAATGGTTAAAAACTATATTTTGTATTCATAGGAATACGATAAAAAACCTGGACAATGAAATAAGCAAGAAGTCGTATTAAAAGAATTACAAAGCGGTGTGTCTCTTAATAATGAAATCCAAAAGTTATTTTAAAATGAAAATCATCTCCTAGATGGAATTCTATTCAGCAGAGAAGATTGAATAGATATAATATCTATTAGTAATAACGTATTATATTTAAAAAATTTAATTACGAATTTTGATATTCATTAATTTTTCAATTATGTATCCCTCACAGCAGTATCTTTCAATGAAACTAATTTAATGAATATTTGTTTTAAATTAAAAAATGTATTAACACTTTAATAAATATTATAAAAAATAGTATTTAAAAGCATTTTAATAAATATAAAATAACTAATATTGAATTACTGTTACATATTTGGTAAATTTATTAAATATAAAACGAACACAATTATTATTGAATGTTAAAATTAATCTTGATTACGTTTTTAACATTTTTTTTTTTAATAACCCACTTTGTATATTATATAAGCAAAGAGCAAATAACAATATAGGTCAGTATTTACTTTTAAGGTAATTTTATATCTGCTGCCTATACCAATACATACTCAAACGGCAAACAAGTCACTTGTTTACATTTAAAATATTCTAGTTTTAGAAAATTTAATGAGTATCAAGCACCGTTTGAATAATATTGAGATAATAGGCTCTATATATTACACTATAATAGATGATCCTGTAAATTCTTATTACACATAATAATTAGCAATTGCCATTATTTGGGTACTTAACTTTTTATTTTTACCATAATCAATACATATATATATACTATCAAACCTTTCATCATTAAATGCAATACTAATAATGCATATAGCAATATTGTATTATAATTTATAACATAGGCACATATACATAGGCGATAGGCATATGACCATCATATAAGGTAATGGTTTCTAAATTATGAAGGTGTGAACAAAATATATTATTTTATATTTTATATTTTGTGTTGTAGGTATAATAATATTATCATTAAGTCTTTACTATTATAATTTATCATGTAGGTACCTACAAAATATTAATGGGAATTGCATATGTCACACGGTATATTGGTAATCTCATTACCAGATACCATTTTCTTAAAAAAATGTGTTATACATTTTTACCAAATTACTAAATTTTTTTAGTAATAATTTTTACCTGATTACTAAATTTTTTAATTATAATTTTTTACCTACTTAATTTTTTTAGCAAAAAACTTAATGATTTTCAAAATATGAAAAAGAACAACATTTTTGAGAAACTTGTCAGCCAAGTGCCAACCTCCTAGTGGTGTTTCTGGGGTTAGGCTAATAGGCTGAATATATATAGGCTAAATACTAAATATTGAAAATAATATATAATGACCCGGGAATCAACTCGTAGGCAGCCGACAAATTTGTCATGATAATATCAGCTATAGTTTTTATCTTATCTAAGCAGTGAGCACAGCACTGAACAACTATATAATAATATATAGTTCAGTGGAGCAAAGTGGAAATGTGTAATCACTGTAATCACATAATCATCACAACAAACGTGTCTAAATAAACTTTATATTTTAGGCAGTGTTAACATACTAGCTATTTTACAGCTAGTTCTAACATTTTTCAGGTGTAATCTAGCTTTCAAAAATGTCAGTATGCAGGTGGCATTAAATATAGCATTATTTATAATGTGTTTAAAGCGTTTCAGAATATTTTTTTTTTTGTTTACCAAAAACCACTGATATCACATAATAGGTATTTCTGCTATCACATTTCTGACTTTGGCAATTGATTGTTCATTATTTGATATTTGAATAATTTCGTTTTGAAATTAGTCAAGATAGACTGACTGCATTATTATTTATTTACCTATCTAATAAAAATGACAGTATTTATATATTATTATATCTGTTTTTAATTATTTTAATTGCATACAAATGGTAATTTCAACTATTTCTATAACAGTGCCAATTTCCTAACAAATTATATAATTTGTACTTAATCATATTTTTTTTGATTCGTAAATTATAACACTGAGCTTGTGCAATTTTTTCTCTTTTTTAGCTTCTTCTGGCATATTTGGAAGGGGAAAAATAAATAGCATAAACTAACTTTTTTTTGTTAATATGGTATTTGCATATTTTAGGTTTTATTTTATGGCAACACTGATTTTAGGCAGACAACCACATTTTTGTTGTTGTTCTCGTTGTTAGACATTATAAATTAACGAATACAGGAATACGGTCATTACGGCTAAAACCTACTTTGAAAACCCTAGTCTGAACAATATTTATTTTAACAATATAGTATTATATACCTACTCATCCACGATAGTACCATTCATTGTTTACTATGAGATTCATTCATTCCGCTCCAACAACACTAGTCGACAGAAGCGTTTTCGATTTCGATTCCATCCACTGCAATAAAATGCTATGAAACACTTCCTTCTGCCGTGTTGAAAACAATAATTACTGTCGTACAAGACGAACATAGAAAAAAACAATGGCCACTCCGGAATCAAGAAGAATAAGGTAAAATGTCGGTTGCAAAAACAGTTGCAGAGTTTATAATATTATAGTCAATAATATTATAATTGTATCTTAGGGCCGTTCTTAAAACTTCCGGTTAAAGTTAACCGACACTTAACCGGCCTAATTCTGCAGGTAATAAAATCTGTTGTCAGTCGGATAGCGTTAACCGACACTTTACCAGACATAGTAAGAACAGCCCTTCATGTATTTTAGTTGTACCTCTTGATTATAGTTATACTCATAATTTATCAGACTTGTTTTAACTGTATGAAGGTTTATAAATCAATTTTAGGTACCTACCTACATTTGCTTCTATGAGTTATTATTATATTTAAAATGTGTCAACATACAACATGTTATTACAAGTTTGTGTAGTTATTATTTTAGTACATAGAAAATTAAAACAAATATTTAATATATATAGTTAATAATATATATATATATTATTTTGTTATGATAGGTATTAAAATAATTATAAGATTTTTGATGCGAAGAAAATAGATAAATAATAATTATATATTACCTTTCTAGCTATCTGTTAATATCATGTTTACCAAGTATATTTCATCAAAATTATTAACACTACAAAAACTTAATTA
Organism: Macrosiphum euphorbiae; assembly: GCA_949089665.1. Classification (NCBI taxonomy): domain Eukaryota; kingdom Metazoa; phylum Arthropoda; class Insecta; order Hemiptera; family Aphididae; genus Macrosiphum; species Macrosiphum euphorbiae. The sequence continues at coordinate 71,973,683 of CARXXK010000003.1, read as the reverse complement.
TTTTGATTTTTTACTATTGGTTATTTTACCATGGTTTTAGACTTTCTTCTCAAGACTTACAAAATACACCAAATGCCAATGAAGAAGTAGAAACTAATGTAATACTAAAAATTCCAAACGGTTTATATTACAAGAATTTTGATAAAATGAGAAAGTAATTTTTTATACTTAATTTTATAATAATAAATATATTCATATGTGTTTTTTGATTTTACTAATTACATTTTTCAACTGTAGGAATGAACAATTATGTGATATAAAAATCATTGCCAAAAATGGTGAAGAAATAAGGGCTCATAAAGTTGTTTTGGCAGCCAACAGCAAATATTTTAATATTATGTTTAATAGTCAATTTAAAGAATCCAAAGAATTTGAAATCGAGATTCAGGATTTAGATCCACATGCATTGAGTTTGTTAATAGACTTTATTTATACATCTGAGTTAGCTGTAAATGAACAAAATGTCCAAGTAAATTAATATTTAACTTTTAATTTATAAATATAATTTAATATACATTGTTTTTTTTTTCAAACGTCTTTTAGGAAATTTTAAATGGAATCTGTTTTTTACAATTGGACGAAACAATTCGCAGTGAATGCATTGATTATATTAAATCAGGAATTGATCCCGCCAATTGTTTAGGTATGAAAGAAATGGCTGAACGCCTTGGATTAAGAGATTTTTATACGTTCTCTTTAAGATATGCTTTAGTTCACTTTAGGTAAGTGTACTAAATATTCAACTTTTAAACACTTTTTAAATCCTTTGTCAACACTCAAATTTAGTCTAAATAATTTGAAATTAACATTGAGTATAGAAAATGTTAATTGAAGTAACAGTAGAATGTTTCAAACATTTTTCATAAGAAAAAACACACACATACCCCATTGTAAAGTCGATACTATGCTCAGTCTAAAATGATATTAAATTTTAACTACTATAAAATTAGCAAATTTTCGCTATTTTGAAAAATTTTGTCAAAATTCAACCTTCAAAACCCACAAAATGACTGTAGATTTACTCTCAACTTTTATTTTATTTTCTTAATAATTTATGAGAAACCATGTATTACATTTTCAAGCTTTTTAACCTAGCATACATTTTTTTATCAATATTTCATACCTTAGGTTAAGACTGCTACAACTCATAACTTGATAGAAAAACATTTTAAATTTCAATAAATAGCTCAAAAAGAGTCAACATATTTTGAAAATTATTCCATATGCAAAATCCAATTGCAAATTTAAATATTTATTGAAGTTCCAAACTATTTATGATTATTTGTTTTTGAATTACAGCAAAATAACAAAATCAATGTTTTCAAAAACTATTACCATTAAATAAAAGTTCACATTTTCCCTATAATTTATTTTTCTTGAATAATTAAGAAAGGTACTGTACATTTTTTGCTTTGGACTTTTCAATTTCAACTCAATAACCTTCATGTTGTTTTGGATTTTATTTAGTTCTAACTTAATTTTTAAATTTTTAATTACTGTTACTTACGTCTTCACAAGTATTTAAAAATATTTTATAAACTTTTCTTATAAATGTACAGCATTATCTATAAACTTCTTTATCTACAATCATTTTACAGTCAAGTATACAAAAAAGAAGAATTTCTGCTGATTACTTTTGATCAAATATTACAAATCATTAAAAGTGAAGATCTGTGTGCAAATGAAGAAAACGTAAGTACATTATTTTATTATTGTGTATTTTAACTGAACATTTTCCTTTATTTAAATTTTTAAATTTTGTGATTGTAGTAAACATGATGTATACAATTTTATATAATAGATCAATAAATAATTACATAGTTATGACAACAATAAATAATGTTCAAATTATTAATAGGTATATGAATCTGTAATGAAATGGATCAAGTATGATATAGAAAATCGGAATAAACATTTGCCAGACTTAATGGAATATGTTCAGTCTCGAAAATTTGCAAATTACTTTTCAGTTAGAAATTAATAAAACATTTTCAAATGTAAGTGATGAAAATAAAATGTCGAAATTTGTAAATTATATTGTAGTTAAAAATTAAAAAATGTATAAAATGATAATTTTTTTTAGTTAAAGATTGAAAAATTAAATCATAGTTATTCATAAGTAATTGATATTGTAACCCAAATCTTTAAAAATATATTCACACAGTTTTTTTTATAAATATTTTAAGTTCAAATTTGAACAAAATTAGATATGTACCTACATAAACGAAAAATAATGTTTTTAGTTATTTTTTTGTAATTTAAAAATATTATTCGTAGGTACATAAAACTTTTAAAGTATAACAAATTGAATGTTTTCGACAAAGTAAATTTAACGTACTGTCACTTGTCAGTAAAAATTACTTTAATAGCAATATTATAAAATATACTTATACTAATACTTATAGGCGGTCTTCACTCTTCGTTCAGTTTCGGTTTTCTTGTACAATGATTTTATATCATTGAATTGAAACTTAACACAATATTCATTAAAATTACCCATCCGACATATAATGAACGGTAGAGCGGTACCCACTATTGCCACCCTTTTTTTTACATTAGTACTTCATTAATTCTATAGTATATTATGTACATATGTATGATAAAAATTAATACCCATACACCCACCCACCCAAAATTTGGAGGAGCGGTTGCTCCTCTAGACCCCTTTTACCACGCCACTGGTCCCATCTAATTTACCAATTAATAAATTTGCAATAACCAAACCTAAACCAAAATAGTATATTTAATTATAATATGAGAAATTAAAAAAATATTTTGAGCAAACCTCTTGGATCGGTTGTCTCAACAACAAGTATGGTATTATCCATATCGGATAATACCGACGATAATACAATTATGTATATGTATTGATAATGCCTTTTAATAATGGCTCTATGGTACAACCACAGAATATCTACTCACGACAAAAAACTCAGTATGTCATAAACTCATAATAGAGTTTTATACAATAAATTTAGCTGAGTTAATATTTTGTTAATTTAAACACACAAAAATTGTAAAAAAATTCCAAAAACGTGGAACATTACAAAAATGCATTAAAAAAATAAATGGGCATTACACATAAAGTATATAATATTGACTATACACTTTGATCAGATTGGTTTATCTTAACTGCAAAAAAAGTTGCAATGTAAATTAAATCCGGTCTTTAGTTATGACGATTATAATATTCATCAAACATAAATGCCAAAAATACTGGATTCTTTAATAATAGCACTTCAAGTTGTTTCATAGATTTCAAAATTTGTTTAGCTAACATTGAACAATTAGACTGGAGACTATTGGGTACTTTAAGCCATACTCCAGAGAAGTCAAATAAAAGTCTTTTTGTCATAAGTTTTACCATGCTAATTCTAGAGTCTAGGTATGAAGTGTACTCCGATTGTTATATTAAAGTACTTATCTATGGCTAATTTTATTCTGTATACTACTGTACAATAATTGATACCAGCTAATAAGTTATTAGATATTTATTTAAAATAAAAAACTTACAATGCTTTGAATAGAGTCCATTCACTTTTTTTTTAAATTTGAATTCCGTATTAGTGCTATATGGGTTTGGCAAAACCTTTCAGCTCTTATAATCTGAACTAACATCTTGTTACCATATCTATTTATATATTTGAGGTTTTTTCTTTTTAGTTTTGGCATACTTTGAAGTTATTAATTTCTTCACCACCTGGTTTTGTAAAATAGGTAAATTAAAAACATAAAAGAATAATCATAAGTATAATCATCAAACCAAAAATAAATTTACTATGTTAAACTTTTGAAATTATACTTGAACACTTGTTATTGTGTGCATGTTTAAAACCCATCCAGAATACATAGTTGCAAGGTATGCACCGCACATCGCACATATGAAGTTATGGTTGCAGGACACATAAAGCATCCAGCACATCGTCTTCAAAATGGTAGCTATGGTAGCTTCATCTGTCAATTTAAAACATGAATTTTATTTATTATAGAAGATAAACAGTAATTTCACCAACATATTTGGTTTTATGGTTTACTGCTATAGCGTGTTTAAGTCCTTGTAGCAATATGATAGCTACCTACTCTGTATTATGTTAAATTTTTAACATAATATAGGTACCTAACAATATTTATATTTCTTAAATACGTTTAATAACTAATCAATGGTAAATTAGTTTGTTAGGTTTTTGCATAAAAATTTTAATTAATATAGGTTAGCAGTACTTGATATTTCAATTTAAAAAAATGTTCATATTTTCATAATGTTTTTTGTAAAACAGATTATTTTAATGAGTATACCTGTATTAAATAAATTGATTAAAAGTTCATTCTCAATATCTTCATTATATAATGGTGTTCCATCAAGAAGGTGTTCATTGTCACTGTCTATCTGGGTCTTCATTATCAACATCTTCATTATTGATTTCTGGAATATAATCATTAACCTCATCACTTGAATCTAAAAAATAATTTAGAATATCATTGACAGTAATTATTCTAGCCATATTTATCATATTTGCAGCATTGTCACAAGTTATTGTGTAAATTTGTTCTCTAGTAATTTCATACTTATTTCACAAGCACATGAAGAAGCTATAAAAAAAAAAGCAACACAAATTAAATTATATCTATATTATTAAATTATTATAGTTCAAAAACAAATACATATAATTTTATTTTTACAGATTCTTTTAAATTTTCTGCTGTATGCTTTTCAAAATATTCTACCATTGCTAATGTTTTCAAAATAATTTAAACCATTTTAATATATTGAATATTAATATTAATTATACCCGATATTGAACGATTATGGCGTTTAATAGAGCCAATCTTTAAACTTATTAGGTGCTTTCTAATATAATGTTTAATACATGTAATAATCACATTTGATGCATTAAAAATATGATTTTTAATATTTTGAGAGTTAAAGGTAAATTATAAATTTTTGAACAAAATGTTCACACCATAAACATCATAATAATTCATTTATCCAAAAGATCCATAAATTGTATGTGTTTAGGACACCACCAATCAGTACAATTCTAATAACATACAAGTTATAAAGTTGATATCTAAGTTCTTTTAGAAGAATACATTATATTATTTCTTAGTTTAATGATCCTTCAATGATGTTTTCCAAAATGATTATATCATCTTACAATTTTAAATTTGGCATTTTAGACAAAACAAGATTTTGTAGAAAAGTAATATTTGACTACAATGGCTATAAATCATCTTTTTTTACATAATTATTACATAATTGCAATTTTTAGTAGATGAGGATGTTGATCCATGATGAGTTTTTGCATCTGAAAATAAAGGATTTTTTTTATTTTATTATTTACTAAATTTATTTTTAGCGATTTCCTGTCACTTGTCAGTGGTATCTTTCACCTGAATAGGGGCCAAATTCTGTCTGAATAATTCCCTAAAAAAATAACACTGCATATTTTAGATTCTGAGTGGAGCAATAAATGTAGGGGAAACATGTTTAAGACTAGTTTTTTATAACTTTTGTTAAGCATAAACACTTTTTTTAAATCAACATAATTTTCTTTATATGCCTTTTCTTGTATTTTAAATGTTACCTAATAATATGCTGTTATAAATAAATTGTGTAAATTCCTTTAAAATATGTACCTATGTATATTATTTTCAGTTTTTACAAACCTGTCGTAAAGATTTCATTTCTTTTATGGCTCCTTTAAATGAGGATTTGAAAAATTCCAACTCATTCATTCCACCTTCCCTGTTGATAATCAAATATTCACAGCATAAATTCCAAGATCTAACTTCTATTATTATTATTTTTTGTATACCTAAAATAATTTATAGAATTTATTTTGAGTCAAGCGGCTATGCAATAATATACTTTAATATTTTCAAATAAGATTAAAATATCATAAGATACTAGTCTACATTTAAAAATAACTACTCATCATGACAAATTGATGCTAGTCATTGAAAGACTAAACATACTTTAGGAATAAAAATATAATAATAACTAAAATTTGTTCACAGTTGAAAATGATTTATTTGTTACTTCCCCAGAGTAAATTTTGAGTTCTGAATATATTCAGGAATTAGCATATCGAAATTCATATTAATCAGGTGATTATTTTACTATATCGCAACTCCCAGAATTTCAGCTTTTACATTTTTTACATTTTAGTACATGATTTGTATATTGCTCCAATTAAATATAAAATTGTAAATTATAAATTTATATTATATTTATATTAATATTTGTAAAATATACTTAATTACATTTGATTAATGCAGTCATTTTTATTCAGCCAAACAATTCCAAAATATTATTAACATCTTATTTATTATTTATTTATGTATAATAAACGGGTAAAGACCCTTTTGTGTAAGCAATAACAGGTTTAAACATTTAAGTATTTACAGTTAACAATAAACAACTCGATTTAATACAATAATAATAATGAAACTAACAATTCAAAATAATAATAATTAGACAAGTTTAAATAATGAAACAATAATAATACAATAGGAGACAACCAGTAAATCAATAATAATATAATTATAGAATATTACTTAATTTACAACATCGTTTAAGACTAAATATACATTTCTTTTGAAAATATTTTGTGACATAAAGAAAAAATCTACATGATCGACAATAAGATTTGCTAGATTTAATGCTCTAGGAAAGTAAGAAGTGGAGCTATAATTATTAATATAAAATGGAACATGAAAAAAGTTTGATTTTCTTAAATAGTGATTTGCTTTATTAAATTCAATCATAAAGAGCAAATCTGGGGAAAATTGTGACCATTTAACAAATCGTATATAAACATAATATCAGCAACCTTTCTTCTTACTTCACAAGATACAAAGCTCAATTCACTCTTTCCCATATTGTACAAGTTCTTTGAAATAACTGGAATATTCAATTTGTAACACAATAGCTTTAAGAATTTAAGTTGTACATTTTAAATTATATTAATGAAGTGATGTAACTAGGTGACCAGACTATTGATCCAAACTCAAGAAAAAAATAAAGTTTTCAAGGCATTTATATTTTTAAAATTAACTGTGTTTCTGTTGATGAAGCCAAGCATCTTAAAGGATTTTTTAGTAATAGTATTAATGTGAGTAGTGAAAGACAAATTGTAATCAATAATAATCCATAAATCTCTAATAGGAGTTGTTCTTGTAACGGAACAATTATAAATTTTGTAATCAAAGCTAATAGGATTATCGATGTGTGAAAAAGTAATAACATTACATTTGTTTATATTTAGAGATAATCTATTTTGGTGAGTCCATGTTACAAACTTATCCAAGTTAGCTTGCAAATTTAAAGCATCTGATGGAGAATAAATTGTAGAAAGCCTTTTTTGCGTCATCAGCAAATAGCAGTATATCAACAGTGTTATCAAAAATAGAGGGCAAATCATTAATGAACATTATGAATAAAAGAGGTCCTAAATGGGAACCTTGAGGTACACCAGAACTTACTAAGAAGTAGGGAGAGACACTATGTGATACTTTAATCGCTTGAGTTCGACAGTTTAAATAGGACCATAACCAATTTAAAAAGTGTCCATGAATACCAAATGTAGATATTTTTTTAAGAAGTAAGTGATGTTGAACCTTATCGAAAGCTTTCTGGAAGTCAGTATAGATTGAACCTAACTGAACACGATTATTTAAGGCTTTAAGTATTTTGGATTGGTAAAGTAGGATGTTAGTGGAGATTGACATTTTACGTCTGAAACCATGTTGGTTTTTACAAATAAGAGGAAAGACAATTATGGAAAGTTTTTTAGTTATTATAGCTACAAATATTTTGGGAATAATGGACAATTTGAAAATTGGCCTGTAATTAGCAATATTATGTCTGTCCCCTGCCTTATGAATTGGGGACACAAACGATTTTTTCCAAGAATCCGGAAAATGGCCCAGATTCAGTGACTTGTTGAAAATAAAATACAGTGGTTTAACGAGGACAGAACTACAATTTTTTAAAAATGCTGATGGTATACTGGAATGTCACGTAATCCATTATTACAGGATTCACAAAAGTATATAAATTAAGAGTTTTTAAAGAAAGACATTTTAATTCGCTCGGTGATTGGCCGGTGAATTTAGTATGGAATACTGAAATGCATCCATCACATTTAACAGGCGTATCCAGTTCGGCAAACAAAACAGAACACAATGAACAGTTTTGAATATTATTAGACATCATAGATATGAATTAAAATTTAATATTAATTAGAGAAAACCGTAGCAGCAATAACACTATCAAGAAAAACACAACATTACTGCGTGACTGCACAATGATAACTTATTTAGTGTTATATGATAAAAAAAAAAAAAAAAACAAAAATATACAACATAATCTGAACTACAGTTCTGAATTATATGGAATTGAATCATTTTGAACACAACTTAAGGCCAATCATATTTTATTCATACAAATATTAAGTTCTTCTAATATTAACATAGATAAAATATATTGTATGGTTTTCATTTCTTGAAAATACAACTACATATTATAAAAGCCCAAAAATATAAGGTATTATTTATCAGTATTAAATAAATATATATTATCACCATTAAGATTAACCATAATTTAATGGCAAAGTCTATTATTATTTCTTATAAAAAGGTGTTGTCCCTTAAAAATCAGGAAAAAATGAATTAAGACAAAAAAATATTGGAAAAATTTAAATTATATAAACAATAATAATATTATATCCTATACTGGCATAATTTGATAACTGATCAATGCATGACTTCATGCATGTTATAGTTATTAAACAATCTCCGATAGATCTTTTGATAATTAGAATTAATGAAAAATAAAATTTAAATTTGTTTGCAAATTTTTTCAAATATTTCAAATATATTATATGGATAGTTGAGTAGAAATTATATTTGATTTCTAAACTTGTTATGTTATATTCCCGATATTATCAGATGATTAAAACAACTTGTCCTATAATAATACTTGAAACAGAATAGATGACTTAGGTATTTTGTAAAGGCTATTATAATGATAATTTATAGATTAATATTTATCAGTTTTATTATGTTTCAAAAATTAATCAGGAAGTTGGTCTAACAAATATTACCTGCGCTATTACTGATATGCTACATATTATACATATAGCACCTTAATCGGGAGGAAATCTGGAGTTGGCCATACATTTGTTTGTAACTATAGTATTAACACTGCAATTGTACAAATATTTCAAAAGTTTTGTTGTCGTTTACGCTTCTTAATCGTAGCATCCAGTATTGGTTGGCGCTTTGTTTGATAACGACGTCGTAGCTCATCAATTTCATGTTCCATTTCAGAATCCAAATTGGACATTCTTTGTTGTAAGTCATCAAAGCTTAAAAACTTCAACTATATAATAAAAATTAAAAAGGTAATATTAGATGGCCTAAAACTGTTTGAAAAGCGAAAAAAAATTATAATTTTTAATTGACATTTGCGATAGATTTGTTATTTTTAATTTAATAATTCATCAAATATAAATGAGAATAGACACTTTCTATCACATTATCTCTTATGACGGTCTGCCACTGCAATTACTTAACTATAATATTTAACCAGAGGAATTAATATTAATTGAATTCTCGAGTAAAATTCAATTTTTAAAATAAGGTCTCTAAATTATTACTAACATATCAATAAAACTTACAAAACCAAAGTCTCCGTCAGCGATTTGTTTGTAGTATTGGTTTTGGTGAAGAGCTGTAGGTAGATTAACATCAGGTCTGCAATTTATTTGCGGCATTGGACATTGATTTAAAGTTATAGTTTTTTCAGATTCGTCAATCTATAAGAAGTGGTATTAGATATATTTTCAAGATGAAAATTTATAATATAGATTACTTGAGAAACATCTTGAGCAGAATCTAGTCCATCACCAAAAAATTTGTTTCCCACATTAAAATAATCGTTCTAAATTAATAGTTGAAAAAAAAAATTAATATAAAATATACCATAAATAACTATCGAGTAAAAAATAGGAGCTACAAGTATAATATTTAATGCAAATTAAAGATGCTAGTTATTAATAATTACTTTAGATTTTACTGCAATTTTTTTATGAATATGATCTAAGTACATAGGTCTATACTTTTTACCAAAAGGTTTTATTGATTCTTCAGGTCCTGTATCATGCCCTAGAACACCAAACATATTAAAACAAAACAATCAACTGTTTTCAATCATATATATTTGATGCACATACGCTTCATTGTGGAATCATCTTCTCCATCACTATTAATTACCATTGTTCTCAATTCTTCTACTAATGAATTACTTTTTAAACTTGTCCCTTTTGATTTATCCGGTACAAGGGTACTATCATCTACTATCATTGTAAGACTGTCAATATCATCTTCCTACGTAGACAAATAATTAAAAATATATATCCACTTAATTACAACATTTACTCATCCAAGGCAATTACTTTAGAGTTTTGATCTTTGGATTCAGCTGATTTGACTAAACTTGATGCATTAGAACGGAGAATTTGATTTTCTCTTGCTTCAGTAATCATTTGACTTAAAATTTCTGGTGGCTTTGGGTTACCTAATTTTTAACAAGAAAAATCAAACTATAAGAAATAAAGCACTTAATTGATTATAAAATTTTTATATATTAAATAATAAAAATGTATTATCTTATTACGAATAAATTCATGATTTAACATTTTTGAGGATGTTGGTCGTTCCGCTGGATTTTTGATTAGACATTGACTAACAAAATCGATAAATTCTGGGGACCACTTATCTGGTTCTCGAAACGAAGGCGGTGGTTTATTTGGTATTATGAATAAGGCGCGCATTGCATGTATATTACTGTATGGAGGTTTGCCTTCAGCCATTTCCAATGCAGTTATTCCTAATATATTATAATACGACTCATTGTAATTGAAATACTTAATTATTCTTTATTCAAATACTTAATTGGTATGAGTTATTTTTATGAACTAATAACTAATATACCCAAGCTCCATATATCAGCAACACAATCGTATCCTACTTCTAGGATAACTTCAGGTGCCATCCATAATGGAGTTCCTATTAGAGTTAATTTTTTGGCCATTGTATCCTAAATAATAATAATGCATACACTATTTAATGTTCACGCCTATATACATTTAATAAGCACTTACAGTCAGTTGTTTAGCAACCCCAAAATCAGCTAGTTTAGCATGTCCTTCAGAGTTTAACAATATATTTCCAGCTTTAATATCTCTGTGTATTTTTCTCCTTAAATGTAAGTACTCTAGTCCTTTAAGTGTGTCTGACAATATAGTAGCTATTTCGTCCTCTGACAGTGTCTTTTTTCTTAATCTCATGATATCATATACTGAACCAGCACCACAATATTCCATAATAATCTTTACAAAACAGTCAATAATTTAGAAAAAATGTATAATATTAGGTAAATAATAAAAAAAAATGTATTACCCATAAATCAGTATTCCTAAAATATGAGCCATAGTATTTAACTACATAGGGGCTATAGCATTGTTGCATAATGGATATTTCTTTTATAATTTCTTGAAGATCGGTGTCAACCGATACTTGCTTAATAGCAAGTACTTGACCAGAATCTTTGTGCAGCGCTTTAAATACACTTCCATAGGATCTGAGAACAAACAGAAGTTAGGAGGTAGTCTTCAAAAATAATCATAACTATATTACCCTTCTCCAAGTTTACAAATTATGTCAAACACTTCTTCCGGCTGCCTGGTTAAGCTTTCTTCAGACAATTGTTTCAATTCACTATAATAAAAATAAAAATCATGTGTAATTTAACCATTGGGAAACCAACTTTTGATATTTCAGTATTTACCTCTTTGAGGGAATCATCTTGTCAGGAGTCTTGTAATTAACATGGCAGAAATTTAATGCAGATTTCGAGTTCGACATGTAATAAGTAGTTTTGCTATTTCAAACAATACAAAATATATTTATATCTTAGTCCGTGAGTACAGGATAACAATACCTTAATACGTATACTCATTATCCTGGGCTAAGGAAAGACGCATACGGTGGCCGACGAAAACACATTTTTTCGCGCCTAACCTATACCGGTTACATTGTTATTAGTTACAATGGATAACAACGAAAAACAAAGATAACATAACTTAACCTCTAAGTTCTTACGTTGGCAAAAATGCGTTGAAAATCAAAATGTCGAATGCAAACGACAAGCGTGAAGCGAGAGCCGTGGACTTAGTTGAGGGGGGAAGGTCTCGTCACGAACGTTTTAATATTTTTTGATCCGGCGGGAATTCAAACCACGTTCGGACAGACCCACTTGTAGCCTACTACAGCGCCGCCCACTGACACTCTTTCTTATCATCTATTATCTATATTATGTTTTAATATTTCTTAACTTTTAATTAACATGAGTACTTGCTTCTTATATTATTCTCCAGCATTTATAAGTGTAGAGAATCATACAGATACTTGACTTTAACATCCAATTTTAATATAACTATTGACAGGTGTCGTTTTTATATTTATCGTATTTTTGCTTTATTACCAGATATTGAAATTGAATTAAAATCAAAATACATTTTTACTATTATATCTATAATAATCTGTGTGTTGTGCAGTAGTTTTGTTTTGTGACGTAGACATTCACTAAGAAAGGATTTTTCAAAATTCAACCCCTACAAGGGCTAAAGGGGGTAAAAGTGGTAAAAATGAAAAAAATCACCTAGCCGGAACCGGAAGCTATGAGTATGAAATTATTCTAATTTCTTGGATTTCAAACAAATAAATTAGATACTCAAGATCATGACCCTGTTGAATTTGATCATTGTTGTCTTAAAAACTATAGGTTTGAAATAAATGGAATAAGTTATCCTGCAGAACGTCAAGATGAAGATTTTAAGAATAATAAATTTTGCCAATCTTATGATGATGCAATGGCTTATAAATTAACTTATCATAAAAATAATCAAGAACTTCCATTGATGTATAATGATCCAATTGATTTTAAGGAATATAGATCAATATTTCTAACTAAAACAGTTTATCAACCAATAAATATTTCTGCAAATAAAAAAAATATTATTTTACATATTGAAGATTTACCTAAAGAAACAATTTGTTATATTTTTTTCCTAAGAGAAGATGAATTTTTGTTTGATATTGAAAAATGAACTATTGGAGACATTTTTAGTGGTTCAAATATAATATTAATGGTATAACTAATATAAAAATATAAATAAAAAGAGGTAGGATACCTTTATATCCTAGTGACTATATCAAAAACATATTTATTACCTTTTTGATCTATAATATCTATTTATATTTCTTGAAAATGTCCTTTAACTGGTGTGTACATTATTGAGTTATTTTTTTTCATTATCATAATCATAATAAAAATTATACAAAATATCTTCCTCGATGTGATTACTATCCTTAACAGATGAAAAAGATTTTTCAATTATATTGAAATGTACATCTAATAATCGTTTATTTATATTATTATTATTTAAGACTTCTACAATGTGTTTATATAAAAAATACATTTTATCAATCCCTAAACTTGTTTTAAAATGTTGATCCATCAAAAAATCAGTTTTTGAAGTAAATGTAATACAATTATTATCATTTTGTAATTTAATATCTGATGGTAATATACTATTCAATTGATCAATTGAATAGTTTCCCTTTATCATAGTTTTAATTTTATTACTTCGACTCGTTATAAAACCATTAAAGTATTTAAAATAAACCTTGTATATAAAAATTTATGGAAATCTTTAAATAATCATCCATATCATAATTATGCTAGTTAGTATCAATAATTAATTAATTTTTTTCATCAATTATTGTAAGTATTATATCATCGTTTCTATCAGCATTCAATATTGCTTCTAATTCATCTATTGAATAAAATATACCAATAGGTATTTTATAAATTTTATTTGAATTTACATCTTCATTATATATTATAATTTGACATTCTTTCTCTATATTTATATATTATTCATAGGAAGTAGGAACATACATTGCTGAATTATTAATAGTTAATAAAAAATCAATTGTTTTTTTTTTTGATAGCCTAAATCATTTTTTAAATTTTCATCTAAATTATAATAACAAGGAGATTTTATTTCAAATTTTTTATTAACATAAGATAACACTAAAGGTTTAAATAGTTTGTTTAACTCATTAATACTATATTCTCCTTTTTTATTTCTATAAATTTATCATTAATTTGTAGTTTACAATCTGTTTCAATATAAAACCAATTTAACCCTTTTATAAATTTTGAATCCAGACCTACCGTATAATTATAATTATTATTATAATATTTGTTTGATAAATAATTACAACCGTTTGTAACTATTATAAATACCATTTATAAAAGTAATTATATATATTTATTTATGAAAATTGTATCAATTGCATTGTGTTTCCTTTATCTAAATTTTGCAATATATTATAAATAAGATTAAATTTAGTTTTCGAATTTTGATTATATTATGAAATATTTTCTTTTGTGAACACATCTAAAAATCTATCTGGTAAAAATACTTGAATTTTTTTATCTAATACAACAACTATTGTCTTACCATAAATTGTATCAATATAATATATAATAAAAAAATATTATTTGAAACGAGTAACCTCATATTTTTTTCCTTTTTCTAAGTCACATACTTTTACGAATTTTATCATTGCAATCATTTAAATGTGTTTTCAAATTTTCCATTTATATTATTTATTATAAGAGAAATGTATTTTTATTTTTAATCATGTATTTAAATTATATTTATTTCTAAATAACATAACATGTTTACAAGTTAACAAGATGTTGTTTTGTTAACAAGTCTACAAGTAACTTAAATTCGTAACTTTCATATTTCGAGTCAATGCTTCATTCGTGCGATGAAATTATTCGGCGCATTCGAGTTGGATAACAATTATTATTTAACACTAGTTAGTAGTTGAGGCCTCATTTTTTCGTGTACCCTTCCCCTACACTAGTTAGGTACCACCTTTTTCCAGCGCGGTATTAAAGTATATTTGTCCCGTATATTTTTCGGTGAGTACCTACTACGCCTTAGTACTTATACTATGCCAACATTTTCTTTCTTATTTTAACAGACTTCAGATTCAGAGTGTCTATAATCTCTTTAGACTAATATGATAATATATTAAAAATATAGGTACAATAAAAAGATTTAATGTTGTATACATTTTTACAAACACATAAGAGATTTTTTTAAACAGAATTTTATTTTTATGTCTAAGGTTTGATAATTTAAAACAATAAATCTCACACTGTAACCAAATAATCTAAAAAATATATACACACAGTTATTTTTACAGACATTATAAGTTCAAACTTGGAAAAAATTACATGTTAAAAATCAAGAATTACGATTTTGGTTGTTTAGTTGTAAATTAATAAAAAAAAAAAAAAAAAAAACATCAACATTTTTTGGGTTGAGACAAATCTTTATGGTGTTCAAACTAATTCAACCTGAAATAAAAAAAAAAATATATTACATAATATTATTAAAATATTATATTAAATATATATAGGTAGTAATTTATTAAAAAAAGAAAAGAAAAAGGTTTATATTATGTTCCACACTTGACTTATTAAAATAATTTCAATCAAATATTTACCAGGATGGAATATTGTTGTTTGAAGATGTACAATATCAAATAACATCTACTTGACAGGTGTATTGTCATATTCTATTGCTTTTCATTGTCTGCCGTAGCACCATTAAGATCCATTTTTTCCATTGACATATCGGCCAAATTCAACCGAGCGTTTAAATGGTCGTTTGGACTTAACTTGATTGCCATTTCATAATATACTTTGGCTTGTTCGACAAGGCCACGTTCATTAAATATTACTCCCATATCGCAATATGCATCGGGAAAGTCTGGCTTTATTGCTATTGCATGTTTGTATCTGTGGAAAAATGAATTATATGATTAATACTGAAAAGATTTCACGAATTGTCCATTACAGAATTCATAATAATATAAAACAATGTTCTTTGTAAGTTTAAACATATTTCCGAGATTAGAGAATTTAGCCTATAATTCATATTTAAGAATATTCTTGTTCTTAATAAAGAATTAATTTTTAGTTGTAAATTACTAAGTATTTAGTTGCAAGAGAAAAAAAATGTTTTTAAATTAAAAATCAAAAATTATAGAAGTTGGTCAATAACTTGTTTGTTGTTAAATTAGAAGTATTGTTTTAAAGTTGACTGATTTTAAATAGTTTACCAAAGAAAAACCTACATTACATATTATTTTCAAGTTTAAGCATACTATTAAATGGTAAATGTAAATATTTTAAATTTATTTTAAGTTGAAATTAAACGTCTTATACGTATTATACATATGTTTCTTATTGTAACATGTATATACATTAATAAGGTCATTGAAGTAAAAGGAAATCGTATTTTCTGAAAATATTACCAATAAAAAGGATTATTTAGACATATTTTTAGAGGGTCTTTTTATAGCTTTTTTAAACTTATAGTTGTGTTGATTAATTATTACTTTTTAAGAGCCAAATCGTGATGTCCCAGTTTATACAATGCTAGGCCCATTTTCCAATGACCAAATTCATTCCTCGGGTTCATAAGTACCGCACAACAGAATGAGTTTCTTGCATTTTCATAATCATCCTTTTCCAGATACAAATCCCCCATGGACATGCAAGCATCGGACGCATTTAAATGATCTTTAGTTTTTTTGTATGCATCAAAAAGCTTTTCGTATACGTCAATTCTATCCGGATTTAATTGGCTACATTTTGTAAGATAAAATATAGCGTCTTTGTAATTTTTAATATTATTTAAATATACTAATGCGAGTTCCAAATGTAGATCAAAGCCCTCTGGCTTTAGATGTATACACTTTTTGTATGTTTCAGCACACGACTCCATATTGCCTTGAAGGCAGTATGTAACTGCTACCATTCTTAAAAAAGACACATTTTCTGGTTCTTGTTCTATGGCTTTGTTAAATGCATTAGCTGCATTTTCGTAATCCTTAACCTTGGCATAGGCCATTCCCAAGTAAAAACAAGCATTCGTCCGATCTGGGTTAGTCTCCAAGAGTTGTTTATACTTCAAAATGGATTTTCCAAATTTACCGCTCTTATAATATACATCTGCTAAATTGTTTAATGTTTCTGGATATTCTTTTGCACTGTTGAGGGCAATCTTAAACTCCTTTTTAGCCTCTTTTATTTTGTTTAGTCTTAATAACAGTTTTCCGTACTTATTACGTGCTTTATAAAATTCGGGTTTCAGACTCAAAGCCCGGATGTAAGCCACTTGAGCTGTGGTTAAGTCGTTGTTGTCAGCTAATAGATCTGCATAGTCTGTCCAAGCATCTGCACAATATGGTTTCATGGAGCAAACCCTAAATAGATATTCTTTAGCCATATCATTTTCGGATCGTTTTACAGCGACTAATGCCATGTTGCTTAAAACTTCGGTACAATTTGGATTAATGGTTTTTGCTTCTTCTAAATAGGTCATACATTGTTCGTAGTTGCCGCAATCGAACAATGCATTAGCAAGAAGTAATAAAATATTTACATCTTTTGGCTTATGTATAAGTAAACTTTTACACATTTTTTGTGTCGATAAGAAATTTCTATTTAGGTGTTCGGATTTTGCAGAGTTTAGAAGGTCATCTAAAAATATATATATATAGGTATATTATATTATATATAATTTATAACATTGAAAGATAATTAATGTTAAGATATTTCAGTAAATACATTTGTAGAATAACAATTGATACAATTCAAACGATTTGATAATGCTGTAATTAATAAGTATATTTTGAAAATGTAAAATCTATTTTAAAGTAAATTTTATGTTCTCAAATTAACAATAATATGCTAGGTTTAAACAATATTTAAATATTGATATATATATTCCATTTGTATTGACTCTTTAGTGGATATACATTTATATAATAACAGTTTTGCAGTTTTTCAAATTAATATAAGTAGTATTAAGGAACATTTCAATGATATCGTAGCCTTATTTGGCTCGGTAAATAATTATTTAAATGTTATTGTATTATGTGAAACCTAAATTTTGAATGATTTTGAATTTAAATTAAAAAAGTATAAAACTATTAACTCATAAGAAACATGAAATAAATAAGATGGTGTAACTGTATTGTTCAGAGAATCCCTAAACTTAATAATAGTTGAAAACAATTAGAAAAAAATTGAGATTCATTACAACTAACTCTTAAAATGAAAAATGTATTCTCTCTGTTTTATATTAGTAGATCAACCAATGATGATACAGATTTAAGAATTTATTGGTTTGTTAATTTATTAATTTTTTTGATTTGCTTTTATCAATCATATTATTTATGCTTCTATCTCTATTGATAAAAGCAAACCAAAACAATTGTTGAATCCAAAAACATGGATTATACCTGATATAAGACTAAGCAACATTGCAATATTGAACATAGTAAGAGATGACTAAAAAAACTTACTTAAAAATTAAAAAATTAAAAAAGATTTATAATATTGTTCAATGTTTATTTATATTTGATTTATTTTCTACATTTCATATTTGTGTTCTTTCATTTAGGACAATATAGAGAACATACAGCCATTATCATATTAATGATATTTATTCTTAATTTATATTATAAGAGCATAGAAGCATACATTGATACATCATAATATATGAATAAGAGGTATAATAGGTATGAGAACTGTGAGTGAATGTATAATTTCATCATTTTCCTATTAATTAAGGTATTTAAAATTTGTATTTTTTAGTTTGTTTAATATATCAACACGACAATACGTATCAAATATATAGATAAGTGTTTAAGTATTATGTCGAGCAAATTTTGGTGGCTCGTGAGACTTAGACCGCCTATTATTTAAATCAGGTAATAAATTATAATTTGGAAATTATGGAAATATCTGAATATCCTTAACTTAATCGAACATTTTCAAAAAGATCCTATATCAAAAATCGTTTATTTAATTATTTTTAAAAAAAGAGTATTTTTCTAGCCGTACAAAAATCCTGTGACTGTGTAAATATTGAGTTATTGCTTTAAAAACTAGAATTCTCTGGTATTCGTGGAGTTACTAATTACCTATTAAATTATATCTTAAGTGAAAGATTTCAAATACTTAATGTAAATGTTTTTTTTTAGTATGGCTAT
The DNA here is from genome assembly GCA_949089665.1 of Macrosiphum euphorbiae. Lineage (NCBI taxonomy): Eukaryota > Metazoa > Arthropoda > Insecta > Hemiptera > Aphididae > Macrosiphum > Macrosiphum euphorbiae. The sequence continues at coordinate 71,954,462 of CARXXK010000003.1, read as the reverse complement.
GTTATATGCTATAAGGTAATATTGCAGTGTTGATTATAAATATAAATAGTAATATGGAATAATTAAGTTTTTGCCGATTAGTTTTTTATGTTTTACATGGACATAAGTTGCCTGTCTATTCTCTAAAATGTAATTTTAGTTTGAATACCAAATGTGACCCGAAATGTGTAAGACTTGAAAAGACTAATGAATTAAAATATCTTGGCTTAATAATAGATTACAGACTGAGACGGGCAATCGTTCTATGTATTTCATGAAGGCAGGTAAATATTAGAAATAAATTATAAAAGCATTATTTATTTACTATGAACATGCGTACTAGATATAATATGCACAATGTTAATATACATTAACTGAAGTGTCAAAAAGTTTTTAGACAAAAAAGCGCCTTGTATACTGGTCTTGATTTATGTTGTATATAAAATATTAATATTAATCAGTTTGATAATTTTAAGTCATTCAAAATTTATCTTAATTTTATGGGTTTTTCAAAGATAATAGAATTATAATAAGGCTGTTATGTAAAATTGTACTTAATTAACAATTGTTTTTCAACTTTCTTGTATTCTTAAGATGATGAGCTCCCCACCACAAGCTTTGCTTTTAAGGGGTGCTGCAATATGCATCCTACAGTTTTTTATGTCATTCTTTTGTGTATTATTTTTGTTGACATTACATTCAAGTCCATTATTATTATTATTATTATTATTATTATTATTATTCTCCTGGCCACCGTTAGAACACACCAAAAGTAATGTGAGATATTAGCAGTTTCATTGTTTTCAATGACATTTCATTTTCATTCAAATTTTTTTATACAAATTAATAATATTTTGAATGGCTGAAGACTGAAGTTGTGCTTCAAAAATTTGTTATTAATAGTTGTGGTAATTTTGTGTAGGCATGCGTGTGTCGATGGGTGGGCGTAATGAATATATTTTAATGCATAACTTTACAGAAAAACTATAAATTAGTATTAAAATATTGAATTTTATTTTATTTAATTCCATTTATAAATTAGAATAAAATTGTTCTAATATACTCTATTCCTGAGGAGAACATACTGGTTACGTCATGTGGAATAAGGTCCGTCGACGACCTACTAAGTTGTAATTCAAACTTCAAATAACATAACTTATAAATGAGAACATGATCTATGCTAAATGGTCGGCTTTTATTTTATATTTTAGTTTTCAGGGGAGATATTATGAGCATTTTTAATTTGTGATATATCTCACCCATTTCTTGCTTGAAAATTAAATTATCGAAAAAATTGTCAACGCTTAAGCAAGGATGAAGTTATTACCTTAAAGTATGATAATTGGTCAATTTGCTCTAATATAAAAACTAACAGCACACTATTGAAACTAGTTAACATAAATATGTCATTTCTTATGTGTGTAAGATGGTGACAAAAAATGCATGGGAAGGTAGCGTCCTCTTATGAAATAATTATAAAAACAAAAAAAAATAATTGGATGCCTAAATTTCATAATACCAGAGTATCTTGAGTTTGTTAGAAAAATATTGTTATATAAAGCAAAGTGAGTGTTGAATTAGTTTATACAGAAAATTAACTTACAATGTACGTATACATTTTTAGTTGTATATTTCATTTATAAATATGGTGACAATATGCAGTGTGAAGTTTACTTTATATTTTATTAAGCCCAGGTACCAAACTTGGAGCAGTTTAAAAAAAAAAAAATGTAGGCTCATCTAAATATAACATATCAATAGATAGTATTGAAAATAATTATAACTTACCTAGGCCTTTGCTATATATCTAAAAAAAAAAAATATAAATAATTACATAAATATAATCTAAAAATGTATATGTTATTAGTTTATACCTCCATAGCTTCATAAAGCTGCGTTAGTGTATCTCCTGACATTTTAATCGAGCTTGCTTTGCCAAGGGTGGTGCCAGCCAAATCCTTCACTTTGGTAAACCCTAATTTGCCAAATTCATTGGAGATATGTGTAAATCTTAAAAAAAAGAACAAGAATATATACATATACATGTTAATATTAAGAATATTTGTAAAATATTTACTTTGTTGTGTCCTTTTGTGATATGATACTTATTATAATCGTAATCGGTGCATCGGAGTCGGAATGTTTCGGACAAAATACATCCTGTAAGTGTTATAATGATTATTTGATGAATAAATGTAATGTATATTTATTTATAATTAATCAAATTGGTTTAATACACATATTTTGTCTTAAAAGTAAAAGTAAAGTACATGGCAAAAAAATGTTCATGGGCTCATATTTATCTTTATTAGACTGATATTATGTGAATTAAAAATATATATGAGGTGAATCTATTTATCATTAGAGTACTTATCAATTCAGTAACTAGAGTTCTTTTATATATCAAATTGAAAAACAGTGATTAAAATGAAATCATAGCTCGTTCGAATGTCCCATAAACTTCCCATATAGGTACGTCATAGTTGAATTATTAATATATATTACTTACCAATGATGACGAACTCATAGTTTCAAATATTATTAATGAATTGATTTTTTTTTCAAATAAAGACAGAAGAAAATGATTCACATAAACTTTTGACCAAGACTGTTGTCAATCAACTGTAAAATAAAACATATATTGTAATAAGTAGGTACATTAGAATGAATATAATATAAATATATTTTCATATCTAATTGGTAACAGCATATTAAAATAGTGAATTTAGTAATGTCATCTAACACACACTACTCATACTCACTATAGGACAACGACGAGGTGGTGATCCAAAGATGGCGTCAAAACTTAAAAGCACTCAGCACAGAATGTTTTACAGTTATGTCAGTTGCTGTAGCCGACACATAGAAGTTTAGGACTTACTATAGTTCCGGATTCTAGTACTACGGTCAGCTTTGAAAAAGCAAGGATAAAGAAAATAAATGTTAAGACTATATTGGAAATTTGGAAATTCGTAGGTGAATAAAATATGTTAATATAAGTTATTTGGACGTATACAATTATAAGACCGTCATTGGTCCATGATTCGTGTGACGTGGCTGCAGTAAGTTTCTGACGTGGCCGGTGTGCAGCTACAGACATCTATACTGGCTAGATAAGGTACTCCTATATTTTTACATTGTTATCAAGTGAAGCACAGCTGTTGACGGACGCCATTTTCTCGGGGGGCAAAACACTTTATTCATTATACAAAATGTGTTAGGAATAGCATCCTTTTAATGGTAAAATAAAATAGTAAATGTAAGATTACTTATATCATTTTTGTTTTTTTTAAACCACAGGTTTAGAAATAATAAAATGCAATACAAAATAAATCATAATTAATCTTATTTGTCATAATATGAAATAAAATGCAATTGCCACCGACCTTGATGCTTCAATTCATGGTGGGAGTTCGCTATCTAGTACTATATAGATATCTGTGTGTGCAGCCGCCGATGCAATCTCCGAGAGTGGTATAAATGTCCTTGGGTACAAAAAATTGTTATTTACTATTGGCGGGAATTTTGAATTGTTATTGGTGCTCTGATTCTTATTTATATCGTTTAATATAATAAATTACGGTGAAAGCTTATAATTTATAAATTATGAATTTCTGTACAGAAACTTAGTCGGGAAGGATGTCCTATGCACAGTTCCCATATGTCCTGTATACCCATATAATCATTCATCAGTGTTGCTATATATACCAATTACGGCATATTATTATCATTACCTATAATTTATATGGGGGTACGTTGTCTTATGATAGAAGTATTGAACTTTGATGATTAGTGTGTGTATTATTATATGGTTTAATTAATCATACTGTTGGTAGTGTTATACCATTATATTAAACACATTTTAGACGGTAAAATATTAATATTCTTTTTTTATTTTTTAAATACACATTTGAAAATACACACAAAGTAACAAATACCCACGAAACATTATTATAATATAAATTAATTAATAATTTATTGTATAGGACTTTATATGAGTACCCTTTTCATGTAATTTTGTGGTATTACCTAGCTATATTAAATGTTGAATTATTTATCTATGCAATTGCTGAATGCTATAACATTAATGAGTATAAAAACAAAGTAAGTAGGTACCTAATTGTGTAATTAACTTTTTTTTTGATAACTTAAACTCATTATGATTGATTAAAGATAGGTACCATGTTTTTTATTTTTATATTCAAACCATATAAAACATTTAAATTATTTTCGATCATTGTTTCCTCTTAAATTCGTAACTTTCATATTTCGAGTAAATGCTTCATTCGTGCGATGAAATTATTCGGCGCATTCGAGTTGGATAACAATTATTATTTAACACTAGTTAGTAGTTGAGGCCTCATTTTTTCGTGTACCCTTCCCCTACACTAGTTAGGTACCACCTTTTTCCAGCGCGGTATTAAAGTATATTTGTCCCGTATATTTTTCGGTGAGTACCTACTACGCCTTAGTACTTATACTATGCCAACTTTTTCTTTCCCATTTTAACAGACTTCAGATCCAGAGTGTCTATAATCTCTTTAGACTAATATGATAATATATTAAAAATATAGGTAGGTACAATAAAAAGATTTAATGTTGTATACATTTTTACAAACACATAAGAGATTTTTTAAACAGAATTTTATTTTTATGTCTAAGGTTTGATAATTTAAAACAATAAATCTCACACTGTAACCAAATAATCTAAAAAATATATACACACAGTTATTTTTACAGACATTTTAAGTTCAAACTTGGAAAAAATTACATGTTAAAAATCAAGAATTACGATTTTGGTTGTTTAGTTGTAAATTAATGTAAAAAAAAAAAAAAAAACATCAACATTTTCTGGGTTGAGACAAATCTTTATGGTGTTCAAAGTAATTCAACCTAAAATAAAAAAAAAATATATTACATAATATTATTAAAATATTATATTAAATATATATAGGTAGTAATTTATTAAAAAAAGAAAAGAAAAAGGTTTATATTATGTTCCACACTTGACTTATTAAAATAATTTCAATCAAATATTTACCAGGATGGAATATTGTTGTTTGAAGATGTACAATATCAAATAACATCTACTTGACAGGTGTATTGTCATATTCTATTGCTTTTCATTGTCTGCCGTAGCACCATTAAGATCCATTTTTTCCATTGACATATCGGCCAAATTCAACCGAGCGTTTAAATGGTCGTTTGGACTTAACTTGATTGCCATTTCATAATATACTTTGGCTTGTTCGACAAGGCCACGTTCATTAAATATTACTCCCATATCGCAATATGCATCGGGAAAGTCTGGCTTTATTGCTATTGCATGTTTGTATCTGTGGAAAAATGAATTATATGATTAATGCTGAAAAGATTTCACGAATTGTCCATTACAGAATTCATAATAGTATAAAACAATGTTCTTTGTAAGTTTAAACATATTTCCGAGATTAGAGAATTTAGCCTATAATTCATATTTAAGAATATTCTTGTTCTTAATAAAGAATTAATTTTTAGTTGTAAATTACTAAGTATTTAGTTGCAAGAGTTTAAAAATGTTTTTAAATTAAAAATCAAAAATTATAGAAGTTGGTCAATAATTTGTTTGTTGTTAAATTAGAAGTATTGTTTTAAAGTTAACTGATTTTAAACAGTTTACCAAAGAAAAACCTACATTACATATTATTATTTTCAAGTTTAAACATACTATTAAATGGTAAATGTAAATATTTTAAATTTATTTTAAGTTGAAATTAAACGTCATATACCTATTATACATATGTTTCTTATTGTAACTTGTATATACATTAATAAGGTCATTGAAGTAAAAGGAAATCGTATTTTCTGAAAATATTACCAATAAAATGGATTATTAAGACAAATTTTTAGAGGGTTTTTTTATAGCTTTTTTTAAACTTATAGTTGTGTTGATTAATTATTACTTTTTAAGAGCCAAATCGTGATGTCCCAGTTTATACAATGCTAGGCCCATTTTCCAATGACCAAATTCATTCCTCGGGTTCATAAGTACCGCACAACAGAATGAGTTTCTTGCATTTTCATAATCATCCTTTTCCAGATACAAATCCCCCATGGACATGCAAGCATCGGACGCATTTAAATGATCTTTAGTTTTTTTGTATGCATCAAAAAGCTTTTCATATACGTCAATTCTATACGGATTTAATTGGCTACATTTTGTAAAATAAAATATGGCTTCATTGTAATTTTTAATATTATTTAAATATACTAATGCGAGTTCCAAATTTAAATCAAATTCGTCTGGCTTGTATTGCAAACACTTTTTGTACGTTTCAGCACACGACTCCATATTGCCTTGAAGGCAGTATGTAACTGCTACCATTCTTAAAAAAGACACATTTTCTGGTTCTTGTTCTATTGCTTTGTTAAATGCATTAGCTGCATTTTCGTAATCCTTAACCTTGGCATAGGCCATTCCCAAGTAAAAACAAGCATTCGTCCGATCTGGGTTAGTCTCCAAGAGTTGTTTATACTTCAAAATGGATTTTCCAAATTTACCGCTCTTATAATATACATCTGCTAAATTGTTTAATGTTTCTGGATATTCTTTTGCACTGTTGAGGGCAATCTTAAACTCCTTTTTAGCGTCTTTTATTTTGTTTAGTCTTAATAACAGTTTTCCGTACTTATTACGTGCTTTATAAAATTCGGGTTTCAGACTCAAAGCCCGGATGTAAGCCACTTGAGCTGTGGTTAAGTCGTTGTTGTCAGCTAATAGATCTGCATAGTCTGTCCAAGCATCTGCACAATATGGTTTCATGGAGCAAACCCTAAATAGATATTCTTTAGCCATATCATTTTCGGATCGTTTTACAGCGACTAATGCCATGTTGCTTAAAACTTCGGTACAATTTGGATTAATGGTTTTTGCTTTTTCTAAATAATTACTACATTCATTGTAATTGCCGCAATCAAACAATGCATTAGCAAGAAGTAATATAATATTTAAATCTTTTGGCTTATGTATAAGTAAACTTTTACAAATTTTTTGTGTCGATAAGAAATTTCTATTTAGGTGTTCGGATTTTGCAGAGTTTAGAAGGTCATCTAAAAATATATATATATAGGTATATTATATTATATTATATATAATTTATAACATTGAAAGATAATTAATGTTAAGATATTTCAGTAAATACATTTGTAAAATAACAATTGATACAATTCAAACGATTTGATAATGCTGTAATTAATAAGTATATTTTGAAAATGTAAAATCTATTTTAAAGTAAATTTTATGTTCTCAAATTAACAATAATATGCTAGGTTTAAACAATATTTAAATATTGATATATATATTCCATTTGTATTGACTCTTTAGTGGATATACATTTATATAATAACAGTTTTGCAGTTTTTTAAATTAATATAAGTAGTATAAAGGAACATTTCAATGATATCGTAGTATTATTTGGCTCGGTAAATAATTATTTAAGTGTTATTGTATTATGTGAAACCTAAATTTTGAATGATTTTGAATTTAAATAAAAAAAGTATAAAACTATTAACTCATAAGAAACATGAAATAAATAAGATGGTGTAACTGTATTGTTCAGAGAATCCCTAAACTTAATAATAGTTGAAAACAATTAGAAAAAAATTGAGATTCATTACAACTTACTCTTAAAATGAAAAATGTATTCTCTCTGTTTTATATTAGTAGATCAACCAATGATGATACAGATTTAAGAATTTATTGGTTTGTTAATTTATTAATTTTTTTGATTTGCTTTTATCAATCATATTATTTATGCTTCTATCTCTATTGATAAAAGCAAACCAAAACAATTGTTGAATCCAAAAACATGGATTATACCTGATATAAGACTAAGCAACATTGCAATATTGAACATAGTAAGAGATGACTAAAAAAACTTACTTAAAAATTAAAAAATTAAAAAAGATTTATAATATTGTTCCATGTTTATTTATATTTGATTTATTTTCTACATTTCATATTTGTGTTCTTTCATTTAGGACAATATAGAGAACATACAGCCATTATCATATTAATGATATTTATTCTTAATTTATATTATAAGAGCATAGAAGCATACATTGATACATCATAATATATGAATAAGAGGTATAATAGGTATGAGAACTGTGAGTGAATGTATAATTTCATCATTTTCCTATTAATTAAGGTATTTAAAATTTGTATTTTTTAGTTTGTTTAATATATCAACACGACAATACGTATCAAATATATAGATAAGTGTTTAAGTATTATGTCGAGCAAATTTTGGTGGCTCGTGAGACTTAGACCGCCTATTATTTAAATCAGGTAATAAATTATAATTTGGAAATTATGGAATTATCTGAATATCCTTAACTTAATCGAACATTTTCAAAAAGATAATATACCAAAAATCGTTTATTTAATTATTTTTAAAAAAAGAGTATTTTTCTAGCCGTACAAAAATCCTGTGACTGTGTAAATATTGAGTTATTGCTTTAAAAACTAGAATTCTCTGGTATTCGTGGAGTTACTAATTACCTATTAAATTATATCTTAAGTGAAAGATTTCAAATACTTAATGTAAATGTTTTTTTTTAGTATGGCTATGTTATATGCTATAAGGTAATATTGCAGTGTTGATTATAAATATAAATAGTAATATGGAATTATTAAGTTTTTGCCGATTAGTTTTTAATGTTTTACATGGACATAAGTTGCCTGTCTATTCTCTAAAATGTAATTTTAGTTTGAATACCAAATGTGACCCGAAATGTGTAAGACTTGAAAAGACTAATGAATTAAAATATATTGGCTTAATAATAGATTACAGACTGAGACGGGCAATCGTTCTATGTATTTCATGAAGGCAGGTAAATATTAGAAGTAAATTATAAAAGCATTATTTATTTACTATGAACATTTGTACTAGATATAATATGCAAAATGTTAATATACATTAACTGAAGTGTCAAAAAGTTTTTAGACAAAAAAGCGCCTTGTATACTGGTCTTGATTTATGCTGTATATAAAATATTAATATTAATCAGTTTGATAATTTTAAGTCATTCGAAATTTATCATAATTTTATGGGTTTTTCAAAGATAATAGAATTATAATAAGGCTTTTATGTAAAATTGTACTTAATTAACAATTGTTTTTCAACTTTCTTGTATTCTTAAGATGATGAGCTCCCCACCACAAGCTTTGCTTTTAAGGGGTGCTGCAATATGCATCCTACAGTTTTTTATGTCATTCTTTTGTGTATTATTTTTGTTGGCATTACATTCAAGTCCATTATTATTATTATTATTATTCTCCTGTTCACCGTTAGAACACACCAAAAGTAATGTGAGATATTAGCAGTTTCATTGTTTTCAATGACATTTCATTTTCATTCAAATTTTTTTATACAAATTAATAATATTTTGAATGGCTGAAGACTGAAGTTGTGCTTCAAAAATTTGTTATTAATAGTTGTGGTAATTTTGTGTAGGCATGCGTGTGTCGATGAGTGGGCGTAATGAATATTTAATGCATAACTTTACAGAAAAACTATAAATTAGTATTAAAATATTGAATTTTATTTTATTTAATTCCATTTATAAATTAGAATAAAATTGTTCTAATATACTCTATTCCTGAGGAGAACATACTGGTTACGTCATGTGGAATAAGGTCCGTCGACGACCGACTAAGTTGTAATTCAAACTTCAAATAACATAACTTATAAATGAGAACATGATCTATGCTAAATGGTCGGCTTTTATTTTATATTTTAGTTTTCAGGGGAGATATTATGAGCATTTTTAATTTGTGATATATCTCACCCATTTCTTGCTTGAAAATTAAATTATCGAAAAAATTGTCAACGCTTAAGCAAGGATGAAGTTATTACCTTAAAGTATGATAATTTGTCAATTTGCTCTAATATAAAAACTAACAGCACACTATTGAAACTAGTTAACATAAATATGTCATTTCTTATGTGTGTAAGATGGAGACAAAAAATGCATGGAAGGTAGCGTCCTCTTATGAAATAATTATAAAAACAAAAAAAAATAATTGGATGCCTAAATTTCATAATACCAGAGTATCTTGAGTTTGTTAGAAAAATATTGTTATACAAAGCAAAGTGAGTGTTGAATTAGTTTATACAGAAAATTAACTTACAATGTACGTATACATTTTTAGTTGTATATTTCATTTATAAATATGGTGACAATATGCAGTGTGAAGTTTACTTTATATTTTATTAAGCCCAGGTACCAAACTTGGAGCAGTTTAAAAAAAAAAAAATGTAGGCTCATCTAAATATAACATATCAATAGATAGTATTGAAAATAATTATAACTTACCTAGGCCTTTGCTATATATCTAAAAAAAAAAAATATAAATAATTACATAAATATAATCTAAAAATGTATATGTTATTAGTTTATACCTCCATAGCTTCATAAAGCTGCGTTAGTGTATCTCCTGACATTTTAATCGAGCTTGCTTTGCCAAGGGTGGTGCCAGCCAAATCCTTCACTTTGGTAAACCCTAATTTGCCAAATTCATTGGAGATATGTGTAAATCTTAAAAAAAAGAACAAGAATATATACATATACATGTTAATATTAAGAATATTTGTAAAATATTTACTTTGTTGTGTCCTTTTGTGATATGATACTTATTATAATCGTAATCGGTGCATCGGAGTCGGAATGTTTCGGACAAAATACATCCTGTAAGTGTTATAATGATTATTTGATGAATAAATGTAATGTATATTTATTTATAATTAATCAAATTGGTTTAATACACATCTTTTGTCTTAAAAGTAAAAGTAAAGTACATGGCAAAAAAATGTTCATGGGCTCATATTTATCTTTATTAGACTGATATTATGTGAATTAAAAATATATATGAGGTGAATCTATTTATCATTAGAGTACTTATCAATTCAGTAACTAGAGTTCTTTTATATATCAAATTGAAAAACAGTGATTAAAATGAAATCATAGCTCGTTCGAATGTCCCATAAACTTCCCATATAGGTACGTCATAGTTGAATTATTAATATATATTACTTACCAATGATGACGAACTCATAGTTTCAAATATTATTAATGAATTGATTTTTTTTTCAAATAAAGACAGAAGAAAATGATTCACATAAACTTTTGACCAAGACTGTTGTCAATCAACTGTAAAATAAAACATATATTGTAATAAGTAGGTACATTAGAATGAATATAATATAAATATATTTTCATATCTAATTGGTAACAGCATATTAAAATAGTGAATTTAGTAATGTCATCTAACACACACTACTCATACTCACTATAGGACAACGACGAGGTGGTGATCCAAAGATGGCGTCAAAACTTAAAAGCACTCAGCACAGAATGTTTTACAGTTATGTCAGTTGCTGTAGCCGACACATAGAAGTTTAGGACTTACTATAGTTCCGGATTCTAGTACTACGGTCAGCTTTGAAAAAGCAAGGATAAAGAAAATAAATGTTAAGACTATATTGGAAATTTGGAAATTCGTAGGTGAATAAAATATGTTAATATAAGTTATGGAGACGTATACAATTATAAGAACGTCATTGGTGCATGATCCGTGTGACGTGGCTGCAGTTGCTGACGTGGCCGGTGTGCAGCTACAGACATCTATACTGGCTAGATAAGGTACTCCTATATTTTTTACATTGTTATCAAGTGAAGCACAGCTGTTGGCGGACGCCATTTTCTCGGGGGGCAAAACACTTTATTCATTATACAAAATGTGTTAGGAATAGCATCCTTTTAATGGTAAAATAAAATAGTAAATGTAAGATTACTTATATCATTTTTGTTTTTTTTTAAACCACAGGTTTAGAAATAATAAAATGCAATACAAAATAAATCATAATTAATCTTATTTGTCATAATATGAAATAAAATGCAATTGCCACCGACCTTGATGCTTCAATTCACGGTGGGAGTTCGCTATCTAGTACTATATAGATATCTGTGTGTGCAGCCGATGCAATCTCCGAGAGTGGTATAAATGTACTTGGGTACAAAAAATTGTTATATACTATTGGCGGGAATTTCGAATTGTTATTGGTGCTCTGACTCATGACTGCATTACATGCAGTTTTTATAATTATTCGGTTGACTTTTTAAACATTTTCTTTCGTAAAAACCTTCACCTGGCAATAACGAACATCTTAAAAAAATTTGAGCAAAATCGGCCCAGCCGTTCTCAACTGATGCTATTTCTAATTTTTTGTCTCCATTTTTATATATAAAGATAAGATTATATTAAATATAGATGTATTAACATTTATTTTTAATTTTAATTTTTTCGGAGGGCTTTTTTTTGGGTTTTTTTTCCATAAGATTTTTTTCCGTGGGCGTTTTTTCCGCGATTCCAAAAAGTACTGTGTCTATGTAGATATGACAGTATCATGTAGTGGACAGTGTATTACTATTTAATATTTACTGGTTTATCTTAATCATTAAGGAGCCTCGCTACTGCCTTCAATTTTAGCTGAAAAGACCTAAAGTATTGACAAAATTAAAGTTAGTTTACGTTGTCCGATTTATTCTGAAAAAAAATTTGAACTCACCAGGCAATTGTCTATAGATCCTACGAAGCACTTTGTAAAAACTAAATTTTATATTATTGTCAATTGTAATCGAAAACTTAAAAAGGTGGGCAAGTGGGTGTCGCTCTGCTGTACAGTAGGTTACAAGTGGGTCACTGTATAATGGATGGTATTACATTTGAATTCAATGATATTATATCATTGTATAAGAAAACGATTCTGAGCGGAGACGGTATGTAATTCTAGGTATAAGACATATTATATACTTATCTATAGTATTAAAAAAAATTTACCTATAATGAATTCCAAATTAATCATATCACAATATCCATTAGGTACTTATAACGCGTTATACACCAACAGCAAATCCTGATACTATCATAGATATATAGTAGTATAATAGTATACTTTAGAAGTTTCAAGTATCACACTATCACCCTAGGAAGAAGCACGGTGCACCGAGGACGATTCAACGCCCGATAGCCATGTCCCGTTGCTATACTACCACCAAACGCCACCAGCAGAGTCGGCTGTTTTGGTCTATGGTACTTTACGGTTCAATCCACAAACCCTACGGCACCCACGTGGGTTGTACCACTATAGTAGGCATTATCAAATAAATATACACATATCAAATGTTTGTAGCTCAACGAGAAATTGTATCAAAAGAAAATAGTGTATGAACCATTTATAAATTCCATATTTAAAATATCTGTAAGCTCCAAGAACACTTGTAAAATAAAATAAAAATTGTAAAACATAAAATAAACTGTTTTTATTATTTTATGTGAGAATAAAAGACATTATACAACTCGTGTTTTGCATTCTTACATGTGATATAATATATATTATATAAAGTTATACACAGTTTATTGTATCATATAGTAGCATGCACCGAATAATTCGGTAACACCCGACCAAACCAAACTCCGGAACTAACAGCTGGAGCTACATTCATACGCCGTCTACTAGTATATTGAGGACTATATTAGAAGGCAAACTATGAAAAATATAGTTAATAGTATAACACAATATGCAGTACAATATACATAGACATAGGTAGTTAAACATATGAAACTTAAAACTTAGGTAATAAATTACATTAATATTATTTAGTATATTATATACTTAAGATTATATTTTATTTATAAATTAAACAATATCTTGAATCTTGATCTTTAAAATGGTTAAACTAGAATGATGAAAATGAAAATGAAACAATGAAGCAGACAGTAACAAGATAGTAATTTAACACTGCATTTGAGTAGGTACGATGTACATAAAAATAAAATTTTTATTAATAAATATCAATAATAAAGTGTATATTATAGTGTATATAAGTGTTGTATAGTATTAAATGATAATTAGTTTAATAGGCATTCATTGTATTATTGTTTATTACCTACATGACAAATTTACTTTATAAATTTAATTTTAATTTTTAATTAAAATTATAATTTTATTAAATTGGATGTGGGTAACCCTCATTGGAATCCATATTCAACAAATAAATAGGAGACTTAATAATTAAGTTTTCTTAATTTAGGTAAGTAAATGCAATTTTTAAGTTTTATACTGCTTATACATTCTGATGAAATTGGCAAAACCAAATTTCCCGCCAATTTTTTTTTTTTTTGAAAAATTCAAATTTTGATCACAACATTTAACCCTTTAATAATTGAGTTAAAAAGCTTTTAAGAACTGGGAACTTTTTTAGTAACGCTTTTGCTTCAATCCTTGAAGGTTTCAATAAGATAGTACTTTTTTTGAAGGATTTGGTTTTTTCAAAATCCTAATATATCGAGAAAACCTAAAAACTTCAATATTGATCGTAGAGCCTTGAAATCTTCGAGGTTAAATGTAGTGACACCTCGAGATCAAATTTCTGTACTCAAAAAATCAGCGTCTCGATTTTAAGTTTGAGAAATTGGCAAAACAAAATTGCCCGACAATTTTTTTTTGAAAAATTCTAATTTCGAAAATATCATTAACCACCCATATAATTGAGTTCACGATTATTTTTTGAGTTGAGAAATGATCTATTGTCCCATCTTATTCGACTCTCAAAGTTTTTATAAAGATAGGAAATGTAGAATTTCCAAAATCGTAATATAATTCTTAGAGCAAAATCCCATATTTTAGACTAAAAACCAATCACAACTATGAAAGCCTATACGTTAAACAATTTTGTTAGGGTACATTTTTATATATTCAATGGCTTACGAAATTACGAGAGTATCGCAATAGTATGAAATTGCAGTCAAATTTCCTGTACAAAACACTTTTTAAACAATACATGTTTTAATCATAGAGTAAAGAATATAATAAAATACATTATGTATTCATTATTTAAAGTCTTTTCCATAGTAAAGGGAGAAGACTTTAAAAATTGAAGGAAGAAGTTCGTTTCTTAACTTAACAAGTTTAAATGTTTTTTTTCTTTGGTAAATTATCTATTTTTTTTATTAATATTAATAATGTATACAATTAGCTTATATAAACCCATTTGACCCTAAACTAATATGATTAACCAATGATTATAAACGGAAACAAAATAATAAAAGATATAATAATTATGATTTTTAAAACATCGAGATAAGAGAGCCATTTCATACTGTACAGGTATAAAATACGTTTGAACAGGTTCAATACACAGACGAGATTAGGGATTATTTAAATAAGTACATTTATTGTTGCAATACATTTTTTGTATTATATGTTCATAGTATTCAATTTAATCATAATATATTATATTATATTGTTTGAAACTTTGAACATAATTACCTAAAATTATTACTTAAATTACATATAATTTATTAACCATGTACAAATTCTACATACAAGCGGTAGAACGGAGACGGTTTGTCAGTGTGGATATTTTATATTACGTTTATAGTTATTGTTATTGCTTATTATTTATACAGTACCCGGTAAGTTGAGTTAATATTATAAAATTACAATAAAATAACTAAATTCGTTGTTCTTGGTTATTTAATATTATGTAATTTCGTCCAAATTTGAACATAAAATAACAATAAAAATACATTTTCGGGATTTTTTGGTTTTAGAATAACCAACTGATGTGAAACCTTTTTTTAATTAATATTCAATCCTTAGCTATAAAAGTTGAAAATTGTATACATTTTTACCTACAAAATCATTTTAAAATTTAAAATTTTAATAAATGTAGTCAAAAATTAAAATTTAAATACCTACATATAAAAAAAAATTGTGCCTATGTATTTTTAATATTTTTCAACTACTATTCTAATAATAATATACCAGGAGCCTTGCATTCATATTTCATGGTTTTTGACTCAACAAGTAAAATTGTATTGCCATTTATAGAAAGAAAAACTAAAAAAAAAGATTTGCAAGTGCTAATAATGGATGGTATTACATTTGAATTCAATGAAATCATATCATTGTATTTGAAAAACGATTCTGAGAATCGGTTCGGTGATGTTTTGTCAGTATAGATATTTTATACTATATTTATATTGTTATTAGTTAATACTTATTATGAAGACGGTAGCCGGTAAGTTGAATTAATATTATAAAATTACAACAAAATAACTAAAATTGTTATTCTTGGTTATTTATTATGTAATTTCCTCCAAATTTGAACATAAAATAAATATAAAAAAAATGTGTTTTTAAATTTTTAAATTTTGAGATTTTTTGGTTACAGAATAACCTACTTACCTACGTGCAACCTTGTTATAAGATTTAAATCCTTAGCTATAAAAGTTGAACAATTCAAATATTTTTAGCTACAAAATCATTTTTGAATTAATATTATTATGTTACTAATTATAGAAAATGATAAAATAAACATATTGTGTGAATTTCAAGTACTTATCTACAGTTATTCGTTTTAGAATTAGAACAAAATAAGAAAATCGCTGCTTAGAAAATCGAGTGAAGGTGGGTGTCCACTACTTACTTGTACTTGCAGTGCATAATAATATATTGACCGGATGAACGGTCTCACAAAGTTTTCCATCGGTGAAGATGGGTTAGATCGGTTAGGATTGGTACCTTATATAATAGTTACCTCATAAATTCGTATGTTATCAATATAGAGCTGTGTACACGTGAAACGTTGAACTGAACCCAACTCCATGGTATCATGATTAAGCCTGTGGTAAGAACGTATAACACTCTGGTATACCAAAGCTTACCATGCATACCAACCAATCCAAGGAAAGTATTTTTATGTACGTACGCGTACACGTATGTAGTGGAAACCCGCCTAACTTAAATTCTCATGTAACTGTAGTAACACATTCTGTTATATATTTTATTTTTTAAAACAAACTTATGAGGAATTTTGTATAATTTTTTCGAACCTTAAATTTAAATATAAAAATTTTGTGAATTTCTAACACTAAATAATTAGCAAATTTTCGTGATTTTTAAGTATTTTTCAACATTTAAACATTAAATGCGTATAAAAAAAATATGTCTATATTTTTAAATTTATAAATTTTCATGTAAAAATATATTAGGAGCCTTGTATGATGTTTTCATAATTTTTGACCCAACGAATGGAGTTTTGTAAAAAATGTTGAATACAAATTCCTGTTTATCTTTAAAACTTTATTTTTGTTTTTCCCTGAGCTTTTGATAATGTTAACTAGAAAACCTACCTTATCGGAGCCCCACAAAGTGATTCACTGCAGTGCACATTTAACACATTTTGCACGGACACATTTTTAAGTGTGTTTAGTGTTTACATGTATTTTCAAGTGTTCGTAAAAAATGTAGATAGTGTTTGATTTGAATGTTATAACTTTTTTAATGTAGCCATCTATTTTTTTATGACTGCCTGATATTAGAATTTTGACAACATTTTTTAATTTGGGTAAATGCATCGTGGGTACTGTAAAATTATGATACATTGTTATATTTTTATCTTGACATGACTCGGACTGTCTTGGACATGAGCAACTCAAATATATAATGAATGGTTCTACATAAAACTATACTTGTTATATATTATAATGTATAGCTTATAATTTATAAACTAAGAAGGTAGTAAGTGGGTGTCGCTCTGCTGTATAGAGTTAAAAGTGGGTCACTGTAATATATTGTGGTAAATTTACACCAAATATTCATATTAATATTTCTTATTGAACACTTTAAATTAAAATGCCGCCATCCCCCACCCGATCATGACAGATACCTACGGGTGCCCAATCAAAAATTCTGCAAACACAACACACAAGTGTAAAAACCCTACCATTTCAAACCCTACTACCTACAATCATAAAAAACCTACAATCAGATTATAACCATAGTCGCCGGGCTTTAAAGATCAATAAAAAAAAAAAAAAAAATGTATATCAAAAAAACTTGAAAACCTGTAAATAATACCGAAATCAAAATCAAAACTTTCGATTAGATTAGATTAGGATAACGATTCTACATCGGTTTGAAATGCAAAGAGCATCTGACCCATGTTTAACTTTTATAGGTGCTGTATATTATTTTCTCAGGTGTTAAAAAGTGGAAAAATATAAAGTACCTACCTATGCGAAACCGTTATTTATATTATATACATTTTAATATTTTCATTTTTCAGCGTAAAATGTATAAAGGTTATTTGTTTATTTGACTATTTGAGTAAAAATAATTTATATTTGAAAAGTTATATTATGTTGACGTAAACGGATATAACTTGCTTGATATACACTTTTAAATAGTATTCAATCATAGTTGGGGGACTTAACAGCGAATCATAGTCACAAGTTAATAATACAAAAACACAAGTATTCCTCGCAATTATTCAAAATCATAAAAAATATAAGGTCACTTTATAATATAAATTGTTATTCATTGTTATCATGGCATTGTTATCTCTGTCGTGGTATGTATTGGCAGAGCACAGAGCACGATTCTTATAACTAAATATTGAAAATTTAAAACAAGGATTCTCATAAATAATTCTTATAGTAACCAAAAAAATCAAAAAATATATTCTTACATTTTAAAATTATCAGAACTTACTTAAAAATAATAACATGAACAAATTCTCTGACGTGACCTATAAATAATGTTATTACCTTTAAATTTTATTAGAGGTAAATTCACTCAATTTTTTTAAACTGGAGAGTTAAATGTACGATTGTTAAAGTACGTTTTGCTATTAAGTACGTTTGCAAGAAAGGGACAACAACTGTCTGTGTAGCGTTCTACTAACAAACACATATATGATATATAATATGATTTAAAGATTTTTCTATAAAGGAAAAATATCGAATAGCGTGCCATGTTTTTTTTTTTTTTTTTTTTTAACTCAAAAACGAATAACCGAAGTTATTAATACTTAGTTAACTTGAAACGTTCACCAAATGTTTACATGCACATTTCTTATCGTACATTTTAAGTTTAAGTCAAAATAATTGAGAACTAGTAATTAATATCAAAATCAAAATCAAAAAGTCCTTACGTATAATGTTATTATTTTTTATTCTTTGCTATGGTGATAAAGTAATCGTTAGAAATTAAATCCGATATTTAACGGTTTTTCGTAATTTGTCTGTAGTATTTTTGTAACTATTGTATAAATTATTGTATATGATTACATGAAGGTTAAGATAATATTATTATGTAATTTTTTATTAAATTTTAGACAACTGTGTACAACCGATACAGAGTCTGTCCTCAATCTGATCTCCAATATCATTCGTGGTGTGATTAATTATAAATATGGGTACATCTAGGGTAATGACTAATGAGTATGAAATATTACGTCACATGACATTTTCACTTTCACTATGAAATATTTCAAACTTGAAACTATCACCCTTTTTTTTAAAAAAAAAACTGTGTGTATGGTCATAAATTAATCATATATGATTAGTGATTATCAGAAGGTAGGTATTTAGTTCCGGATCATGATATTAAGAAGTGATATATAATATTATACATAAACATGAAAGATAATTGTTATGTAGGTAATTTGTATAATGTACTATGTAAAAAATATTTCTATAATATTTATCATTGACCTTTAACTATAAGTAGAGTTGCTTACTGTATTTTCTACTATAATTTTAAATTACAATTAGTTTTTTTATTTTCATTGATATGAAATTTTTTTTCAAAAAAAATAAATATCTTGAAATTTCTGGTCCCTAGGTACATGCATAAGTGTGTGCTTTAATATTATTGAATTATAACATTTTCCTACCTGCTTCATTATGCTAGGTACCGTGGAATGCATTGGATTTAATTTTAAATACACATTATTTACTCAGGCGTTAAAAAAAATAATAAATATGGCGTTCACCGAAAAATAATATTGTTCTCTTGTTTAATACGTAAACAAACAACTTATGACGAACATCATATTTTATTTTGTGCTGAGGGGTATGGGTTAGGAGGAATTGAGGAATACTATTTTATTTTATTCATTGTTCAACTTTCAACGGTCAACGTTCACATTATTTTTTATTATCTTATTAAATTCAATCAAAATTATCATGTTTTTTAAGCATTGTTTAATAATGTTTACATTTGTAGCAATTGCAATTGGGGTTTTGCCAGATACTTCTTCAGAAGAAAAAGATACTTTAAAACGTATGTATTAGTTTATTGATATAGAATGGTTATAATATTTGCATTAAAATCAATGTACATTCCTTTATAAATCAATTTTATTGCTTAGAACATAGTTTATTTTATAATATAATTTAATAATTGATTGAGGTAAAATCATCGGATGCATGGCTAAAATTTTTAGTCTTATAATTATTATGTGAACATTATTATATTGTAATTTGTAAAAATATAAAAGATTGACTAATAAAAATGTTTTGTTTTTAGGATCTTGCCGATGTAATATTTTATATAAATAACTAATAAACAAATAGTGACTTAATATATTTATAGTATTCCACATACCTAAATAAAATTAAAATTTTGATAAAGTATTATGTATATTCTTAAATAATTATGATTGAGATGAATGACCATTATGAAAATAATTCGCTTAATGGACAATAATAAATTATTATTGTTCATTGAACGAAAGCGATTAATTCCGAATCTACTTTTGATTGACGTTCATTGTCATTTTAAAGTCGATTTGTCGTATTCATAAATAATATTATAAGCTTTCTATAGTTATTAGAAAAGTATCTTCAAAAGTGTGTAGGTACTTAAAGTGTTATTTTACCTATTTTATGTTACCTTTTATGGCTTATATCGATTTTTGATAGTTCCCAAATAAAATTTTCAATTTATGCAAAAGTAATATAAAATCATAAAATATATAAATGTATTCAATTTTTAAACGTATTTTTCCATAGATATAAGTCTTTTGAGAATAAGTTAGGGAATTGAAGGTCGACTAAATTCATAAAACTGGAAAACAATATTGATAAAGCTCATAATATTTTTTTTTACACACTTTTCTTAAGTTCGCTTTCACGTCTGTTTGTCCGTTTGTCTGTAATCAATACTTCCGCGCTCGATTTGAGGCACTTTTTGACGATGAAAAATTCTGAATATTGGTAGGTATAGACCTTGGTCTTGGATGACAATACAATAATCCGTTGTCATTTTGGGACCCGGACCTCCAGGTCGGCGATGACGGGTGTGCAAAGTCATCTCCGAGGAAAAAATAAAAATAAAAAAATTTTTTTTAAAAACTCACTTTTCTAAAAAAGAACAATACAAAAAAATAATGAAAAATTTACTGATGAAAAATGTAAAAGTGTGTGGTGTTCTTACACTTGAAAAATACTCCCAGTCACTATCTTATAAATAGGATTGAACATAGAAGTGTATGTGAGACTTAGCTCGTGTTTAAATGTTTTGTATGATGTACCACACACTTTTAAATTTTTCATTATTTTTTGTATTGTTTTTTAAGAAAAGTGTGTTTTAAAAAAAAATTTTTTTGAGATTAATTGGTTTATAATATTACTTAACATAGTATAATATAAAAAATTATTGATTTTACAATACAAATTATTTTATAATATAATCATCAAAATATATTGTATTATATAGTTAATTTGTATTTAAGAAACCGTGACAGTATCTACCAATTTGTTAGACCAATACCACCGCAGATTGTATAGTGTGTCCCAAAAGTCCCCCTATCCACCCTTATTATCTCCTCGGAAAATCAATATATTTTAATGTTCTTCTTTTTGCAGTAATAATTATGAAAATTCTGATTGAATGACATAATATTTGATTTTTTTTCAAAAATTCAAAAATTACCAAAATTTCTTATGGGCAAATAAGTTTTTTAAATTTCCAGGATAGCCGTTTTGTTGATCGTATTTTTTAAAAACAGTTAAAAAAAAAAATAAATTAAAATGTAATGAAAATTGCCCTAGTTAGAGCTAATTATTACTTTGAATTTCTATGAATAATAGTTATGTTACCTATGCATATGTCACTAGCAAAATACGATTCGCATGCTTTAATCAGAAATGGAACACTGATTTTTCTGCTGAAATTCAAAATAATAATTAGCCCTTAACTTGGTTATTTTCATTAAATTAATTTTGTTTTTTAACTGTTTTAAAAAATATGATCAACAAAATGGCTATCTTGGAAATTAAAAAAACTTAATTGCCTAAAAAATTTTGTGGTTATTTTAGAATTTTTGAAAAAAAAAATCTTATATAATGCTATTCAAGCTGAATTTCCATACTTATAACTGTAAAAAAAAAACCTGCATTTAAATATATTGATTTTCCATGTTAAGTGTACCATGTTATTCCAGGGTGATACTGGACTTCTTGGATAAAGATGAAAAATTAGTAATTGTAAATTATTACTAACAATTAGTACCTACCAATTGTCAATTATTAATTATTTAATAAATCAAGAAACTACAGGCTATTGATCCTTAAAACAAGATTGAGTGGTCCATAATTAGTTTATTAGTTCATTTTATTGTATAATATATGTATTAATATATGTGATATATATATATATAATATATATATTTACATATTATGTAACTCAAACATAGTTTTATATAATATTTTAATATGGATAAATGAAAAATTTGATAGTTATTATGCATTATGCTGGATTTGAAGGTAAGTTAATTGTAATTAATAGATACCTAAGTTGTTTTATTTTTATTACATATTTTTTTGAAGTAAATTCCATGAAATTATAATTATTGATTTTACGATATTCAAGGTTAAAAAAATGTTTAGCAATACCACAAAAAAATATTTAGTATTTTATTACGATTAATTTTCTGAGACCAAAACATTGCATGGATAGTAAAAAGTATGCTGTTTTCCGGTTCTAAGTTTCCATACAATTCTCATAAGTCTCGTGTTTATTATTTAATTAGTAATATTTGAGATTTTTTTCGACTGTATAGGTAATTTTCTCACACAATTAGTTTTTATTTATTTCTCAAAAATGGCTGACGGCTGTTATGGAAATCAATATTAGAATATTATTAATCGTAACGTATTACTACAACATACTAGTTGTAAATACTAAAAAATATTACATAGTTACTAGCTTATCCCGTGCACTTTGTTGGCAAATCTTCAAAAAATTATGATTGTTCAACTCCTTTTAAGTGCAACTCGCTACAGTAAGTGTGACTCAGCCACTCTGGTAGACAATGTTCAAAAATTCAATTTGGTGCATGCTTGTATCTCATCTGCTGGAATAACCAATGGCAACCAATAATAAATAAATACTAATTTCTACTTATTATTTTTCCTTGAACCAATAGCAATCATTAATAAACAAAAATGTCCACTGTAAATCTCAAAATCTCCGTTCGAGCAAATCCTCATGTTGGGCCTAGGAGTGTGAAAAATACTTAACTAAAATATTAGCTAATACATTAGCCAACCACGGGTGCGCTTTTCACTGTCAAACTGATTATCATCATTAAACAATTTAGCTGGGTGTCCATTTTGTTCACATGATAACTATTACACCAGACCTGGGAACCGTATTCTGATGTACTTTATAGAGTATCCTAAAGCCATTGTTTTCTTTCTAAAAGTTTTCTTAGTAGTTTTTTCAATATGTTTTTAAAAGGTAAGTGAGTGGTCTAAAATAATTCCCGGGTCTTAGAAGTTAGAATTTAAGCTATGTTGTCCTTCTACACCATTGAATATAATTTCTAAATCTTCAGTTGATGCTAGCCTATTATTCTAGCCTATTATTGAGTTGGAATGCACACACGTCAGTTTTCATTTGGGTTGGGTCTTGACCTCCATTTATATAAATAGTCATTTAACTTAACAAGGTCATCTATGAATGTACTGATACTACCATCTATCAAATCCTGGCTCTGGTGAACGATCGAAATGTCATCGGCAAGTTGAAATTTAAGCCCTTTTTTGTCGGGTATATATCGTGTAATTATTTTCCGATCCTCAACTTCAATATCGTAAACTATCAAAACTTGATAGCGACGGTTAGTGAGCATGTTCTCTAACAATGTTATTGTATTTTTTACATTGTACGACTTTAATAAATTTATTCATAAGGCCATTTATCCAAACAGTGTCATACCCCGCAGAAATGTTGGAGAATGCTGCACTGGTGTTAAATTTATTTTAAAATCCTGTTTCTTTAAAATCTGCAAGCGGAAGTCCTTGTTCTTCACACCCTTTATTTTCCATAAATCCTGCCTGTCCAATGAAAAATATCAACATAAAATGTCAATATAGAGTCTTATGCACTCTAAAATGACTCATCCCAGTAGTTTGAATGGTATACCCAAAAGTACCTAGGTTGAAAGTCTAAAGCATCAAATATATTTTTCTCGGGTTTAATCGAGGCTATTGCCTGGTAATTGAGTACTTAGGTATTATACTAATTGATATCTTACTAGAACCATACAATTTCAGATTCTTCTAATGATTTCAATTCAAGATCGACATATTCAAGTATGTATTTGAAACTAAGTATTTAATTAATATATATAATTATAAGCAAATTTAAAATGTAAATACCATATATAATCATGGCTGTAGTCAACATTTATCTATACTTAATCTGGTGTTCTATTTGTTTTTTAGGAAATAATTGTACGTATTTCATTGTTTTATTGTTAACTAAGTATAATTAATTATAACTTTTAGAATGAAGTTTGAAATAGTTATGTAAACTGTAGATTTTATCAATCTACATATTACTGTATTAGTGCATTATGGCTTGTATATACTCCGGTTAGGTAACTATTATTCAGCTATTACAATTTGGCTCACAAAAAGTGAGCACTGATGTCAGTGCTACAAATGGAAAATTTCCATTAGATTTTATCAAGATAATAGGCGAGATTTTTAAAATGATGTACAGTCTCTACTCAACAGTTGGCATCAATAAAACGTACAAACGGAGAACCCCTGGTACCAAAAATATTTAATGATAAAACATTTTAGTAGAACATTTCATACAAGTGTAACCACCTATAAAACACAATAAAAAGTTCACTGAAACTGAATATTGGGTTTGGAACTTATAATTTTTATGATATTTGATATTCAGCGGTAAATCAATGAAGTCTCATTAATTGATTTTGTTATTTTGTTGTACTTCCAAAATGATCAATCGTAGTCCATACACTCTTGAAATATCAATAACAATAATTTATTAATAAACAATATGATAAGTGAGTACTATAAACATTTCATTATAAACCATATATTTGTTTTTTTATAGATTTAACAAGTAAATATATTTTTAATTTTTATAATTTGACTTACTGAAGTTCATCAAAATATATTTTGAGGGATATCAAAAATTGAAATTCTGAACTTCCCCTATGAATTACAAATTATGTAACAGTAGACTTTAGTTACAATATTTCAATACAAAATAGTTGCAAAATATTGAAAAACTTGCGTAAAAAAATTCTAAACTAAATGGACTTCCTAAGATATAATTTAGTATTGTGTCACAAATCTATGTATTTTATTAAAATAATTTTTGTTTATGTTAACAATACTAGAATTTTGTATATTGAGTGATTAGATAGGTGCATGATAATTATAATAATTTTCACAAGTATCTAAATGCTAATAAATAATTATTAGGCATATTAATTAGTAAAATATATTTTATTACATAGGTTAGTTGTTCTCAAACTCAACAAAATCATAATCAAATATATTTGTAGTTGTGTATTATAATTATTAATTTTGTCAATATGTATAATGTGGTCAACTAATTAATATAATTTATGATTTTTTATTTAGTGCAGGCACTTCGTATGTCAAATATCTATAATTTTCTCTATAAGCTTAATAATATTTATTCCAATTAGTATAAATAATAAAAATAAACCACACATTTTTTATTTTTATTATATAGCAACATTAAAAGGTTTGTAAGTGTTGTGTTTTTTTATTGTACATTAAGTATTTTCGTGCTACACCTATGTTATACCTAGTAATAGGTACTTTATGTAAAACGTTTTTCATAGTAATTTTATAAATAATTGTTATTTTCACCATTTCCATCCAAATGACACAATAACAAGCTACTTTATAAATAAAAACAGTCAAATCCGTTGTATAACTTTTGTTATTTGAATTTTTAATTATCTAACTCCAATTGTCACAATCAAACCGTAACTCTATATTTTGTAGTTATTTTAAGTATTATTTTTTTAAACCACATAATACAAATAAATTGTAGGGAATAATAATGTTGATTACACACATTTATGACAAATTATTAACCGTTTTATGTTAATGCTATGCAACTTTTTTTATGACCAGCGTTTTTGAATAAAAGTTATTCATTATTCAATTTTAAAATAAAAATCTAATTTTGCGAAATCGGAAAGCACAGTTTTCTATAGGAATTCATTATTATAATATTTTTTTCTAGCTGAATTTGGTATGTACATTTTTGTTTTTTTGTATTATTAAATCAAAAAAAAAAAAAAAAATATATATAAAAATTAACATTTTAATCTGTGTGAGATCTTAAAATTGTATTCTAGCAGGGGCGTCATTCAGTTTGTGTTAGTTTAGGGCAACCATTTCCTCATCTGACTTTTAAAAATTATTTCAATAATATTAATTGAAAATTAATCAATACATGAAATTATTAATGAACATTTATATTAGGATTTTCCATTCACCATAAAATATTCAAAATATTTTGCTTTTTTTTAAACTGTTTACGGACATTATAGTTTTTTAAAGTTTTTAGTTTTTTTTTCTATGAATGTCCATACAATTTAATTTGTTTTATTTATTTTTAAAGCTTGAAAATTTAATACAAGGCATTTAATATATTGTAACATTGACATTTTAAAAATATAATAAAATCCATTACTACAATTTTTTTTTTATAAGCATTTAAATTTCGAATTTTGACAAACAGCTTAAAAATCACGAAAATTTGCACATTATTTTGAGTTGGAAATTCCTGAAAATATCTCTATTCTAAGATTTTAAAATATTACACAAAATTCCTTATAAGGTTATCTACCTTTATAAAAAAAAATAAAATAAAATATCCATAAGAAAGTCAAATTAAATTATTATGAGCACTTGAAGTTTTTACAACATTGGATACTCACTCGATTTCTTATGTAGGGATTTTCTTATTTTGTTGTAATTCAAAAACGAATAGCCTTAGATACCTGAGACTTACATCATGTGTTTATTATAGCAGTTCCTATACTTACTATTATTTTAAAAATATACTGTCATCTTTTGAGCTATTTACGGACAATTTCAAATTTCAATTTTAGATTCTGAGTGGAGCGACGAATGTATTGATTTTACAATGATGTGTGTTTTTTTTTTTGGTCTTTGTACACGATAAGTAGTCGAAGTAGTGCTTCGATTTTCAACTTCAGTATCTCGATCGATGGGAAAGTGAATATTATTGGTACATTGTTTAGGTCAAAATTCTAAATTCTAGTATTTTAAATACTCAAGAGAATACTCAGAATATTAGAATAGAAAATACAGTGGTACATAAACCAAAAATTAAAAGAACATACCCTTCAAATTCGAATCACACGAAATAATAGTAGTATTTCTATAGTCCATACTACAGGAGCGTCTTCAAATCAATTCCATAGGGGGAGGAGGGTGGCGAAAAACTGCTTTTAATAATTAACAAAATTTATAAAATGTATATCTATCAAAAGCAGAACATTTCACGACTTACGACGAACACGCCTGCCATACTATTAATATCTACACATTAGAATTCATACATTTTCATTAGTGGTATCTAGAATAAACTGAAGGGGTCTATTACATTGAACACCGCTTTAAATCATATAATCGTATAATTAATAACTTTTAAACATTAAAAATTTTTTTCGCAGACACAATTGGTAAATATATTTTATGTTAATTGTTATACTTCTACTACCACCAATCAAAACACTAAAAGCACATACCCTTCAAATTTTAAGACTACTAAATTGCGAAATGATAATGGTATTTTAATTAATACTCTAGAATGTGCGCATACCTAGTAATATTATATATGTAGTCTTTAATATTATGAATATCCACACAACAGAATTCATATATTTTGATTAGTGGTACCATTGATTATAATATAATGGTTTGTATTTTTAACCTTTATGTACAAGCAGCGATAAAAAAAAAGTACGAGAAGAAATTTAAGTATGGGTATAAGAATAAATTGTGAAAGAATAGTTATGCTATGATTTGCAGACGACATACAATGGAGAGAACTTACAGAATATCTTAGAAAATAAAAAATGAATACAATATGAAAATAAACAAAACTAAAGTCGTTGTTTGTAGGCATAGCGAAGGTTAATAAACTCAAATAACACTATAATGGATGGCGACACACTAGAGCAAGTGAATAAATTCAAATATCTGGGAAGTAAGATAATCAAGAACAGTTATAGTACCAGGGATATAATAAATGGTATACATTAGGGCAGGGGTCTTCAACCTTTTTTATGCAGAGGGCCACATATTATTTATTTTTTAAATCTCTCATAATGATTAGGCTGAATATGTATTTTGAATCAAGAAAAATATGTTTATATTAAGAAATATTTACATAAATGTAAAGAAAGGCTTATTAAAGACCTATGTCTGGAGCATAGAATGGAATGGTATTGAGGCATGGATGTTAGGTAAAACAGAAGAAAATTGAGTCCTAACGTTTGAGACATGATGTCACTGCAGGATGCTGCTTGAATAAGTTGGACAGAAAACATAAAAAATGAGGAAGTTCATCAAAGTGCCGGAGAAACAAAAATCGGTCCTTAAAAACAAGAAGAGCCAAGATAATTGGACACATACTGCGCCACAACAGTCTACCATCACTGGACTACATTAGTCGAATAGTAAGAGCTATGGACTGCAGAACATAATATTCTCAACTAAAAATGAAAGCCGAGAAGCGTCACGAGTGAAAAATTGCTGCCAAAAAGTCTTTGGGCAGTTAACAAAAGTAGAATTGAATAATCAATGGTGGTAGCCGGTAGGTTAATGAAGTAGGGTCATTGGACCTCCCTTTTATCGCACCGTTCAGTCTTGTATACTTGTACCCCCCCCCCTATATTACCTATTGTACAAATTTATTACAGATTGTATTTGTTATTATTTTCTAATAATAATAAAAAAATGGTGATAGGTACCAAGAAAAAACCAAAGGGGTCCATCACATTGACAATCACTATATATTTTATATTATATGTAACTTTATTGTAGACATTATTTATAACTATTATATATTATATACCTATTTTTTTACAGAAAACATTTGTAAGTATATCTTGTGTTTAATGTCTTATATTAACATTATACTCTTCTGGAATGACCCGATTACAAATCCTTAATTAACTAGATTCGTACTATTTATTTGAAGCACATTTTGAATGATTAAAACGTCAATGAATGTTCTGCAATAAAAATTCAAACATATGACTAAACTCAAAGTGAACTAATCATAAACTATCATAGTTTTTTACGGAAAGAAAAATTTTGAAATATTTGGAGATTAATTACGATTAAAGTCAAAAGTGAAAAGTGAAAAATTGTGTTTGTTTAAAAATGGTGAATATTATCACTTGTGGTTACTCATAGCAGATGAGGTAAAAGCATGCATCAGATCGACCCTGTATGGCATCAAAGAAAGAAATTATATCTTAAAATAAAATATACGAGACTCAAATACTACTATTAATCGATTTTGTGAATATGTTAAATTGTTCTTAGAGATATTAGGAAATATTAAAGAGTAGTTTGAACCACTTTTGATTCATAGTAAGTGCTATATTCAATCCAGAAGCGGAGCCGCTCCCCCTTCCTATTGTGTGTTTATATATTAAATTAAAATACACCCCCTCCCCACATTGATTCAACTGTATCATATTTAATATGATAAAAATAATTATTAAGTTTAAAATAACATTTCATAACAATCTGAAAGAATTTTTTTCCCCAAACTCTAAAATTCTTATTTTATTTATGATGTAAATAATTATTCTTATAATAATATATTTACTGATAATATGATGTGTATAGTTATAATTGAATTAAACATTTTAATTTTCAGTAACTTCGTGTAAGTATTCTTTAGTTATTTATTTGTATATTATATAACAGGTACATGGTAATAGAATTTTGTGTAGAATTATTCTATTAATATTGGAGATCTGACCGCAGTGAGGAAAGTATTAGAACAATAATATCATGTTGTTTTATTATGTGTTTTGGAACAGTAAAAATGTTTTTATTTGCCACATTTATTGTGCTTTTAGTAAGAAATTGTATATTGTTAGTATAATATATTGTTGGATAACTACACAAATCATTCAAAATACTTGAAATGAACTTACAAAAAACAAAGGAAAACGATAATTTTTTGGTGACTTTCTGATCTAAAAAATCGATAATTTAAAAACAACAATCTGTCGTTGAACAAAAGGTATTACAATTAATTATAAATAATACCTATAATAGTATTTACACAATTATGATCAATAATATTACCAAAATAAGGTGGTATCAGTGGCGGTTTTGGGGGTGAGGCGATGCCTCACTTAAAAATTTAGGCAGATAAATATGTTTTTCAAGCAAATTATACATTAGTAATTCTATTATAATTTTGTTTCTTTCATTTGTATAATATATTATCAATGGGCAAAATTCAGTCATAGTTAAATGTAAAAAAAAAATATAACATTTTAATGCAAACATTATACCGTAGTAATACAATATTATGGTACCTATCAGTTTATACAGGATTACGCCAGAACGGCAGTATGAGAACGGGAGACGGAAGTATGGGATCGTGTATACATCCATACAGGTTGCGTCAGGCTAAAGTTATACGAGATTTTGTTGCCCGGTGGTCGGCTGGTCTCGTAATCTATCGACCGTACCCGTAAGCGCGACAGCTGTCGGTGTCTTTCACGTGTAGGTGTATTTAAGGCATAGGTTCTTAACCGGGGTCTATGGACCCCTTGGGGGTCCGTAGATGGTTACTTGGGGGTCCATGGGATGTCTGTGAGTTTTTTTAGACAACCCAAAAATAAATTGGTTTCGATAGCGTTTTTAAAATAACATTAATAATGTCTTGCCCGTATACTGCCACTAAGCAACATACTTGTTGTGCTTGAAAATTCATTTGGTTTAAATTTCATTCAATTATTTCAATTCTAGATTTTCGAAATCAGAAACATGATGGATACGCAATCCTTTTCTAGTGGAATTAAATACAATTTATGATTCAAACCTCGTTAAAGACGAATTAATTGATTTAAGATCAAAAGAAATGGCACTCCACGATTTTCAAACAAACAATTTAATCGAAATTTGATGTTCGTTGATAAAGGCTTACCCTCGAGCTGTATCCATGGCAATGACATTTTTGATTCCATTTCCTACTACCTATCTCTGTGAGTCTGGATTTTCTACAATGGTCACAATTAAAATAAAGCAAGAAATCGATTGGACATTAATGCGTGTTGCTCTGTCTAATACGGTCCCAGATTTCATGGCAATATTGCAATCAAAACATAGCTAATGTCACATTAAAATTGGTTTTTGGCTATAAGAAAAAATGATAATTCACAATAATTGAATGTAGCATTAAGTCATAAGATTTATCATTCAACAAAAATTAAATATTAAAATAATTTTTTTTTTTTGGGGGGGGGGGGTCTGTGATTATATTTTATACTTCAAAGGGGTCCATGGCCCAGAAAAGGTTAAGAATCTATGATTTAAGGGGATTCCAGAGCACGTATTTTTCATACGTTTTAGACCAATAAGCAGTGGTAAATTACACATACTTCGAAATATCTGATTTATATTTTCTATACATGTTTGAACTCATTGATAAAATATCTAGGCTTCTTAGGAAGTTGATATTCAACTGAGGCATCATGTAAATATTGGCTCTGCTGAAGAAAATGTACAATATAATTATTATTGTAAATATAAAGAATGCATTAGCTAAAGTTTCTAATTTATTATTAGCAATACCATTTTTAGAAATGTTGAATTATTTTTTACCTAAAACATATAATATTTTATTCTATTGTCAGTCATTATTCCTAATACTTTATCATATAATATTATTGTTACTAACTTTAAGTTAATACAGGCTTACCGTTTAACGGTGTAAATAGGCTCATAATATAAAATGGACAATACTTTGTAATTAATCAAAATGTTTTGAAAATTTAATAATTTATAGTAAAATATAAGAATCGTTGAATTCGAATTTTAAATTATATTTCTCAACAACGAAGACACTTGATGTCAACTATTACACATCAGTTTAATTTAAAGGGGATTTTTTTTATTCATTTTTGACAACTTCAGAAAATAGGTCTTGTAATTTGCAACAATATATTTGTAAACATTTCTTTTTGATCTCGGTTATTGTAAACGTATTGAGGAAGTAAGGAATATTACATTATTGAGTATCAAAATCGTAAAGTCCAATCACAAATAATGAGTTGCTAAATTAAAAAAATCATCTTCTACTGAATATTTTAAATCATGAAAATTCATAAAAAATCATAATAAACCATAATTTATCATATTTCATAACTTATACTAGTAACAATATAATATTAAAATGGTTTTTTTTATAGTAAAAAGGGGTACGTAATTTTGTGTTGCTTGACTGAATTAGTAGTTATATAGTTTTATTTTTATAAACAAAAATTCGTGTACTTGGGACCAAAAGAGGTTAAATACATTTTTTGGTTAAAACTCACATTTTGCATATATTATATTGTAACAGTACACACAAGTCATAATAAAACAACCCTTCTCCAGGCTACCAAAAAATAAGCACATGAACAAAGACCTAGCAGAACCACATAAACATAGTAGGCAAGCGATTGCACACTAGCGAAGCCAAACAAAGTGCCGGTATTACCTAGTGTCCTAGTCTCGACAGTCAAAGCGAATGTGAAAACTTACCAACGTCAATAGCCAAAGACTATAAATACAGGTACATTTTACAGGATAAATCTAGTTAAAAAATGTTCAGTACTCAAGAGTTACACTCAACATGTGGCAACATATAATTTCAACATTAACCAGAGCCTGGCTTAATTGTAACCAGTGTTGTACCACTAAAGTACAATTCCATCGTTCGTTAAAATGTCAATATTTAAAATATACGTACTACCAATTCTTCTATGTGCCACTGAAGCCTGTGTTTTCACTATATCTCCAAACAGTTGAAAAATTGAAAGTAGATCCCGTGTAAGTGGTTGACTATTCAGCATAATATTAACGGGCTTAAAACCTCGCCATAAAGTTTATGGGTACATCTCGTCCAATAAGCGCCTACAAGAGTTGGATTGATATTTTGTGTAATTTTAAATATCAAAAAGATATAGGGAGAATAACCCTAGGAATAACTGCATGTAACATTAAATTATACCGGCCATCATATCGAGTCAGTAGAAATCACCTTTTGACCAAATAGTATGAATTAAATGATTATTACAAAAAAGAAGCAATTTCCAATGAACTATGAATTAGATTAACCTATGTTATCTATTATCTAATAATGAATTGCAAAGCAATGTATAACTAATCTACATATTTTATTTAATAATAATGTTACTTTAAAATAATAAGAAACATTATAGACGTACTTGTAAATACCATATTTTGGTTCCAAGCTAACGAAATTCTAAGTACTAGGATTAATAGGAAAAATAGGTAAAGTGATTATTATTAATATTTTTTTCTTGTTTTCCAGGTATGAAATATTTGTGTGTTTTATTTCATTGATCTTAATAATTCATTTTCGTTTGAAAGTTTCTGAATACATTTTCAAAAGAAGTATTTTTCTTCGTCAAAATTGTTTTTTTAGACAATTTGAAAATCATAGAAAATTAACTTTTCAAATCTAAAACACTATTTAAACGTTATGAGAGTCATAAATTATGGGTGAGTGTGATTTTCCTGAATGTACAGCAATTTTATGTCAGCTATATTGTGTGTACCTATAATTATATTTTCTTGACTTGGTTTTACATTGTAATTCTGGCAACATTATCAGTGGGTAGTCGATGATTATTACAAATATGTTGTGTATGTACTTATAGCTATTCAAAAGGTTTTTTTTTAAACTCTATGGCATATTCTTTAAATATGTTTCGTTTCTTCTTCATTTGTAGCATATTCGGGTTAGTGTAGAATACATTTTATAAACTTTTATTTGTATATATATTGTGCAAGAGTGATTGTGACACAAAGTAGAAAGTTGTATATTATATTACAAAGAAGTAAACATTTATTATAAATAATTAAGAAATAAATAAGAAATTAATAAAGTAAGAAAAGTCTATTTAAATTATATTGCTACCCAAAACTATTATATTTCAAAGTGTGTCTCCTACTAAACAATTGGAAATGTATTGAGGACTTTTAAAATACATTTTCCTCTTTAGTGATAATATTTTATAAATATTTTATAATAATTATACTTATACATTATTCCATTATTTCTTTCTAGAATTCGGTAAATTGATTTTATTTTTAGTAATAATTTTATTTTATAAGATATATTAGATGAATCTTACATGACGTGTTATGTGTACATAGTCTAAGAATCCAATATTTATATTATTCTATTAAATATAATTTAGATAGTGGGTGTGAATTTATTTCTGAAATGTCTACATTCAATTTTCAGAAAAATCAGTTAACTATTACTCATTAAATTTTAATATTAGTCTTAGCAACGTGTTTTCAAATTTTAGTTTAATCCTTATAGCAGAAAAATTAATTAAGTTTTTATAATCCAGGGTCACACTAAGTATCAAAAGAAAAGTGCCTATTATATAGAGATACAGACAAAATACACGCAAATACTGCCGGACAATAATAACACTATAAGCAACACGATTCACGAAAATAATTACTTGAGAAATCATAGCAAATTTGTAGTTAAAACTGAAGTTTGAAAAACAATAATCTAATTGGAAATTGTACTTAGAACTACATGGTGTAGTTTTAAATTCATTTTGAACAATATCAATAGAATCATAGCCATTTTAACTAGAAATTACTGTAGCATATAAACAACATTTCATTAGATAATAATCCCCGCAGCCCGCAATTCAATGCGCTATCCGACACCTATGACAACCAATAAACAAAAAAAAAAAAGCATTATCGTAAAGCCAAAATGTTCCCGAAATAATAATATTGTATAAACAAAAAATAAGTGATATCTCAACAAAATCACTTCGCCATACTCTGTGTAAAAAAAAGGCAAAGTATAAAAAAAAATATTGCTCTAAAAGTTTTGATATCATTTTATAGAGGTACCTAGCTAAATCTTTGAAGAATAGATATCATTTATGTTAAAATAATCTAATAAAAAATTGAACTTAGCATGATTTTACCATCAATTTTGTAGTAGATTATTTTAACATAAATTATATCTATACTTCAAAAACTTAAAAATTATATCACAACTTTTAGAGCCGCTTATTATACTTAGTTTTATTTTTTTAAACGGAGTATGGCAGAGTGTTTTTGTTGGGATTAGTTATAACTACAGTTTTTATTTTATTTCAGCTGAACCATGTACGTAATACATTTTAAGTTTTTAAAAGATATTTGTCTTATTTGTGGTATTTACTCTTTATTATGAGAAGTAAGAAATACATGGATTTTACAACGATATATTTATATTTACTAACTGTAAACTAAACTATAACTTTCAAATCGATTGCACACGTAAAATATATCGTTATAAACTTAAAAAAGGTGCTCTGCTGTACAGTAGGTTACAAGTGGATCACTGTATAATGGATGGTATTAAATTTGAATTCAATGATATAATATCATTATATAAGAAAAACGATTCCGAGCGGAGACGGTATGTCAGTCTAGGTATAAGACATATTATATACCTACTTATCTACGGTATTGAAAAAAATTTATGTATAATAAATTACAAATTAATCATATCACAATATCCATTAGGTACTTATAACTCGTTATACATCCAACAACAAACCCTGATACTATTATAGTCCATACTCCATAGATATATTATAGTGTACTTTAGAAATTTTAAATACCCACGAATGACATTAAACAATCACAACAAAATAACTGAAATAGTTATTTTATGTTTTTTATTATGTAATTTCGTCCAAATTTGAACCTAAAATGACTATAAAATAAACTGTGCTTATGTATTTTTTAGATTTTTTGGTAACAGAATTAACTTCTTAAGGGGAATCATGTTTTAAATTTTCAATCCTCAAATATAAATGTTGAAAATTTTATAAATTTTTAGCTACAAAATAATTATTCAATTTTAAATTTGATAAATTTTTTCAAAATTCGATATTTAAATGCTTATAAAAAAAATTGTGCCTATGTATATGTAATAGTTTTCAACTGATATTGTAACAATATATCAGGAGCCTTGTATTATATTTTTATACTTTTTGGCCTAACAGATAAGACTTTATTGATATTTATAAAATAAAAAACTAAAAAAATTGGAAACTGAAAATGTCCGTAAACAGCTCAAAAAGAGTCAAAATTGTATGGTGTATAGGAAATGCTAATATAAATATTCAGTGAACTTTTCATGTATCTACAGTTATTATTTTTGAATAACAACAAAATAAGGAAATCGGTACATGAGAAATCGAGTGAATATCCAAT
Source organism: Macrosiphum euphorbiae (assembly GCA_949089665.1). Classification (NCBI taxonomy): domain Eukaryota; kingdom Metazoa; phylum Arthropoda; class Insecta; order Hemiptera; family Aphididae; genus Macrosiphum; species Macrosiphum euphorbiae. Next base: position 71,917,741 of record CARXXK010000003.1, on the reverse strand, counting down.
GTTATAAAAATTTGAATTTCAAAAGCACATAAAAATTTAATTTGACTTTCTTATAGACATTTTTTTTTTGATGAAGGTAGATAGTCTTATAAGGAATCTTGTATTACATTTTAAAACCTTAGATTTAAAAAGAAAAATTTTTACGAATTCTTAACTCAAAATAATTTGCTAATTTTCGTGATTTTTTCCATATTTTGTCAATTTTTTAACTTTAAATGCTTATAAAAAAAAACTGTGACTAAGGATTTTTAATAATTTTCAAATGCCATTGTAACAATATAGTAGGAGCATTGTATTAAATTTTCAAGCTTTTTTAACCAACAAATAAAATTTTATTGATATTTTTAGAAAAAAAAACTAAAAAAAAAATGGAAAATGAAAATGTGCCTGAATAGTTCAATATAAATCAAAACATTTTAAAAATGTTATCTTGTTTAGAAAATGATAATATAAAAATTCAGTCAAAATTTCATGTACCTACTTTCATTTGTTTAAGAGTTGCACCAAAAACCAAAATCGATTTTTTCGAAAACAGATTTTAGTGTACAAATTCCCGTTTTCCCTTAATTTTTTTTTGTTTTCACGCCGCTCTTAAAAACTACTTGGAAATTTTCACTTTTGACCCCCCAAAGTACCAACTAGTTTCACTTTCCTATCAGAAAAGCTACTGTTGAAGAAAATCCAAGCACTTTTACTGTCCTAAAACGTGATGACAGACACACAAAAAAAAAAAATACACATCCTTGTAAAATCAATACATTCATCGTTCTACTCAGAATCTAAAATTTATATTTCTGCCAAACTGATGGATTGATCATGTTGCTTAGTATATAATATATTAAGTTTGCTACAGAGGCTATTTTTTTTTTTTTTTTTTGGGTAGGCAAACTAAAAACTTCTACTCACCGACGAAAATAGGGACTTTGAGAAGGCCAATTTAGATTATCTGTATCTTCGGTAGAAGAGATTTTTCGATATTCTCGTATTTGGATGTCTTGTCGAGCATTATACAAAATGCATCTTATTATCTATTGCTAATGTTTTTATAATTTATTCGTTAACTTGTTGATTAATTTGGGATGAAACTGAGCCGGTTATTTTCGTTGACAGCAATGAGTTGTATTTTATTACAGCATGTTTATGCGAACTAGTATTTTCATGTTTTTTGTCAGAGTACTAATATTTTTCCAATCGGAATACCCAAGAGTAATTAAATCATCTGTTTCAATATGAGACTGAAAAATCGTTTGATGAGGATTAAAATTACGACAATAATAACAAATAACGGCATTTAGTGTAACTGAATATTCCAACCAAGGATAAACTACTACTATACCAACTGCTTTGAAAACCTCGATGTTTTCCAGAAATAACTGTACGAGGAAAACTAATAACAGGTTGCTCAGCACATTCGTCAAAAGTTGAACTTAAATCAAGAACATTAAATTAAAAAAGTTCATCGGATTTGTCTGTTTCGAATTTGCTTTTATTGATTCAACTGGTGTAGTAGATATACAATGCTTAGGAAAATCAATTTTCGATGGATCCAAAACAATTGAAACATTTTCAGTGACTGTGCCATAATTTAAATTTGATTTTAGTTTATTAGGAATCAAAATACGTTTCATAATATTATTTATTAAATGTACACTGTAAAGACCAACGACCATTCGGGATTGCGAATGGCACAATACTAATAATTTATTAAGTAATAATATTATAGGTATTTACTAGGTAAATGTTTAAAATGTTTATGAGTGGGTAATCGTGAAATTAAATTCCCAATAAAACTTTATCACAATAATTTTGTAAGCAACAGTATTTATCGATTACCTATTTTTCAATATTATTTTTACGTATCGGCTAGAGAGATAGTCCTAATGATATTTTAATGACCTAGCCGTCTTGATGTAGCCAAATTATTATAGTGTTATAATGATATTATACTTTTGTAAAAACGTGTAGATACCTATAAGTGTCTGAATATATTATTTTTAATATTATTGGTTTTTTTCCAGAGAAAATCTGGGTAGGTCCTGACCAGTCAGCTACACCTCTGAGTTTACATTTATAAATTGTTTCATAATCAATACATCGGTATTGGAGACTGGAGATTAACTTTGGCCCATTGTGTATCTAACAAATTAAAGCCCAAGAAAATTTTTTTGGCTGATTACGCGTCGTAATTGAACAGGTGGTGTAAAATGTGTTACAAGTATAATTAAGCTTATTGCAAACTATACAAGTCCAACTCTATATCAAATTTGTGAGTTCGATATAACGACTATTCTGTTACACATACCTGCTATTATGGTACGATATATTATAATAATATGCTTGTCGGCAATTTATAAATGTCTTTCAGGACAATAACGATAAAATATAATCACAGGATGCTTAGGTTGGCCAATCAACTATGATCTACGTTCACATTGTTTAGTCATTTATTTTGTTTGTCTCATACTTTTACTTTGTACTTAAATCTGTACTGTTATCAATAAATTAGTACTTAAATATGTATAATACTGTATACCTTTCTATAAAATCCGTTTGGCGTTAATCATACAATAAATAAATAAATAAATACATAAATAAATAAATAAATAAATAAATAAATAATTGTATATTTGTATACATACTACTTACATACTACTTACAGAAAACAATTCTGAACGGACACGATCGGTCAGCATGTATTTCTAAGGAAATTGCATACCTACTTGTATATATGGTTTTTTTTTTTAGGCATATTTTAGATTTTCCGTTTATTGTACATTTCTACTAATTTGTTTCCAAAAAGAATGACAATTCTCAAATCAGATGTGACTTAGGTATCTGCTTACTTTACGAGTACTTTTTATAATTGTTGTAAGAACTTATAAATAAAACCTTAAATTAAATATTAAACCATATTAAATTTAACATTATTATACATCAACATAAACAAATTGTAGATCGTTGTAAAATTCTATATACATAATGAAATATTATTTTGTCTAAGGACAATATTAAGACATCTCTATATTTCTTAGACTGTGAAACATAAGTTATACAATTATTTATTAAATTGAATGTTTTTTTTTTATTTCTAGATGGAGAGAGTACGTACAAATTGTATTTTGTATTTTTATAAGTGGTTAATTGGGCAATTCAACTTATGTGATTTTCGTCTCATAAATCATAAATATTGTAATGATCGCCGCATCCTCAAATGCTTACTTACCCGAAGAGTACCATTATATAAATTAAACTGTTCAGACATAGGTTATAACCTAATCTTTGGTATAACTATTATTATTAACTATTCTCCATTTATAACAGGGGTTCGTATACTATAAAATACAAACCGACATTTTAAAATGCATTATTTATCAATATTTTGATCGATTTCAAATCATCTAGAATTTGTATATTTTTATTGTTCTGTGTAATGTACAATTTTACGGTAGGTGAAATAAAAATAATATCATATTGATAAGAAATTATTATTATTTTTCTTGTTTTTTAGTGGGCAGCTCGGGAAGTACGAATATACCTATTAATTTTAATTTAATTAAAAATGTATTTATAACTATTAAGTTGAATTTTTCACCATCAAAATTATCAAAAAGTGCTTTTAAAAATCTTTAAAGTATAATTAATTTGAGCAATTCAACTTATTTAAAACTAATATAAGTTATACAATTATTAAAATCAACTATTTAATATTTTTATTCATGTAAAAAATACAAAATATACAAGCAATGATATAAAATTTCGAACTGTAAAAAAGAATAATTTTAACCGCATATTAATATATCATACCTAATACTTATTATACTTATATAGGTACATAATATAGTTCAATATATCGACGATAGTGTACGATGTGTTATATATAGTGTTTGAAAATTTCATGAAATTTTAAAAAATGAAATATTTCGTGAAATATTTCATGAAATATTTCAAAATATGTGAAATATTTCAGTATTTTAATATATTTTGTTTTATTTTTAAATAAGTTTTATATTTACATATAATTGTCATAAATTACCTTCATCTCTATATGGTAACTGTATGTATACCTAACCTTTGGTATTATACATTTAAATTGGTATTCAAAATTTTTAAATATTTTAATGTTTAAATGATACAAGTAGGTATACAATATTATACATGTATATTGTATACTTACTGAATTCTGACATTAGAATTTAGAACACTGAACATTGTGTTAAAAAAAAATAAATTGTGTTTTTATTTGTGTTAAAAAAATTTTCAATGTTTCACGTTTTTGTGAAATATTTCATTTGAAATATTTCATGAAATATTTCCCATACTTCAAACACTAGTTATATACGATCAGGGGCGGTTCTAGGATTAAATTTTCGTATGGGCAACAGTAGATTTATAATTAGGTTTTAACTGCGAATTATATTTCTTATTTCCTCCCCCTTCCCCAATAAGGGGCACCAGACATTTTGGTATGGGAAGCTGCCCACCCTGCCCATACGCTAGAACCGCCACTGTATACGATATATTATAATAATATGCTGGTTGCGTGTAAAACAAATTTATAAATGTCTTTTAGGACAATGACGATAAAATATAATTGTAATATATAGATACTAACGGAAAACAATTCTGAACTGACACAGTCGATCAGCTTGTATTTCTGAGGAAATTGTATAGGTACTTACTTGTGCATATGGTTTTTATTTTTTTAGTCGTATTTTAGATTTTCTGTTTATTGTGTATTTTTACCTACTCATCTTTTTCCAAAAACAATGTCAATTCTCAAATCAGGTGTGACATAGGTACCTGCTTACCTATTATTTAATTTTGTTCGATGTTCTTAAACATCGATGATTTTTCACCGATACATCGAACACATCAATATTTTAAAAATCGATGTATCGATAAATCGAATATCAATGTTCAAACAATACTACCCATCCCTATTACCAAAGTTATGAGTTATAATGGTCATTGTTTTTCATCTTCTAATGTTTATAAGGAGTAGGTATAGTGGAAAATGTTATTATAATAATATTTTATTAACTATATATTTTCTATTTTTTTTTTTTTTTTATAATTGCTGTAAGAACTTATAAATAAAACCTTACATTAAATCATTAAATGTTAAACCATATTAAATCAAACATTATTATATTATCATCAACATAAATGTAAATCACGCAAACGCTAGACTCCCATCAGTCGATCGTTGTAAGATTATATAGGTATACATAATGCAATAATTTGTAGAAGGTCAATATTAGGTAATCTTTATATTTCTTAGATTGTGAAACATAAGGTATACAATCATTTATTAAATAATATTATGTTTATTATTTATTTTAGGGAGAACTAAAAGAGGTTCGTACATTTTATATTTTGTATTTTTGTTAGCGGCTAATTTTATGTGATTTTCGTCTCATAAATCATAACTTTTATAATGATCACCGCATTCTTAAATATTAACTTACCGAACAAGTACCTTTATATAAATAAAACTGTCAAGACATGGGTTATAACCTAACTTTTAGTATAACTATTATTATTATCTATTCTTCTTTTATAACATGTTGATTCAGTGTTCGTGTACTATAAAATATAACTTTCGATTTTAAATTATACAACGATTTAGAAGGCCAATCGGCATTCAATTTGCCAACAGTAAATACATACTTTCTTTGAGGTCAACAGGTTCATCAAGTTTATATAATTTGTAATCTATACATATAAAATCCAAATACCACTTAGTCACTGATCGATGTAACTTAAAAACTACGCAACGTACGAACTTGAAATTTGGAATAGAGGTTCTTCTCATATTTTCACAGTGTAATAAGAAAGGATTTGCCAAAATTCGCATTTTAAATAGGTGCTCAAACAGGGACATTGAGGTTCACAATGGAAATTATAAATTTTATTTTTATTTATTAATAGTTGCTATTGGTTACAGTCTACAGTAGAAATTAGCATTTATTTATTATTGGTTGCCATTGGTTATTCGGGTAGGTCAGGTGCATGTTTGCATCAAATTGAATTATTGAACATTGCCTACCAGGGTGGCTGAGTTGCACTTACCACAGCAAGTTACACCCAAAAGGAGTTGAGCAATCATAATTTTTTTAAGAGTTGCCATTTTTAATATTGGTGGGTGGATTAGACCTCTAAGAAGAAGATAGGTTAATGTCCAAATGGTTAAATTTGTTTTTTTTTATTCATCGGATTTTAGTGCGGTTAGGTTAGGATAGGATTTTGTATAAATTGATTATATTAATCTACCGTATTTCGTAATTATGTAAAAACGACAAAATTGTTATAACTTTGATACTTTAGAGGTAAATCATACACTTACGTACAAACAGCACGGGGTCCGCAATTTACCGCAGATAGCTAGGTTGCCTACTTGATAAATGATAATATGTACTGCTGCGAATTAGTATTTTTATTCGGTGGCAACGGAAATGTTAAGATACATTTTGAACACCATACACCGACTATTAAATAACGAATTGAGCCAAGTTTGAGTCATATAGGAGTTATTAACGGGCAACGAAATGCACAGGATCAGATATTACCTATAATATTAATAACACGGTTATTTAATCTGTACACAAACCCGCGATTACATCGTCAATGATAATAATATTATCATTACCTAAATATTATAGCTATATTTAACCAATAGAAAACTATTTTAAATTTCCATCGGTATTGAAACGAAAAGAAAACGGCAACCCTTTTGAAGTTTTCCTATAAATTTCCCTATATACTGTTGCGTGATGATGAACATCGCGGTTTTTTACCCCAATATTACCTATATATTATTTTATGGATTATATATTTATAATTTATGTTGTACATATTATATACTTCTTGTATACCCGCCTTAGCTTTGTGCGGATCGGTAACTATATATTATACGGACCGACTAGTGTCGTGTATATACAAAGGATTCACACTCAATTTCAAAACTCTGCGAAAATAACGATTTTATATAAGTTCTATGGTCGTGTGACTAGTTTAATTTAATATAGAACTCGGGTTTGTATACGTTTAATATATTATAATTATATTAATTATTGAATACTAAAATAAAAATTTAAACTAAACTATAATTTTCAAATCGATTGCACAAATAAAATATATCGTTATGAACTTAAAATTTAATTATCCGTCAAAATGGTGGATCGATCACATTGCGTAATGCATATTAAATTAAGTTTGCAGTTATTAATTGTGTCATAATCAATCCATCGGTAGTGGAGACGAAAGTTGGCGCATTGTGTGTTTAACAAATTAAAGAACTAGAACTATGTTTTGCTGATTGCAAACAGATATTGTACAATATGTTAGAAGTATTACGCTTATTGCAAACTATACAAGTCCAACTCTATATTACATTTGTGAGTACGATATAACGAGTAACGACGATACTGTTACACATACCTGCTATTATATACGATATATTATTATAATGATCAAGGCTGGGCATTAACGAGTTAATAAGTTAAAGTTAAGTTAAAAAGTTAAGTTACTTTTAACTAAGTTAATTAACGAGTTACTTTTTTTTTTAGAAGTAACTTCTAACTTAACGATTTACATTTTTCCCCATGTTATTCAGTAACTTAACGAGTTAATTAATTGTATTAGCACGTTAAGTTAATTTTTTTCCAAACCACATATTATTTAAAATTAATTCAATTTTGTAAAATTAATTACATTAAAAAAAACCCCGAAATATTAAATATATTTTATTAAATAATAATTTAAAATCATAGTAAGTTTTTATATTGCATATTCACAGAAAATATTTTATAACTATATTATAGAGGGAAATATCATAGGGGTAACCGCGTCAAAGAAAAATATAACAATTTACTCAGTACCTATCCCATACACGACATATCACCTAACCTATACCTAATCATTATTAATATCATTACTTATTATTATATTTTTATTCATTCATAGAATTACGGTGATAACTTGGCCCGTCGATGTAAATAATACCCGTAGTAGCGTGGTATTTACTATTTACCTAATTAAAGTATAATACACAAAATTAATATAAGTACCTACAGTAACTAATTTTATTACAAACATTTACTCAAAATATTGTAAGACATTTTTTGATTTATTGAATTATTATGTTATTTGTTAGCTTTAAAAAAGGTAGGTAGGTATAATTGATAATTTTATTTAAAAAAAAAATTAACTTATTTTTAACTAAGTTAAGTTACTTTTATTTTCTAATTAACTTGTAACTTTTACAAGTTAAAAAAATAATGAAGTTAACTTTTAACTTTAAACTTAACTTACATTTTTCTATATTAACTTAACTTAACGAGTTAAAAAAAATAGTTAACTTGCCCAGCCTTGATAATGATATGCTGATTGCTTGTAAAACCAATTAATAAATGTCTTTATTTTATTAACTATGTATTTTCTATTTTTTTTTTTTATAATATTACTGTAAGAATTTATAAATAAAACATTCCATTAAATGTTAAACCTTATTAAATTTAAAATCATTATATATCATCAACATAAAATGCGACTCCCATCAGTAGATAGTGGGAAGATTCTATATACATAGGTAATGAAATATTTTTTGGTAAGAGAATATTAGGTCATCTCTATATTGCTTGGATTGTGAAACATAAGGTATACAATTTTTTATTAAATAGTATGTTTATTATTTTAGAGACAGAACATAAAGGTTCGTGCAATTTGTATTTTTATTATAATTGGCTAATTTTACAACTCAATTTATGTGATTTTTGCCTCATAAATCCTAACTTTTGTAATGATCACCACATCATCAAATGTTTACTTACCCGACGAGTGTCATTATATAAATTAAATTGTTCAGACATGGGTTATAAAATAATCTTTGGTATAACTATTATTATTAAATATTCTCTTTTTATAACATGTTGATTGTTGACTCTGAGTTCGTATACTATAAAATATATACCTACAAATTATTATTATTTTTCTTTTTTTTTAGAGGATTTAGTGGACAGTACGTATATGCCTATTCATTTTAATTTGCCTAACCTAACCTAACTATTGAGTTGAATTTTTAAATATCAAAATTATCAAAACATGCTTTTAAAAATATTTCAAGTATAATTAATTTGAGCATTTCAATTTATCGAAAACTTATATAAACTATAAAATCAAATATTCAATATTTTGATTCGTGTAAAGAATACAACATACTATAAAAGCAATAATGTTGATATTATAAAATTTGAATTGTAAAAAAAATTATAATAACTGCATATTATTATACTTATTCTTTTATACCTTATATATTGAAATGATAATAATATATGGGAGATCATATTTGTGCATTAAATAATGTCATTTAAATCTATGGTAATGATGTGTTGAAATATATTGAGGTAGGGCTAAATAGTTATGGCATCATACTAGTTGCGGATGGATTTTTCAGGACAATATTATAATATTTATAACGATTGCGCACACGGGTTTCGATATCAAAATACTAATTGTGAATATCAAGTTAGGTCAACCTTACAATGTGAGTTGCCAACACAAAAATTTCCCTTTACTATTCTTTCTGGACTTATTACAAGGTACCGAAAAAAAATTGATAGTTGGAGTTAAAAATATCTGCGTCTTGCAAAGCTCATGTTACCTTCAAATTATTACTACTCAATAGTCAATCTAACAACTTTGGATCTTTTACTAGAAATTGGCAATGGTGATTATCCATCATTTGATGAAATGATAACCATCACAGAAAATGTTTACACAGTTGTAAGTACGGTTCAGGATTTAATATCAACAATATGTCAAGATATTGCTAATAATCATGATAAGCCTATGGATTAGTTATGTGAACGTGCTATACTAAGAAAAAGTATATACTTCGATAGGCACAGTGGTGAACATAGACGATGCAACTAATTATCCTGTTGAATTCGTTGAAACCACCGGGTGGGCACACCTATTATGTTGTTTCGAAATTTTAAACCACCTAAACTGTGCAAGGGGACCAGGCTTAAAGTCAAAGCCTTACATCACTGCAATATAGCGGAAGCCACAATTTTAACTGGATGTGCGAAAGAGCAAACTGTATTTGTACCACGAATTCCCTTAATTCCAAACGATCTTCGAATTTAAACGATTGCAGTTTCCCCTCAAAGTCTGCTTTGCAATGACCATAAACAAGTCTCAATTCCAGACTCTAAAATTTGAGAATAGACTTGCGTTAAAACAGTTTTTCACAGGGTCAGTTGTACGTAGCTTGCTCACGCGTAAGCTCACCCAGTAGCTTGGTGATTTTGACTCCTAGTAATAAATCAGTAAAGAATATTGTCTACAAAAAAATGTTGTAGAGAATATTTTGAATAATTATTAGTAAAACATTTATTTTAAACCTTCACTGCTAAAACATATCGCAAACGAAGTTCTAACCTAACCTACTGTCAAAAGCTATTACTAATAGAATAGGTTATGGTAATAATAAAATTGACTTAATAACTAATATGTATAAAATATTTTTAAATATTTCTAAATTATTTTAACAATGTCAATTCAATATTATTTAAATAGAATAAACAATATTTAATCTTGCCATATTGCCATTTTGCATACATTTTTATACTTAAACCTGGTAATTCAGTTAGTAATTATTATATGGGTAGGTACAATAATTATTAATTAAAATTATTTTGAGCTATCTAAATTATTCTTAAATAAAATCAGTTACTGTTATAAAATATACATTGTCATCATCATGTATTGTAAATGTTTTTCTATAAATATATTGTCATCATAGTTTTCTTGGAAATTTTTTGTTCGTAAAGCTTGTATAAATGTTACTCTATATGAATTACACCACTTGTATATATCATTTAGTTGTGGACGAATGCCTCCTTTCGACAATACTTTGGCTTTAAAATTAAAAAGCTTAACTCACAATCTTAATGCTGATAAATAATAGGTCCAACAAAGTCAATCAGATTATGTACATTACTCATCGATATGTAACACAGTCTTTATAGTATCAACAATAATAATTGGACATTTTTCCACAGGTAGTATGTTATATTATTTGTGTCCGCGATTCGTATGTCACCTTTTTAGGATTCGTCCCCAACTCACGTGATTTTTACTACTTTGTCCGCAATTAAGAGGACGTGATACCCGTATGTGTTATCTCCGTCTTACAAGTCCGTAACATACTTAATGCTACGCTCAGCAGAACACGTGTAGCTCCGTTAGTTTAAAAATTAGAGTGAATTGACCTCTTATAAAATCTAAAGGTAAGATTATTATCTAGGCAACCTCATGGGTTTATTATTATATTTTAGTTTTAAAACGAAATATGAGTATTTTAAAACTGTACATTGTTTGTACATCTTTAAGTATTAATAACTCGCTTGAAAATTAAAATATAATAAAAATAAAATGAGGTTGCCTAGATAATAATCTTACCTTTAGATTTTATTAGAGGTCAATTTACTTAAATTTTTAAATTAAAGTAGCTACACGTGTTTTGCTGATCGTAAAATTTGCCATGTTATGCACTTGTAAGACGGACACAACACATATGCGGGTATCACGTCCTCTTAAGAAACACCTTAAATTATGGATAGTTCAAGATCAATTAACACTACTCAATTCGATTAAAAAGTTAAATGTCATTTAACAACGTTAGAAAAAAAAATGTTTATTTGTTTAATGAAAAATAGAAACATTTATTTATTTTTTCATTAATTAATATTGTATTTATACATAAGTTTTATAATCCCTGCAGGTTTCAAAATATAATCTCGGAGATTCACAAATGTTTAATATATAAAATAAATATATTTAAAAAGTCATTGTTTCACCTGATGAATAATTGGTTGAATCTATTGAATATAAATCAACTTAAAGAGTTACTGACACACCTATACTATGATATTAATTGTCTTGACTTGAATTGTCAAAATTATGTTGAAAATTGTCACAGTGTAGTTTATTTTTCAGAAATATCAACTAAATACATGGAATATTTGGATGGTAAGTATATTCAGTATTTATTAAAAATTAAAATTCATTATAAATAGGTAAGTACTGTAATAACTAATAGTACCTATACTATAGTTATAACTGTAATAATATAGTGTCTATATAATAAATATCACACACAGCATGAATGAGACTAAAGTAAAAATATTATGGTGTTTGAATGCTGATACAATAAAATGGTTTTTATTATATTGAATACATTATAATTAAATACAAAAAAAAAATATTGAGTTAGTGACTGACTAAGACAGACATCTAGTAAATATGGGCTAAGCTGTGAGAATAACCTCATAGTTTTCTCAGATCAAGTAAATTGTGTAACAAGAATTACAGGATAATCCAGTGGATATAAGGATATTATTAATTCACGAGTCCGAGTTGTCATGGCGTGCTAGACATAGACATCATAATATATTTTCGTATTTTTTGGGGTTTTCATTCTTTTTGATAAGACTTTTTGGACTTAGTAAAAATTATTGGTAAGATTTAACAAGATTGGGACATTTTAACATTTTTTTTTAGTTAATGATACAATTGGAAATTCAAATATTTTTGTTGTAAAAATTAATTACTATCAATTTGAGATGAATGAAATGTTGACCGGGTTTGTGGTAAAAGTTGCTGTTCATACATCAAAAAGCTACGTATGCAATCGAGTTCTACAAAATTGTGGTAGGGCAACACATTCATACATTCAAAAAATCTAAAATCAAAAAAACCAATTTATTTTGCAGAAGTTAATCCAGTTACTGCCTTCTGTGAAGCTAAAATTGATGAAAACAGAAGTTATTTTGTGCAATTTTATGCTCCATAAGAAAAATATATGTAAGATTGGGTTAATAAAACATATTTTTTTCTTTTTTGAACCTAATAATTATAATTTATTTTCTAAGAAAATATGCTCTTATGTTCTAAAAGACACAAACCATAGATTATAATAAACTGCATGAATTTTCCATCCGCACTACTATATCTGCCTATATAATTAATTTGTAACACAATTTTTCTCATTTCTTTTATATTGTTTAATAAATATTACTATACTACTATTATTATTACTATATTTAAATGTATTTCCTCATTTATCCAAATTTATATAATATGGGCGTTTTTTTTTTAAATATACTGTGTCACACAAAAATCTATGTATTTTACGTTGCTTGATTGTAATCAATAATGTGGTTTACTCATTTTAAAAACAGAAGTTAATATATCCGTAAGACACTCCTTAAGTAATACAAAAAAATCTAAAGAATTTGAAAATATGGTCTTCAAGTACATTTAAAATCAGATTTCGAATAACTCCATTATTGAAGAAAAAAGGGGATGAGTATGCTAGGTCAATCACCCTGTATATAAAATTATCTTCTATATAATAGATAAAAATTAATTGCTGTTCGTTTGTCTCTCTAAAACTCGAGAACTGCTGGTCCGATTTGGCTCAAATTTTTTTAAGATGTTTGTAATTTCGAGCAAAGGTTTATACGAAAGAAAATTTTATGAAAACCCACCGGAATAATATTATATCTGGATGTACAAAATACAACAGTGGCGCAATAGTGTATTATAATTTATATTGGTTGCTATTGGTTAATCAGGCATGTTTGTTGATTTGTATTATTGTTTTTTGTCAATATATATATATTATATATATATATATATGAATAGGTGAATGTTTGTGTTTAGATTAGACCTCTAGGAAGAAGACAGGCTAATTTATCTGATATTAGTACGGATAGGTTAGGTTAGTAGTCATATAGATTTGGTACATTTAACGTGTAAGGAAGTGCAAGGGATCAGCTAGTAATAAATATATGGAAATCATGGAAGTGATTTAACACAGATGGCGATTATATACATTTTTTAGTTCGAGGAAAACTTTTTACAGTATTTATGATAATCCTATAGTGACCATATAAACAATTTTTTGTTTCAGTATTTAATTATAGACGTGGTTTAATTTTCAATAGATTATATTGTATATATAGTATGTAATTGTTCGTACACTTTACCTTAATACCTTATACAATTTGTAATTTTAATTTTGATATACGGTAACATTTCTTTGACCTCTGGTGTGAGTTGTACTCGTGACATTTAAACATCAAATCTTTTAATTTATAAGCTTCTAAAATATTATAGGTAGTGTAATAGTTTGATCTAAGAGACTCACACTTGAATTTCGTAGGTATATATAACATATATGTCGCATCCACATAGTGAAATTACTCATTTCATGAACTGGATATCCAGATATCATTGTTGTAAAGCAAAATTGTTATGTTATTTAGAAATAAATAATTATTTTATGTCATAGTATTATAACTTATACTTTTCTATACCGTGTGTTCAGGGCCGGCTCTAGACAAGATGTATACATAGGCAAAATCAAAATTTGCCGCCCTTTCATTTTTGATCTCTCTATTATTATTATTATCCCTCTATTATTACCCCTTGCCCCTCCCCATATCCTCAAACATATTTACGTCTACTTCGGGCTTAAGTCACAGTATACCTATACGTTATAGTCATAATTTATAATTCACAAAAAAATATTTTTATTCAACTATATAAATATAAATAGTACACATTTTTGTTGAAATTGAAATACATTAAACTTAAAAAAAATTTAAAGTGGTATAATAAAGAATCCAACATTTTTAATATTTATATAAATTTTATTTTTCTGGCTTTTAATGTTGCAAACTCTTCTATTATTTCTTCCATGTCCAATTTGTTTGATACATCCTTTTCAATTGAAAGAACTGCCAGACCAACTAAACGCATTTGACATATTTGGGACCGCAAATAGTTTTTAATAATTTTCAGTTTTGAAAATGATCTTTCGGCACTAGCTGCAGTTATAGGTAATGTCAGTAAGATCTTAAGTGCTGTGACCAGGTTAGGAAAAAGCTCCACCATTTTCCTTTTACATATGTATTCCAAAACCTTGCGTGGATCACTTTTTTCAGTCCTTGAACATCTTTTAAATGCGATAATTTCTTGATGTAATTCTACAGCACTAATATCTGTGTTTAAACCGTCGTTAGAAGTGAGAGAAAGTTGTAGATCCTTGCAGTGTTTTAACAACTCATTTTCATCTTCAATTATTGATATGTTATATAAGAACGAAAATAAACTGTTATGCTCAGATAGCTTATCAAATCTTTCAATTATTGACTGAATACCTGTATCCAAAACTTGATAAAAAAAATTAACTTTGAAGTGAATTTCTGGATCATTTATAGGGTTATCCTGAGATTCATAATTAAAAAGAATCGCCTTACGTCTCGATCTTTGTAAACTATCAAATTTGTCATCAATTCCAACTTTTTTAGCAACTTCTTTTGCAGTTTTTAATGTTTTTTTAAAACCTTCTTCAGAACGATAATCTTCCAAGAACTTTTTTGTGATGTTTAATTGGTTAGTAGCTTCTGATAGATCAAGCGAGGGTGATTGGAGAAGTTTGCTCGAAATATTAATTTCATATAAAATATCATACCATATTACTAAACACATCACAAATTTAAAGTCGGATATTTTTTTTAAAATTCCTTGGGCTTCAGAACGACTTTTAACACCAGATGCATTAGTTAAAGTGTTATCTTCTACAATATCTGACAATGCATCACATATTTCATTTAATTGGAATCTAATAGCTTTAACTGCATCCACTCTACTTTCCCACCGAGTAGCACTTAGTGGTTTTACAGTTAAACCGGGTAAATATTTAATCAATATATCCCAACGGTGAGTTGATGAAGAAAAAAAATTGTAAATTGCTTGAATTAAACTAAAGAACGAGACAGCTTCAAGGCAACAATTAGCAGAATCATTTAAAACTAAATTTAAAGTATGCGCATTGCATGGTACATAAAAAGCTCTAGAATTTAGTTCAAGAATTCTTGCTTGAACACCACTATGTTTTCCACGCATATTCGCTCCGTTGTCATAGCCTTGACCTCTCATATCCTCAAGTTTAACTTCAAATTCTCTTAATTTATCCAATAGGACTTTTGTCATATTAAATCCAGATGTATCATATAGTTGAATAAAATCTACGAAGTGTTCATTTATAGTGACTTCACCAGTATCTTCTGAAATCGTGACAAATCTGAAAATCATAGTCATTTGTTCTTTATTGCTAATATCTGGCGTACAATCGAGAACAATTGAATAGTATTTTGCTTTTTTCAGACAATTTAATATATGAAGTCTAATTTTTTTCGCTAATAAATTAATTATCTCATTTTGTATCTCTTTTCCAAGATAATGAGTGTGTATTTCATCGGAGGTTATTCTTCTTATATGTTCCTTCATAACTGGGTCAAATTTACCTAAAAACTCAATGAATTTTAAAAAATTTCCATTATTTTCTAAATTGAGTTTATCGTGAGTTCCCCGTAGAGCTAAGTTTTGATTTCCAAGTACTCTTATTAATGATATTATTCTTTCTATAACTTGTCTCCAATGTTGAATTTCCGTTTTTATTATTTTTTCATTTATATTGCCTATGGTTTTTGAATTATTTATTCTTATTTCTAGTTCTTTCCACTTAAGAAAAGATGTTTCATGATGCGGAGACCGTTCATGTTGTTTTAACGTTTCAGCAATGTTCTTCCAATCATGATATCCCTCTTTGCCTAAAGACGATTTTGTCTCATTAAATAATTTACAGCAATAACAAAATACAGAATCACCCGTACCGGAATATACTAACCATGATCGTTTTACCTCCATTCCATTACTTAATTTTCTAAAAAAATGATTGATTGTAAATCTTCGACCTGTATCATCTTTTGGGTACGATTTCGAATGTGTTTGATAAGGGCCCTTTTGAACTAAAAACATCCGTATTTTATCACAAATAACTGGCCACATCTTTGGATCTTTTAATAATTCAAGGTCAAACGAATCTGCAGGTGTATCTTCTACTAGACTAAAATCTTGATCATTTTGTTCAACCATTTCACAATTGGAATTATTGTGTAACGTTTCATCTTTTACAATGGAAAGTGTTATGTTATTCGCTTCATTACCCTCAATCAACAAATCTTCATGGCATTCAATACTTTCACAATAATCTTCTGGGGAAGTTTTAGCTTTTAAAGTTAAATTACCATCATTTTCTAAGTTAGATTCTGAAACATGCGTTTCTTTTTCCACAAGAGCCTGCACATTATCACACACACCAGTATTGTCACTTTCAATTTCTGTGTTATCTGAAGAAATATTATTATTTTTATTTTGGGAGTTACTAGTTGGTACTGGTTGAAAAAAATTTAAAATGCGATCTTTTTGTTTAGATATTTCTAATTCACGTGCTATACGTTTTTTCTGGTATTCTGCTCCTGACAACCGAGTGCGTTTAGCGCTGTACGACATTTCAGATTTCAACTTTCTTTTTTCGATATTCTAAGAAAAAACTGTATATCAGTAAAGAAAAGTAATTTAACAAATGCTATTATGTTTAAATTGTTGATTAATTATTATTTTATTTTATTAATGAATTGAATAAATTATTAATACAATACTAATTAACGGAATATCAAATGTACCATTTTTTCAGACTAATATAGACCTATTTTAATTTTTGATATAGATTAAGTCATTAAGGTATAATAATATTGTATGCAATAATACAAACATCGAGTAATGATCGAATAACTTAAATAATATTCACGCTAACAACATATTATACCTATTATAACAATTATACACAAATATACATACAAATGATATAATATGCTAAATATGGGTACGATACCTGTAAGTTTTCAGCCACCGTTTTCAGTAAAAATATTGCAGGAGGTCACGACAAAGCGACGAGTGAAAAGCAAATAATATTATTGAGACGCATTGAGATGTGCTAGACGCTAGTAATTAGTATTATCAATTTATCATAGAACAAATAGAAGCGATTATCGTATTATCAGCAAATAGCCCGGCGTGTCGGCGTGTCACCACGCCAAAAATAAACAATATAACAAATAATAATAATAGGTATCGTATATTATTGTCACAGAATAATTATTATTAGTAGTATGTTATTGTTATCGACGTTCGACCACCGCGACGTCGTCATTTCGGGGAAAAATCAATTAATGTTATACGTTATCTACATTTTATTTCGGTGTATTATACATTTGTACTTTTAAATAAACCGTCCCAACCAAAAATTAATTTATTTAATTTATATTAATTAAATCATTGGTATTTTAAAAACGGTTTTTGGTTTTTGCGTTAGCCTAAGTAGCAACATATTTATGTTATTCTAAATACGGTCCTTCCTACTATCAAGGAAATGCCGCCTCTTCCATAATGCCGCCCCAGGCATAGGCCTGTGTTGCCTGTGCCTTCCGCCGGCCCTGCGTGTGTTTAATTTTAAAGGTAACAGGAAATATTTCGATCGTGTGACATTGAATTTGAATCGGGGTTTTTATACTGCATATAGGACTTATAAATACATATTTTTTTAATGAATTCAAATTTTTAATTTATTTAATTTCTTAAATAGCAACCACTATTTTGGAGACTTGATTTCGATTTCTTTATTTTTTCTGAACAACTTTGATCTTTACAGTTTGTTGATATCTTCAAAATTGCCATGTTTATGACGGTCGGAAGTATTAAAATAGTTAATTTGTAAATATTGCATTTTTCAACGGTCTATCTTAATTTATAGGTATTTATAGGTATTATTATAACAATTTATTTTTATTAAAACTACTAAATTATCTTCTACTATTATCTTAATTTGTTTATAATAGTATTATAATGAAAGTTATACTATTAACTTGTGTGAATAAGATATTTTGATAGCATTCTAAAATTGATTGTGAATAGTCAAACGTTTTTCGTAAGTCTCGCGTGACACATTATTTTCTGTACAAAGGCAAACTATTCTGAAAAAACCGATATGGTATTAATTTTTGGAGAATGTCATCAAAATTCGCGTAACGCAGCGGCACTTTATGCTGAACGATATCCCGAGAGATATCATCCACCACACAATTATTTACGATAATTAACTATTTTAAAACTTCCGACCGTCATAAACATGGCAATTTTGAAGATATCAACAAACTGTAAAGATCAGTTGTTCAAAAAAATAAAGAAATCAAAATCCGGTCTCCAAAATAGTGGTTGCTATTTAAGAAATTTTTATTTTACTGCGCTAGCGCTGATAAAAAAAAATAAAAATTTGAATTTATTAAAAAAATATGTATTTATAAGTCCTATATGCAGTCTAAAAACCCCGAATCAAATTCAAGGTCATACGATCGAAATATTTCCTGTTACCTTTAAAATTGAACACACGGTATTGTTTTATGAGAAAAAATATAATAATTACATCATATTACATTACAAATATTTTTATTTTATTTATCACGATTGCATATTACATCGACTGTTACATAGCATACTTTTCAAGTAGTCGTCGTGGATCTGGTCAAAAGCCGAAAGTCCAGAGAGGCAGCAGCCCCGTTGAAGAAACCTCTTACTGAAAAGATAGCCAGTGCCATAGTCTCTGTGGCAGCATCCGGCGTCCTAGTAGACATGGAGGTCACCTCGAGCCCACTTCCACCGTGGAGGGCGTCCTTGCAGCACTAAAAAGCGCGTTCCTGGCATCTAGCACTGGTAACACGCTAGTTCAGGCTTCAGTCAATGAAATCAAGGTCACCTCCATGTGGATCACAAGTTAATCTGAACGGGTGCTGGGCCTGCTCAACAGCTCCTAGACCAGACGACTGTTCAGAAAAACGTCGACGTCCTCATTATGAGCGAACCATACGCAAGGGAACAAGTCAGGGGAAGGATGTGTCAGAGCCTTGACCTAAAAGCCTCCGTAGGCACTACCTCTGGAACCGGATTTGTCCACGACGACTCTGGGTCCGGAAATGGCTTCGCGTGGATTAAACCTCGTCGTATTCAGCTGCTCCTGGAGACCGAGCACTACCCTGGCCTAATATGAAATCTTCCTCTGGGACCTAGAATAGGTCATCCACACCAGGGGAGACACCAGACTAATTATGGCGGATGATTTCAACGCGTGGAACATGGAATGGGGCTCCCGGGCAGACAACCCGAGAGGTGAACTTCTCTCAGACCTGGCGGTGAGCATTGGCCTCATACTCGCCAACGTCGGTGATACCCCAACCTTTGTTAGGGGGAATCCACCTCTATCATGGGCGTCACCTTTTCAAGAGGAATGAAGGTCTCTGGGTGGTCGGTCCTCGACGAGCTCAATCTAAGTGACCTCGCTTATGTTGCGTTTTCGATTGACCCGCACCCAGAATGGCCTCACGTTGACAAAATAATAACATCCATGTATACTTGAGTTAACTTGAGGAAACACTTCTTTGATTGCATG
This sequence comes from Macrosiphum euphorbiae, assembly GCA_949089665.1. Classification (NCBI taxonomy): domain Eukaryota; kingdom Metazoa; phylum Arthropoda; class Insecta; order Hemiptera; family Aphididae; genus Macrosiphum; species Macrosiphum euphorbiae. The sequence goes on along the minus strand of CARXXK010000003.1, from coordinate 71,897,322 downwards.
AATAGCAGCCATTTCAAAATCAATGGAAATAGAATGTTTTAATAATCCAGGACTTACATTGATTGACATCGTAAATAATTTGAGATAAGTTTAACTTTTTTTATTTGGTAGTAGTGCGTATATTACTGAATGAATACCACCCACGTTATAAGGATTACGCATTCACTACACGAGTAGATAATCATTTCACATATAAGTGCATAATTAACCTTAGGCAGAAACCACTCTCCATGAAATGTGGTCTCGTCAATGCAGCGTCGCCCAAAAACAGCGGCAATAACAATTAACAACTCTCTGCTGGGGGAAACTATTACAACCACCCCAAGGACACCTGGGTCCACTCGCCAACCAACACAAAGGAGCCGACATCATATATATATAGGTCAAGAGAACAGCACGATCAGATGTACCAGAGCCACCAAGACCTGAGCCACTTCATGCCACCAGCCATTTTATACTACTACGATGAGCTTATGCACCGTTAATACGAGATTATACACATTTATATTATAATAAAACTGCATTTCACATTATTGTTCTAAAACTGTCACCTCTTTTATTACAAAGCATCATCTTTCTGAATCCCTGGAGGGGCAGCACGTAACAACGTGCAGCACGTCCAACGTCTTCTGCCAAAATAACGTATACTGTTAAAATGTACCTAATATTACTTTTTAGATCTTAATTTAAATTTATTTTTAACAGGGAAACAAGAAAATAACTGACGATTTTGAAATTAATCAATGCGTTTTATTCGTAGTACCGAAAGTTGATAGGGGACCTACAGATCCTCCAAACATAATTTATGTGATAATGAAACAAGAGAAAAAAGGATTGCATAAACTGCAAAGGATGGTTCAGTAGTGAATGTTTAAAAATATCAACAACTCAATTTCTAGCTACTGATAAAGTTGATAAAAATGTTGAATTTTCGGTGAGAGAAATGATAAAAAAATTTCAGGAGGGCAAGGATTTTTGCGAAAACTTTTCCCCAGCATCCCCCCACAAGAATCAGTTTCATAACTGTGTTTTTGTCGGTCCCATAATTTAGTATGCGAGAAGTACGAATTTGTATGACCATTTCCGAATTTGTATGACCTCCCGTCCAAGTACAAATGTCGTTCCTAACATTTGGGCATTACTCCAGCTACCCCACAAAAAATAACTAATGGCAATAATGTGTTTTTTTTGTCCCATAATTTAGTACACGAGTTGTACAAATTTGCATACTTGTTTTCAAAAACGATAGTTATAAGAAACTAGTGTTTTTTTAATGTATTTTAAAATTAGAATAATAATTCACTACTACCAAGATATGAAGTTACCTGTGTAAGTCTTTTTATATTAAATAGAAAAAAAACAAAACTACAGATAAACAATAAGTAGGTAAGGTTACACTGTAAAGTATACCATTCACATCGTTAAGACATTTTAGTATATATTTTCTTCACAGATCGTAAATAAACGTCAATGTGAGAATGAACTTGAATTAGTCACTTATTTTAATGAAGATAACAAATTATACCATTGATAAAATAATTATCCAAAATATAATACTATAGGTTGAGTCAGTGTTCATTCAATAGAAATTAACATTTTTGTTATTTTCTATATATTTTAATATTTATAAGAACAATATTTATATTTAATAAATAAAAAAATAATGAACTAAAATAAACTAAACTTCACAGACATTTAGTGAAACTTTAATTCTTTTACAGTTAAGAATATTTTTTATCAATTTTAGATTTTTTATTATTTTGGCTTTTTATTCAATTTAGTCTTTTTTATTTATATTATATGCTTGTTCAATAAATTAAGAATATTTTTTATTCATTTTTGATTTTTAATTAAATTTAGCCTTCTTTATTTAATTTTTATTCTTCTACAATTAAGAATTTTTTTTATATATTTTAGAGTTTTTATTAAACTAGACTTATTCAATTAAGAATATTTTTATTTATTTTAGAGTTTTTTATTCAACTAGACTTATTCAATAAAGAATATTTTTGTATTCATTTTTAAGTTTTTATTAATTTAGGCTTTTTATTTAAGTTGACAATTTTATTCAACTATTCTTTTTTCATTTAAGGCGGCTCTAAACGATTGGATTTTTCATGCATTTAGACCAATAAGCTGGCGAAAAATACACATACTTCTAGTAGTCAAATTTCAATTTTGAATACTTATTTGGATTCGTTAGCCTCTTTTCTATGATCTGTAGGAAAAACTTTTTCATCTTTTTGTCTAGTTAGCACTTAAAAGTGCAAGTTAAATTTGAGAAATCAAGCAGTCATTTGGAACCGTAATATACGTAAATGATCTAAAATATCCAAAATCGGTTTCCTACAAATCATAGAAAAGAGGCTGACGAATTCAAATAATTTTTCAAAATTGAAATTGGACTACTTGAAGTATGTGTATTTTTCGCCAGCTTATTAGCATTTTTCACTGTTGTGAGTGTACAAAAATATTTTTCGAGAGTGATTACGTTGACTTGTGCATGCGCGTACGTGTGCTATTGAACCGTGTGCCCGCAGCCGGGCGATATAAAATCTATTGTTATCGAGTTCGAATTTCTTCGAATTTCACACTAATAATCATTTACGACTAACACATAGATTACGGGCGGCGACGACAAGATTAGAAATTGCCTAAATTGTTCCCCTTAAATAATAGCCACTAAGAGCCGCCTTAAGAATATTTTTATTCTATTTGGATTTTTTTTATTCTAATTAGATAAAATCTGTTGGATAAAAAAAGCGATTTCGAATAAAATCATACAAATATAATAAAAATATTTTTATTTGTAAAAAAAGGGCTAGAAGAAAATAAATCTAAAACAAATACGAGATATTCTTGATTGAATAGCATAAAAGTTAAATAAAAAAAGCCAAATTTAATAAAAAGGCTAAATTAATAAATAATCAAAATTCATCAAAAGATTCTTAATTTATTACAAAAAAAGACTAGGTAGGTAAATAAAAATGTTTGATATCAGTTTCGAAAATGTGTAGGTTTAAAAAGGTGGGCTACTTGAAGTTGGCTCATAATTTCTTTGTTATTATCACGTCCTTGAAAATAAATATTTCTTAAAATTTTAAAATTTAACTTGCTAATTCTGGATAATTATTTGCTCAATGTTCATATTGGTTAGATTGGTTTGAAATAAATTGGGTCACTGAACTTATAAACTGATGGTCTTGTGACCATTTGTCTGTGTGTTCCCTATAGGTATCGTATATTTTTTTATTTTTAATTAGATGCTCAACAATATTTTTAAAATACAAAATTTGCAGGTATGTATTTAATATAGGTATACAATATAACAATACCGAAAAATTTTAAAAATTAAAAAAAATCATAAACACATAAGCAAAAGCTATAATTTTTGTCACCCCAAAAAATTTGGCGCTTGGGGCATTTGCCCCTTTCACCCTCCTATAAATGCATTAGTTTTGTATTTGTATAGCAAAAATGTAAAGCTTGTAGTTTAGTTACGTTGTAATAAACTAATAACATTTGTGTGTTGCACAATTAACATCTATGTAATGTTACTTATTGATATATAAAACTTCATTTTTATGAAACGGTTATAGAACATCGCACTGATGTCTTTTTGTGATATGAATTCAACATCTCGACGATGTTGTGTAACTCGCAATGCACAGTGGGTATTATACTAAAAAACATTATAAAAAAAGGTGGGTAAGTGGATGTTGCTCTGCTGTACAGTAGGTTAAAAGTGGGTCACTGTATAATGGATGCTATTAAATTTGAATTCAATGATACAATATCATTGTATAAGAAAAACGATTCTGAGCGAAGACGGTATGTCAGTCTAGGTTTAAGACAAATTATGTACAATTCTTTGGTAGGTATTAAAAAAAAAATTGACCTATAATAAATTCCAAATTAATCATATCATATTATCACAATATCCATTAGGTACTTATAACACGTTATACATCAACATCAATAACAAACCCTGATACTATCATAGATATATAATAGTACACTTTAGAAGTTTCAAGTAGGTACCCACGAATAATATTATATAAACACAACAAAATAACTAGGTTTTTTAATATGTAATTTCGTCCAAACTTGAACATAAAATGACTATAAAAATAAACTGTGATTGTATATTTTTTAAATTTTTTTGGTAAGAGAATTAACTACTTACGTGGAATCTTGTTTTAAATTTTCAATCCTTAGCTATAAAAACTGAACATTTTATAATTTATTAATTACGATGATTAATAATTTTCGAGATTTTGGAAAATTCTGTCAAAATTCGATGTTTAAATGCTTATAAAAAAGAACTGTGCCTATGTATTTTTAATATTTTTCAACTGATATTGTAACAATATATCAGGAGCCTTGTATTAAATTTTTACACTTTTTGGCCCAACAGATAAAACTTTATTGATATTCATAGAAAAAAGAACTAAAAAAATTGAAAAATGAAAATATCCGTAAACAGCTCAAAAAGAGTCAAAATATTTTCAAAATTGTATGGTGTATAGTAAATGCTAATATAAACATTTAATGACATTTCCATGTATCTACAGTTATTCGTTTTTGAATTACAACAAAATAAGGAAATCGCTACATGAGAAATCGAGTGAATATCCAATGTTGTAAAAATTTGAATTTCAAACGCTCATAAAAATTTAATTTGACTTTCTTATAGACATTTTTTTTTTTTGATAAAGTTAGATAATCTTATAAGGAATCTTGTATTACATTTTCATATCTTAGATTTAAAAAGAAAAATTTTTATGAGTTTCTAACTCGAAATAATGTGCAAATTTTCGTGATTTTTCCATATTTTGTCATTTTTTGAACTTTAAATGCTTAAAAAATAAAACTGTGACTAACGATTTTTAATATTTTTTGTCTGTCTTTGAAACTATATAGTAGGAGCCTTGTATTAAATTTTCAAGTTTTTTTAACAAACAAATAAAATTTTATTGATATTTCTAGAAAAAAAACTAAAAAAAATGAAAATGTCCCTCAACAGTTCAAAATAAATCAAAATATTTTGAAAATGTTATCGTGTATAGAAAATGCAAATATAAACAACGAGTGAACATTTCATGTATCTACGGTAATTTGTTTTAAAGTTACACCAAAAACCAAATTCAATTTTCTGAAAAATCGATTTTGCGTAAAAATTCCCGTTTTTTCTTAATTTTTCTTTTGTTTTTCTTGGCTCTTTTGAAAAGTACTGAGAATTTTAAATTTTTACCTCCCTAATGCACCAACCATATTCACTTTCCAATCGAACAAGATACTGAAGTCGAAAATCGAAGCATTATTTCGACTACTTATCGTGTACACAGACACAAAAAAAATTAAAAAATTATAAAATAAAAAAACACACATCATTGTAAAATCAATACATTCATCGTTTCACTCAGAATCTAAAATTGAACTAAAACAATTTGAACAGTTCTATGCATATAGTCTGTTATACTACTAATTGTTACTTGTATATCATACAGCCTCTAGCCGTTCAGGCACAGGATTGTCTGGATTATTTAAACTTTAAAAAATTTGTATTATTAAATCAATATATGATAAGGGTTATAGCTAGGATCAAAAATCTAAAATAAAACTTAGGCATCTGAATGTTACACTTATGGAAGAACCTAGGTATACCACCACCGTGTAAAAATGTATCATTAACATAACATTTTAATATGTGGTTGAAACTGGTTATTTTTTAAGTAACCCATTTGGGCTGGTTGAAACATTTACCCCCCCATATTAAAAACTGAAATGACAACACTGACTGCAATAATAACAATATAGGCCTACCACCCATCCCAAGTGCTTGAGATAGCGATTAGCGATAGCATACCGATGGACGACGGTACTAAAAAAGTTATTATAGGTATGATATACATATAGCAATCGGCAGGAAAAGGCCGACTGATAGTTACGAAATATTCAATTAATATTCTTTTTACTTCTAAACAACGTTGCCAAATATACAGATTACAGGTGCACAGTAAATGTATATTTATATAATTTACATAAGTATTTAGCCATAATTTAAAATCGGTATCGAGGTTTTAAAATTAAAATTTTATCCATCTGTTAGAATATTTCCTATTATTTTAATATAACGATTTTTTTTTAATGAATATTTTTTTTTTAATAATAATTATTTTCCTTTATGATGTAGACTAAGTAAAGTATTTGTTTTATTTTGTGTTACAGATTTAACAATATTTTTTTATAATAATTATTATTTTAAATTATAATAATAATTTATCAACGTCGCATAGAAATTCACTCGCAGTTGTAAGCTTTTGAATAATCAAAATCATCGTCTTTGTTATATCGGCACTGCGCAGAATGTGTTTCCTGCAGAAACAACCTAGATACAGTCTTAATAAAAAAAAAAATACATGGTACAAATAAACTAATAAAATGTAAATTAGTGTATATTTAGTTTAGTGTTTATTACAAGAAAAGGGAAACATAGTATTGACACTTTCCCCAATATTCATAACTTGTGAAATGGCCGTAAAACGTTTGGACACACAACGATTTTTTTTACCTGAGATTCGGGAGAACGATTGGGAACACACGTTTAGGTACACTTTTTTCAGACCCCAAATTTCAATACAACGTTTGGGCACATAATATTTTAAAATTAATACTACGTTTAGGTACACATTTTTTATATTTTAATAATTTCATTTTGTCATATTATTATATTAACATATTTGGTAATTCATTACAAAATACTTTTAAAATCTTATTTTATTTATTTACTTATCTTTATATATTTATTTTACATTTTATTTTTTAGAGCCTATTAGCGTTATCCAGAAGACACCACGAGGAGGTTAGCTCTTATAGTCTCCCAAAAATTGTTATTATTATCTTTATTGTTATTAATATTTAAATTATTTAATTTTGTCATATTATATTAAAATATTTGGTTTTTATTATAAAAATACTATTAAAATCTTATTTTATTTATTTACTTAATTAAATTTATTTTGTTTTTCCGACAAAATGTGGACCGATGTCATGTAGATAATTCCTTATATCATTGTCAACTTTAAACTCACTGTATTTTTTTAAAATATAAGTATATAACCAACTTTATCTGAATCCTCTTTTCTTAAAATATTCTTTTAGGTTTTTTTTAATACTGCATATCTTTAAATGAGTTTCTTCTTGAATTTCCATCAACGTATTGACAATATTAAAACAATTTGGATGGCTTGTAGAAAACTGACTATTAAAGTCTCAATGAAATGCTTCGGGCCCATTTGTTGTCCTAGGATCAGATGATGGATTTTGTTTTATGGAATCAGCAGATTCCATAAAACAAAATTGCTCACCCTTTGAAAAAAAATCTGTTTTGCATTCATATATCATAGCTTTTGCTTCTAATAAAGATTTTGGAACTTTAGGAAATAATTTTCTCCGAGCTTCATACATACTTTTACGAAATAAATGCACGTCAGAATGATTGAGATTACCTGAATCTTGACAATTGCGGAGTTCTTGTATTATGAGTTTGTTTGGTTTCGCATTCAAATCTGTAGTTGCCTTCCTTTTTAATACTGACATTACTTTTTGTTTTGTAAGAGTTTCTACTCGAAGAGCTTCATGATTGTGGTATCCATGAATCGAAATTACATTTTTTAAATTTTGAGATATTTTTGCTGTTATATTACAGTTACGATTAGTACACCGAAAAATTTTGCTGTCCTTATGGCTTATTTATTCTTTATTCGCTGAATTTAAAAAGATCTATAATCACACACGTTTTACCACGACGGGTTTCAAAAACTTCAGTAATACGACTATCCATTATTTCGTACTGTTCACTATGACTTTGAAGACACAACTGAGAGTTGAGACACTGTCACACTGAGTGAATAAAGAAATTTGTAAAGATATATATATATATATAATATTATATTGATGCAGGCGTAATAAAGATTATAAGAAATAACAAATTTATGTATTACATATAAATTCGTAGTCGCGATAATATTAATGGTTAGGTGATAAAGTAGATTACGTGTTTATGGCGTGTACCCAAACGTGTCTTGTATATGTGTACCCAAACGTTCTCTGATTTACCAGGTAAAAATATAAAATACCTTTTATTTTATGTGTCCAAACGTTGTGTCTATTTGTACCCAAACGTGTTGGATTTTGGGTCATTTTGGGTAAATGTGACCAAACATTCATCGCCCTGTGAAATCGAGGAAAAAGAAGCCGGGTAAAATAGCAATGAAATAAAATCACCGGAAAAAAGGTCTGTCATAGGAACAAAAAAGCCTTTTACCAACAAATACTAAACATTTAATGATTGTACTATAATTATTCATATTAATTATTATTTCTTTTAACATTTAAAAAAGTTTAGAACCAGGTACCACGTAAGTATTTAATTCTGTAATTAAAAAATCTATTTCGGTGACCCACCACCCACTTGTAACCTACTGTACAACAGAGAGTCACCCATACTAACCAGCTTTTTTTTTTAAATTTATATTTAAATCTAGATTTATTTTGTAAAATATAAATATTATTTAAATATTATTTTACAACAATAGGTAAGTACACTAAAAATTGTTTCTCACTAGTGTCGTATACGCACTTTTCAGTTTGTATACTTCTACCTCCGAAAGGATAACTAAAAGATCATGAATTAACCGTTCTCAGTTTAGTCTTCCACGGTAAATAGAAGAATGTTATGTTAATTAAAAATATGCCCTCATATTTTATGCCTAATACTACCATATTACAATTAAAATTAAAATATATGTATTTCTCTTATATATATATGTGTGTATTAAAACCATCACATTATCATATTTCTTGTGTATACAGTAGTTTAAGAAATAAGGACAAATTTTGAATTTAAAGCAAGTAAGGATGTGATTTTTCGTTTGTGTAGTTGTGTAGTTTTTTTTTTTTTTAGAATTTTAAGGATTTCGGCTTAGGATGAAATTCACAATTTGTTCGAAACATTTCTTGATCTTTTCGTCTATTAATTTTTTGTCGTTCTTTTTTATCTGTCTTCGATGTTTATTAATGTTAAATGGTTTTTCATTCTTTTTTAATTTTTCTATGTTGAATTCACCCTTTTTTAAATTTTTTTTATCATATTCACATTTTTGTTGTCTGACATCTGAAATGTTTATAGCATGATAATTATATTTTAAAATATCAAGTGGTGATTTTGATTTTTTTTTTTTTTTGTAAATTTTTAATAGAGATTTCCATCTTAGAGAAAGTGTATATATTTTTTTTTTTTTTTTGATTGTAAGGTGTGGCTACCTATATTATGCGTACATTAAATATATTACAGTGACGGCTATCTACAAAATCTGTCGTATTATCCCCGTTGTTTTGAAAAAAAAAATGACCTCATTTTTTTATGCTATTGCTGCATAAAAATGTCTTATTACTACATTAAATACTAAACTTATTTTATTACTAGGTTACTGTCTCAGCTTATTTACGTCGTTGACTAAAAAAAGAATATAAGGTTTTAATAATCTATAGTTTAGTTACAAATACATGTGATACTGACATACATAATAATTCATATTATACATTTATATAGGTATTATATAGATATTCTAATAATATTTGTTATTTTAATTTTCTGTATTACATTGTTACAATAATTTGTTAGTATATATTGTGATAGTCAAGAATTTTTTTTTCTCTAAAGAATACCCATGATAAGCAAATCATGAGGTTTGTATTAATTACAGATAATAGTTTCTTTAAAAAATGATAATATGGCACTACTACAAAAATAGTAATTTAAGAGAGATAGTTATAAATGTGGCATTTACAATAAATAATAATTTGAGGTTCACATAAGTGAATAAAAATGAGTTTTCTTGTATGACAATACTAAATATGAATATAATAATTTAATGTGGTACGTGGCAAGAAAAAAGGAGGGAAATAATGATGTTTAACAAACAACATTGCTTATGTTTTCTTTTTAAAGAATAATAACATGGGGGAGGGGGAATCGTTAGGTCAATATAGCTGCATGTAATTACCTACATAATAAATTGATGTATTATATTAGAGGATAAAATGATGTGAATGGATTAGCAAAATAACGTAGCTGAATCAAGGCGATCTTTGATATTGCAGGCCGTCAAAGCGTTCTCTTTTGTGAATAATTATGCTATTTTGTGTTTGTTTGTTTTCTTTTTTTATACTGAGCGTGAATAACGACTTCTTTTAATTAATAAGGAAAAACGTAGCCATGCGGCCTATGGCTTATGACTGAACGATCAGGTGTTGGAAAGGGAAAAAGGGGAGAGGAAAAATTGTGCTCATGTCGTGAGGCGTCTTTAACTATGTGGGGGCCATGGGGTTAACAATAAATTATATTACTATGACGTGGTTGACTGATGACTTTAGAAGTTGACATAACATGGAAGTGGACTGGCTTTCTGGCCATCCGTGGTGCCTATAGGGGTGTCCTCAGCCCAACATCATATAGTCGTACACAAGAATAGAAACGAAAATTCAGTGTCGTGACAACCGTTGAAAGATGACACAGAACACGAGGTCGGTAATGTTGCGTGACAAAAACTGTCGTGGACAGCGTTACAATTTGCAAGTCCGGGACGTAACAGAGAAAGATGGTCGATGATGAATCAGAAGATATCGAATGAAAGAACGTTGGCGGCCGGAGCGGTCTGCTGGTCTCTAACGGTGCGCACAGGGAACGGATTGGCCGAGCGGACTAAGGCGTCGGTTGCGATGCACACTGACTCCGGTTCGATACCTCGGTCATGGGCGGAATTTTTCTTCGGGCAAGTAGCGGTGTCCGAAGAACAAGTGTAGCCATCCCCTTCCCAGGCATGGCAGATACCTACGGGTGCACAAATCAAAAATTCTACCAACACAAACACACAAGTGTAAACAAATCTACGGTACCCTACCATACAGTACCACAGGCTAATGACCTAGTAGTTGAAGCCTTAACCCTAAATAAATTTTAAAAAAAACAGACACAAATTTGAAAAGAAAAGAGTTTCTAGGTGGTGGATAGTCGATTCGCGTTGGGCGCCACTGTCGTATACGCACTTTTCAGTTTGTATACTTCTACATCCGAAGGGATGACTAAAAGACCACGAATTAACCGGTTTCAGTTTAGTCTTCCACGGTAAATAGAAATCCGAAAAGTAATGTTTTCGTCTTCAAAGACCATGAATTAACTGGTTTCAGATCGAACTCAAACTTACAGGGTGACGATAAAAGTAAACAATAATATCTCGAGTTAAAAACCCTTTATTAAAATCTATGAACACACCCAAAATTAACAATCAAATGTATCTCGCAGTATTTATGTACCACGACTACCCTCACTTACTATTCTTTTCGCCATATATCTAGTTTACAGTTTAGCTGCCTCAGCATATTTGCATCACTGACCTACATTACAAATATGATTATATTATATTGTCTATATATATATAGTCACCTATGACTACACTAGGTAATTATATCATATTATATAAATGTAATTGTATATAATATTGTCAACACTTTTGAAAAACTTATGAAATATAAATAAAAATATAGAACACTTACCTAAGATAAAAAAAATGTCTACCGTGTTTTTCGGGTACGCACTGAGATACATAATATTAGATAGTATATAATATCAGTGCCTCTCATACTTTTTTTTAAATTTAATGAAAAACCGTCAAGGCCCCCCTTAATCTAATTATTTTTTCTTAATTATATACTAAAATGACATGTACTATTTCAAACAGATAAATTATTTACAAATAAGGCCAGCATCAACTGATAGCCCGCTTAAAATTTAAATAAATAACTGTAAGAAAAATGAAAATGAACTTGCAGTGTTGCCAGTTATCAAACGTGCCATTTATTACATTCGAAATGTGTATAATATTATTTCTACATGTGACATACTGACATGCTATACCAAAATGACAAAATTTAATGACTTGCGATATCAACAGAAAAAAGTGCATATTATTTATTTTGTGTTTCTAACATTCTCAGTTGACTTGCGATATCAACAGAAAAAAGTGCATTTTATTTATTTTTTGTCTCTAACATTCTCGGTTGAACCATAAAATAACAATAATGACTTCAGGGCCGTATCTGGAAAACTATTTGGACAGTAAGTTCTCTTTCGGTTTAACATATCAACGATATACTAAAAGAGTGAAATTTTAGGTTTGAAGAACCTTCCGGTTGAATTACATCGAAACTTCGATCTGATGCGAGACCTCGACTCGAAAATTCAAGAACTGTTGCGCAACATTGATAAATTGGCCAACGACTATTTATCAAATATCAGAAGATACTCTGTAGAAAAAAAGAACGAAACTATGACCCGTATACAACGTGGGTTTGACAAAGCCAAAAAATATGGTGACGATAAAGTTCAACTGGCGATGGAAAATTATGAATTGGTATGTTGATTTTGAGATGTTGACAAAATCATAGAATTATTCTACTTTGTTGTACATACCTTTCAGGTGGATACATATATTAGAAAACATGATTCAGCTTTCGCAAGTTATGAAGCCGAAATTGAAGACAAAGCTATCAGAAATATAGAGGAAGGTTCAAAAAAACGTAAGTGTTCAGCAATATATTGTATTATGATAGGATTCCGCCATATCTTTATGCTTGTTGGTTTCAGGAAGACAAAAGAAAACTAAAGACAAAGATGTTAAAAATAAAAGTGCATCAAGTGAAGAAGAAACCGTTACTAAGAAATCTGAAAAAAAACAATTGAAAAAAGGTTTGGGGACAACATAATTTTAGTATTGTTTGTGTTGATTTTATTGTATGATAATGTTCAAAATTTGTCAGTAGGTGCAAAATCGACCGGTTCCGCAACTAGAAAAACACCTTTGGTCAGTGTTGTCACTAGTCCGACAAATTCTACCAATAGCATAGCCAGTGTTACAGTAGACACTAGTTCTCTTACTGGTGCATTGGTCGGTGACGGAGTTGCTCACTCGGCTGAAGTATTAGACATGCCTGTTGATCCAAATGAACCGACATACTGTTTATGCGACCAAGTTTCCTATGGTGAAATGATAGGCTGCGATAACCCAGACGTAAGCATTTTAATATTTATTGATTAATAATTTTTACTTATTTTATTATCATTTATATTATTGTAACCATTAAAAAATCAATATCATTCCATTTTTATTGTAAATATTGTTTCATTGGTTTGTTTTTGTAAAGTTTATTTTTTTTATTTAATGTTATTTCAGTGTTCTATTGAATGGTTCCACTTTGAGTGTGTCGAATTAATTAAGAAGCCCAAAGGAAAATGGTTCTGCCCAATATGTATTACAGACAGAGTGAAAAAATAACATATTTTTAAAATGAAATAAGTTTTTTTTATTTTATAAATACATAGTACATATTATGTGTATTTATGTATGCATAAATAGTGCATAAATACAGCGCATACATTTCTTATGGTTATAAGAAGAATCGATTTTAATTATTGTCATTGAGAATTGTATACAAATTTGAAAATAAAATAAAATGTTTTATTCAGAATTCAAAATGTAAATTTATCTATAAATATATTAATTCTCATAAAAAACTGAAAACAAAATTCCAATTTAAAATTAATTAAATAATTTAATGGGCGTAGTATGCATGGGGGCTGTGGGGGCTACAGCCCCCACAGAAATTTATGTAGCCCCCTCAATCCCCATGGTCCTCATTTTTTTACATTTTATCCGAAAGGCGAAATTAGGTATAGTTTTAAATTTTATATTAGCTAATATTAGCAGTGTAATGTTTATTGACAATACTATTGTACATATACCTATTTATTTTTATCATAAACACATTTATTTATAGACCAAACGTGGAAACGCCGTATTAGTTATATAAGTGATACTCGTTGGGTATGTAGATACAACAATTGTAAGTCTGTTAAAGATAATTATGCAGCCATTCTTAAAATTTTAAGTGAAGAAATTTACAATAACAATGATATGGATGTAGCACAAGCAATAGGTAAATCAACCTAATTTATTATTTTAATTATTAAAATAATTAAGTAAGTAACTATGTAAACAATTTTTTTTAAAGGGATTCAAAGTATGATGAAAAAGGGAACATTTGTAGTCTTTTTATTTTTATTCCAAGACATACTTACAAAAAATAAATATTTTAAGTACTCAACTTCAATCAAAAAAACCTACATTAGGAAATTCAGTTAATTTAATAAATGGTATAATAAAAACTTTTGAAACTGATCGTTGTTCTGATAAATTTAAAATAATTTGGAAAGATATAAAAGAATTTGCTGACAATTTGGACATTTCATTAGACATCTCTAAAAGTATATTTTAAAAAACTTTTCTGTATTCAATTATTATTTATCAATTTAAATTCAAATATTTATACTTTTAGGTTCAAAGCGTAAAAAGAAAGAGCCAATACATTTAAGTGACTATTGTGTCAGTTCTAAGGCTGGGGAAGCGGATGATTGTTCTTCTATCATTAAATATGATAATTTTGAATACTGGAAAATTAATGCTTATTTTAAAATAATGGACTGTGTAATAAATGGCATGAAAAATAGGTTTTCATTAGAAAGTTTAAAAATCGGTGTAGGAGTGGACAATTTTATACAATTAAAATATGAAGAAAGTATTGAGTTTGTTAATAAGTATGAGGTACCTAACCTATAAAGTTTAAAACTATATATTAAGATTTATTTTTATTTTTAAATTTGTTTCTAAAAAATATTAAACATAAGTCCAGAAAGATTGAAGGCTGAAATGATAGTCCTAAAAAATATGATCAATAAAGAAAATTATGAAATAGATGACATCATACCTGTTGTAGACAACAATATTTTTCCAAATTTTTATAAACTTTTGCAAACTGCACTTACTATACCTATATCATCTGCCTCATGTGAACGTTCATTTTCTGTTATGAGGCGAATAAAGAATTGGACTAGAAATACCATGACAAATGAACTTGTCAATACTTCATATCGAAAGAGATTTATCACATGCAATAGAATCAGAAAATGTACTTAACATATTTTCAGAAAAACACAGACGCCTAGGTGCCTAGCTTATGTTTGATTTAATAATTAAATTTTAATTGTTTTATCTTTTTTTTATATTGCAAAATAAAATGCCAGGTTAAGAAGAAGGCAAATATAAATTGTTTTTTTTTTTTAGAAAATGTTTTTTTTCTTTTTAATTCCAGTTAAACGAAAGGAGTTTTTTGAATGGTATATTTTTCTAGTCCTATATAGCCCCCACATATAATTATGCCAAACTACGCCCATGATTAAATTAATAATTACAACAGTCTTATTAAGTTAGAAAATATATTTATGGAAATAAAGACAAGTTTCTCACACAATATTTAGATGGTATAATTTACTGACCAGTCGTGCTCGTAGGAAGCCATATGTTTAAACTCTTATCACACATTTTTCTAGACTAAATATTAAATCATAATAAATAATTATTTCTGCATCCACGACTATACCATTCTGTGTAAAATCGCAGGTCATGTTTTATTGTTATATTTAATGGGCTTAACCAAGCGCCAACAGAAACATCTTCACTAGCAAACATACTGAAAAATAAAAACAAGCAACAAGAACAGAAATTGTTAAACAAAATTTCTAATAAAGCAGTTATAGTTGGTTAGATATTATAACCTAATGATTTTATTAAACTTAATATAAATATTTTCTTTTTTTCTTAATATAATTTATACATTATTGTTCTAATTAATATGATCAGCATACTATACTAAACCATAGTATTATTATTCTATATATAAATGTAATTTATTTTTTTATAAAGTTGTATTTAATTAAGAAAATACATGAAATGTATTGATTATTAAGAAGTTCTTAAAGGATTTTTATAATACTCAGAATTAAGTATTAAATATTAAAGAAATTTAGATTTAATAATAATTAATTTAAGTATAAGCTAAATATGTGCCACGAGTAGTTGAACATAATATACAAATAAAATAGTTTGGTATTAGTATTAAGTATAATTTATAATTTATTTTTTTTAATAAAGTAAAATTTAATTAAGAATTTCTTATAATTATTTTAGTGTATTACATTTTATTTAAAACTAAGATTAGATACTATATTATAATAATTTTAATTAATTTTCTAAAAAATTAATAGTTATGTTCTTTTATCTTATTAGAGGAATCTGTTTTTTAATTGATAATCCACGAATTATTTTACTTATATATATATTAATTCATATATCGCTGTCATGAATATATTTAAAAATGTATTTTATTTATTTATTTATTTATTTACAATACGGGTCAAGCCCAATTACATAATGATATAACAACAATATTTTAATTATGATAATAATATTACAGTGAACATGTAAAAATAAGATAAAAATATCGAAAATTCTATACAGTAGAATTAATTAGTACAATATAAAAAATATTAAAAGAATAGAGAAAAAAAACAAAAAATAAAATTGTTTTAATTAAAAGTAATATAATAATAACAACTAGAAACATTAAGGTTACTGATAATGATAAATAGTTAATTAAGAAATGATGGATCGCTATTTGCCATACGCATCATCCTAACTATCGGCTGGTTATCTAAATAATTGGTGTTAAATTTTGGTATAAGAAATGGAAAAGTGTGTCTGATATTAGTGGACGGAACTTTAAAGTTAATGAATGAAATTAGTTCAGGAGAGTCAATCTTACCATCAATTAATTGCCTAAGAAAATTTAAACTAGCAGCTTGCCTTCTGTCAACTAAAGTACTCAAACCAAGTCTGTCCATGACATGGATATAATCATGAGGCATGTGATCAATATTGAGAGTAAAAGCTGCATAATTAAGAAATTTCTGTTGAACCCGTTCAATTTGATTTCTATTACAAGCAGTATAAGGATCCCAAACAACAGTACCATATTCCAAGATAGACCTAACAAAGGCGCAATATAACGTTTTTATAGGGGTCACTAACTTAAACTCCTGAAATATGCTTTTAACATAACCCAGTAATTTTAAAGCTTTACAACAAATTAAATCTAAATGAAAATGAAAATTAAATTGGCGGTCGAACGTGATACCTAAGTCTTTAACCATACTGTTCTTACAAGTTAAAGGTAAACCATTTATTGCATAAGCATAATTTAATTGCTCACGGATTCTATAGAAAGACATAGTATGACATTTAGAGAAATTGATATCCATCCCATGATCATTAGACCAGATAACTAAATTATTAAGATCATTTTGTAATAAATAACAGTCATTTAATGATTTGACCTTTAAAAATAATTTTAGATCGTCAGAAAAAAAGAAGAAAACGACTGTTAATAATGACATTTTTTATATCGTTAATATAATAAATAATGAAAAAAGTAAACTAGAGAGAGATGACCTCCTTGGGGAACACCTGAAGTAGCATGAAAAAAACTTGACTTTACACCATGAATATCAACAATCTGTTTACGATCCATAAGATAAGAACGAAACCAAGACAATAATGGCTCACCAAAACCCGATTTAAACAGAACTTCCATTAGAATAGTATGATCAACACGATCAAATGCTTTGGTGAAATCAGTATATATTACATCAACTTGATGAGAATTTTTAAAAGCATCAAAAACATAATTAGAAAATACAAGATTACAAGTGTTAGTTGAACGGCCAGCTCGGAAACCATGCTGCTCCTCAATTAACATAGAATTAACAGATGGCTTAATTGAATGTAAGACTAATGAATCAAATAGTTTGGCTATATGACTTAATATAGAAATAGGGCGATAGTTGGCTACGTCAGTAGCATCACCTGGCTTAAAAATAGGTATAACTGTACTAAGCTTTAATATTTCAGGGTATATATCTTCATCTAAAGATTTACGAAATAAAAGCCACAATTTGTAAGATAATACTGAACGAAGTGTATATAAAAATTCTCCCGAAAGTCCATCAGTACCAATTGAATTATTGCTACATAATTTAGACAGACCAGATTCAATATGACATACATCAAAAAAACAATTACTAGGGAGATCATAAAATAATTGAGGAGAACCTGTAACATTATTTTCACTACTAGACTGAGTGTAAACGGGGCTGAACTGTTGAGAAAAAAAATCTGAGACCTTCTTGTTATTGGTACTGAAAACACCGTCAAGATGAACAGTTCTAGGTATATCTTTGGTAGACTTATTTTTTCTAATAAACTTCCAAAAATTTTTTGGATTAACAAAAAACTGTGACTGTATACTCAATGAATTTTTTGTAGTAGTTTTTAGACATTTGTTTATGCTTAGAACAAAGCAAAGAAAACGCACGATAATCATTAGGGTGACACGATGCCTTAAAGTTGGCATGGGCTTTTCTCTTTAAAAAAACTAAATCAATTAAGTCTTTAGAAAACCAAGATGGGAAATTAGATTGACAATAATTAACAGAAGGAACTCACTTAAGAACAGAGAAATGTAAAGCATCATAAAAAGTGGACATAGCTAAATTAGCATCAAGATTAAAAAAGGTGTCCCTCCAGTTAAATGTAAGAAAAAATTTGGAAATATGGAAGTAATCCGCTTTATGGAAATTTAAAAAGGAATGATGGACATTAATAGGGAGTAAATTAAAAATTGGATTATAATCAATATCCAAGTAGGGTGATAACGATCTTCAGGAACTAAAGGATCATGAACAGCAGTAACATTAAACTGATTACTATTAACAAATACAAGATCTAACAATGAACCAAATGCATTTGATACGTTATTGACCTGAAAAAAATTAAGAAATGCAAAGGTTTCAGGGATAAATTGTTCTGTGTTACTAGAAGTTGAAGAATATACCAAACCATGACTATCATTAGACCAATTGATATCAGGTAAGTTAAAGTCACCACAAAGAATAAAGTTATGATTAATGTATGAATTTACTAAATTCTCAACTGTGATAGTGTAGGCTTCATAGGATACAGCAGAAGAACAAGGAGGAAAATAAACACCACCAACTATAAAATTAACATTGTTGATACTAATACTAACAAATAATTGTTCAATACTTTGATCATTAATGGAAATAATTTAAGAAAAAAGACTTTTATGTATGGCAATAAGGACTCCACCACCTCTAGAACATTTACTTGTTAGATTATTTCTGTCACATCTATAAACATTGTAATTATAAAATCCTAACTCAGAATCAAAAATATCAATATTTAGCCAAGTTTCAGTTAAAACAATAAATAAAAACTTTGCACCGGCAACATTACATTTAAGATTTGATAATTTAGTCCTAAGAACACGACAATTTTGGTAAAACCCATTCAAACTTAAATGAGAATTAACTTGAGAATTAAGATTAAGAGTATTTACAGAGGTATTTTTATGCTTATTGATAAATTCATAGTAATAATTAATAGTAGAAGCAGCCTTGATACACAGATAACAAGTAGAATCAACGCTTATAGACGTATAAGGGCAGTTAGTTGAGACGAATGGAGATTCAGACGAATTTGAAGAAGTTAACTTGGATTGGGTTGCTGACGATGACGACCGTCACCGTTTTTTAAAAAAGTTGAAAAAACCGTTCGTAATCCGTTAACAAAAACTATACGTAGTTTAGTTTCGCCACTCCTGTCAAGGTCATCATAACATGAACGCAAAAGTTTTCGTTGTAGGGCAGTTCTATCTCTAGAAATCCGAAAGCCTTCAGGAAAAGATTTCCCAGAACGTGTAGCTGTATTGTAGGCAGCAAAAAGATTCATTCCAATATCTTTAGACTCAAAAAAAACTTTGATAGGGCGCAAAAATTCGGTACTAGACTTCCCAAGACGAATTAACTTAAGGTTAACAGGGACAACATTACCGAGTGGTTCAAGAGCTTTAACGATATTGAGCATGTCATGTTCAATCCGATTTTATTTATTTAATTTTATAATTTATGCTTACTCAAGATTTGGTTAATAAATAAGCATAGTATGGGTTACATTAAATGTATTTTTGATTTTAAGTGAACATTAAAATGAAATTGGATTAAATAGTAAATTTATTTATTTAATTAATAGAAGAAAGATCTAAAATATGTACATATTACCCGTCCTCCTTATTACGAATAAGACAAGTCGTTAGAGAAGTAAATGTACTGGAAAGTGTGTTTAAAACATTAAATTAGATATAAATAATATGTTAATTAAGTTTATCATTTACGATGATAAGATGTTGTTAAACTTTATTTAAATTAAAGATATTAATATTTTGATTTTTTATTGATTGTTTTATAAAAGTAAATTATTTATATAGGGTTTTAGTATTTAGTTAAAATTAGTTTATAGATTTATAGTTTAATAGTATTGTAAAAAAGTTTATTAAATTAAAAAAAGAATGTTTTTAGTAACTTTTGTTTTATGGTTGATTAAAATTTATGATTTTTTTTTAACTTCCAAACTTATAGAGTTAACTTTATTATTAATTTATTGTGTTATAAATATTTATAAAATAATATTGGTTTTGAAATTTAATTTGTTATATTAAATATAGTTAGTTAATATTTAAATTTAATTAAAAATTTTAAAAGAAATTTTAATTTTGTATAATATTAATATTTTAAGTTTAAATTGTTTTCGTTATAAGCTTAAAATGTTTGTAATATAATAATCTATATATATAAAAATGAATGTATGTCAGTGTGTCAGTGTGTCTGTGTGTCTGTGTGTCCATGTTACCATGGTTACCAAGGTTGCCATGGTTACTAAGGTTACCAAGATTTCATATCAATCTATATATAAAAAATGAATGTATGTCAGTTTGTGTGTGTGTGTGTGTGTGTGTGTGTGTGTGTGTCCATATTACCATGGCAACCATATCTGTATATAAAAAACAGTAAGCTGATTGACTGCTATCAACGCACAGCTCAAACCATTGGACGGATCTGGCTGAAATTTGGCATTACGGATAGCTATTATAATATAGACGTGCGCTAAGAAAGGATTTGCCAAAATTCGCATTTTAAATAGGTGCTGAAACAGGGACATTGAGATTCACGATAGAAATTGGAAATTTTATTTTTATTTATTTATAGTTGCCATTGGTTACAGTCTACATTAGAAATTAGCATTTATTTATTGGTTGCCATTGGTTATTCGGGCAGATCAGGTACAAGCTTGCATCAAATCGAATTATTGAACAATGCTTACCAGGGTGGCAGAGTTGCACTTACCGCAGAAAATTACACCCAAAAGGAGTTCAACAATCATAATTTTTTTAAGAGTTGCGATTTTTTACGAGCAACCAAATTTATTATATTAATCCACAGTATTACATCAAAATAAACTTGGTATAACTTTGATACTTTAGAGTTAAATCATACACTTCCGTACAAACAGCACGGGGTCCGCGATCTACCGCATGTAGATTGCCTACCTGATAATGTACTGCTGCGATTCAGAATTTTTATTCAGGGCAACGGGAAAGATAAGATAAATTTTGAACACCATACACGTTAATGAATTGAACAAAGTTTGAGTAGGTAGTATTGAGTTGATCCATTTAACGGGCGACGAAGTGCACGGGACCAGCTAGTTTATATTAAAATAACTTTTTATTTTAAGTTTGTAAAAATACATTATGTATTATAAATTTATTTATTTTTTATTAAATTGTATAAATCAATATTACATTTTTTGTAAAATTTAAATCTAATTTAAATATTATTTTACAACAATAGGTAAGTACACTAAAAATTGTTTCTCACTAGGTTATTATATCATATTATGTTTATGTAATTGTATATAATATTGTCAACACTTTTGAAAGACATATGAAACATAAATAAAAATATAGAACACTTACCTAAGATAAAAATACTATCAGGTACACTTATTATTTGTATCTAAAGAGTTGTGTCTACATTTCGGGTATCACTGAGATACATTATATTAGATAGTATATAATATCAGTGCTTCTCATACTTTTTTGTAAATATAATGTAAAACGGTCAAAGCCCCAAGTTAATCTAATTATTTTTTCTTAATTATATACTAAAATTAACTATTTCAAACGGATAAATTATTTACAACTAAGGCCAGCATCAACTGATAGCCCGCTTAAAATTTAAATAAATTACTGGTTTAATTATTTTTATTGGAATCATATTTATTTTGTTTCAATGATTCTTGCGAAGTTGACACCGATTTCATTATTCTGGGTACATTACAGAAAGAAAATATATATAACTATTTTCACAAATTAGTGGATTTTATTATAAATCATACGTTCTGCATTTCTGCGTATGGCGTGTATAACAGTCAACATTGTAAATTATACAAGTGAATATAAGTGAATATAATATACAGAATTCAGTCAAAATACACCAACTCGATTTATTGTAAGAAGTGGGTAAAATTGATGAGTTGGTTATAACATGATATACATATATCTTTGAGTATAATATTTACAGTAGCACAACTACCAGAGGATGGGGGTCGTTGATCACTGGGGCCCATAGACTGCAGTGGCCCCAAACTCCAGCCCAACTAATAATATACTATTTTCGTATTTCATAACAGATATCAAAATCACATTATTTTAATGTACTTATGTATGTATCAAATTTCACTGTCAATATAGATATTTGATGTATTATTGAAATATTATTCTATAAATATAAAATAATGATGACATTTCTCCATATTTTACCAGGCAAATTAAAGGAGGGTTATTAAACACAACAATTAAGGAACTCGCTTTGTTTATAATTAAAAATGGTGTCTGTAATCCATACTGTGATGTTCTTAAATTTATCGATTACAAAACCAGAAAAAAAAATATTTAATACTACCAATGATCTGAATTAGTTTACTTTATAAGTTAATTAATTCATTATTTTAGTCATGTGTATACATATTTAAAATATATTTCATGTAATTAAATTACTATTGTAGTCTTATAACTTATAAGTATTAATATATTTATTTGTTTTTATGAATATTGAATACATTATTGAAGGTATGTCGCATTAAGATTTAACACATTATTTACATAATTTTATATTTAATAGTATACAATTTGATAGGTACATCTTTGATATTACTGTTGGAGTACACAGATATACAGAAGTTAAAGGTAAATAATAATAAGATCGGATATATATAATATAATAATAAGTATAATGATACGATGTACAATAGTGTTATGAGGCGTAATATAAATCAACGACTAACTATGTATACCCGGCTACACTAAACAAGACATATATGCTGTAGTATTATAAAAATTTATAGTCAGCATCTGCTGAATTACAGTGTGAATATATAACTTATACACTACATTATATAGGGTGTTTTGTTTATAATTCCAACACTTTCCCTTAAACAATATACCCTTATACATCAATATTTATAACTCCTAACATCTCCCTTAGCTCATTGAACCGTGTTCGTGGAGTTGGCTTTGTCATAATGTCCGCAATCTTCTACTTGCTGGATATGTACTCCAATGAAAACAATCCCACATTGAACTTTTCTCTTATATAATGGTAGCGAACATCTATATGCTTTGTTCTTCTATGAAACTCTGGATTCTTTACGAGTTTAATCGCACTTTGATTGTCTCCATACATTGTTGGCACCATTTTTGGCTGGTTCAGCAATTCACCTAAAAACAATTTTAACCAAGTTAATTCTTGTACGGCTTAACTTAAAGCTATGTACTCTGATTCAGTTGTGCTATGCTAACCACACTGTTGACGACGTGAACTCCATGCTATACTTCCAGATCCTAATGTAAATAGTGATCCTGATGTTGACCTTCTTGTATCCAAGTCACCTGCATAGTCAGTATCATTGTATCCCTTTTTAACATGAGTTTTGTCTAGAACTAAATATCAATCCAAAATTAATAGTTCCCTTTAAATATTTTAAAATTTGTTTCACTACTGTCCAGTGTTGTTCCTTTGGATCCTCGATGTATCTACTAACTAGATTTACTGAAAAAGTTATGTCTGGTCTTGTAATCTGACTGAGATATAATAAGCTTCCAACTGCTTCACGATATGGGACTTTACTAGTTAGATTAGTATTTTGTTGCTTGTCATCTTAATGAATGTTGAGGGTCTGCTGGTATTTGAACTGGATTTGCTTCAGTCATATTGAACTTCTCCAATATCCTTTTACAATACAACACTTGGTGCATTATAATTGATCCATCAGATTTTTGCTTAATTTCTGTACCTAAAAATTGATTCAATTCTCCTTCGGTAATATTGAAATGTTGTCTCAAATATTCAATTAATGCGTTTACATCCTGACTCCATGTAGCTGCAACTAGACCATCATCAACAAATATAGCGACAATTAATACCTTGTTATTTTCTCTATTAACAAAAACACAGGGATCTGCTTTTGTTTCTAATAGATTAAAGTTAAGAAGAAATGTTTTGAACTTTATGTTCCAACATTGTGGTGACTGTTTTAGACCATATAAACTGCGTTGAAGTCGGCACACCATTTCAGTACCATCGTTGAACCCTTCTGGTTGTCTCATGTAAATTTTTTCGTCCAAATCTCCATATAAAAACGCTGTTTGAACGTCAAATTGTCGAAGTTGTAATTGTTCTGCTACTGATATAGCTAATATAGATCGAATTGAATCGAACTTTACTACAGGACTAAAAGTTTCATTAAAATCAATACCGAATATTTGACTATACCCTTTTGCTACTAACCTAGCCTTATAGCGATCAACATTTCCATGAACATTGTATTTTGTTTTATACACCCAACCACAATTTACAATAGTTCTGTCCTTAGTTAACTTTACGAGAGACCTTGTTCCGTTTTGTTCAAGAGATTCCATTTCATTGTTCATGGCTTCCATCCATTTTTCTGAATTTTGTGACTCCACAGCTTACTTGAAATTTACTGGATCGGATTCGACTATGAAAAAGGCTGAATTATCATAACATAATGGTTTCTTAATATTACTTCTGTCTCGCAAGTTGTATACATTGACATTTGACCCATTTTCTTGTTCATGTTCTTGATTTTCATTGTCATCTTCACTTATTGATCCAAATTCATTTTCCATGACTTCATCTCCTTCTGATTTATTGCTGTGTTCCGATGAGCCGTCCTTGTGTAAGCTAAGAACATCAATGTTATTACTATCATTTAAATTATTAGAACATTTTACAAGTTGGTCATATACAACATTTTCATCCTTGAAAATTACGTCTCTACTAAGTGACACCTCGTTATTTTCTTTATACCAAATACGATACCCTTTTGAAGTTTCTGAATATAAAACAAAGTATCCTTTTCGGCTTTTTGCATCCCACTTCTTTCGTTGTTATTTTGGAACTAAACTATATGCATTTATTCCAAAATCTACGAACTTTTCTATTTTAGGAAGTTTATAAAACCATAACTCGTATGGAGTTTTACATACTTTCCCTGAATTACCAGTATAATTTAATGAGAACACTACTGTATTGACTGCTTCTGCCAGCAGTGATTTTGGAAAATTCTTGGCATATAAATTCCTAATACTATTTTAAAAAATAAAAGTAAAAAATCTGTAAATGAATCAGATTTTTATAAATCATTCAACAAAACTACCTTTAAATTGCTAATAAAAAAGGTGCAATGGCAAAATATGCTTAATCTAACTTCTTCTGATAAAACAATTGAATCATATACTAATATAATAAAGAACGCAGCAGAAAAGGCGTATAATAATTCAACACGCAAAAGCATATTTAAAATAAAACCTTGAATTACAACTGAAATACTGAATAGCATAAGAGAAAGAGATATATTACACGCCCAGTCGAGGAAAAAATCGTACGATCTACAATTAAAGGAAACATTTAAAAATGTAGAAATTATTTAAATAGTGCCATCAAAAAAGTTAAATTTGATTTTTACGGTGAAAAAATTAAAAAATGTAATAACGACCCAAAATTGATATGGAAAACTATTAAAGAAGCCACACAAAGTCATCCGAATACTAAAATTAAAACTTTACATATAGATATAAATAATACTACTTACACAAATAAAACGCAACCTTTTAAAATAGCAGAACATTTCAATGAATATTTTGCGAATATAACCTCAAATAGTGCAAACAATTACATTAATACAACCGAAAGTTCCGTAGACAATATAGATCCATCATTACCTCTCCAATCTCTATACATAAGGAAAACTAATTTAAGTAAAATAAAAAACATAATTTCGTTCTTAAAAAATGGTACAGCTCCAGGCTATGACAACATTTCAACAGACATGATTAAATTACTTGATGACAGGGCTCTTGAACCATTAGTACTTATAATAAACAACATAATTAATACAGGAGTAGTCCCAGCTAGTTTCAAAACGGCAATAATAACTGAAATCTATAAAAAAAAGGTAATCTATGTAAAGCAGAAAATTATAGGCCAATAAGTCTCTTATAAAATTTCTTTAAGATATTTGAGAGAGTAATTAAATCGAGACTAGCCAATTACCTAGAAGAAAATCAAATCCTACCCCCATCACAATTTGGTTTCAGAAAAGGTCTTAACACTGAAGATGCTATAAACAGCTTAATGCAATCAATTCATCACACATTGGACTCTAAAAAAAAAGTAATCGGTATATTTATGGATTTAAGTAAAGCCTTCGACTCTGTTTGCCATAGTAAACTAATCTACTACCTAGACAAAATTGGCATCAAATACAATGCATTAAATTTATTTAAATCTTATTTAGAACACAGAACTCACAAAGTCCAAATAGACAATGTTATAAGCTCCTGTAAAACAATGTCCTTAGGAGTACCGCAAGGCACAGTACTATCCCCATTATTATATATTATATCCGTCGCTGGTTTATCGAACCTACAAATTGATGGTAGCCTATACTCTTATGCAGATGATACAGCTTTACTGATATCTGATAACACTTGGGACTCAGTAACAAAAAAAGCAGAAAAATTCTTAAAAAAAGTCGTTACTTGGTTTTCAAACCATAATTTAACTCTTAATAATAACAAAACTGTCTTTATAACATTTTCAAATATCTCAAGAACATCACAAAACTTTTTTACTTTAAAGACTCATGCCCAAAATTGTAATCAGAATATACAATGTAATTGCCCTATCATTCAAAGGACCAATCAAACCAAATACTTTGGAGTTACATTCGACCAACATCTATGTTGGAACATACATACCGCTGAACTTAATTTAAAATTTACGAAAACTGTATGCTTTTTATAATATGGCTAAACACTTTCTTAACACACATTGGTTAAAAAATACTTACTTTGCCCTATCGCAGTCCATAATAGAATATGGTATTGTGGCTTGGGGAGGAGCTCCTCTAACATATACAAACAACTTACAAGTAGCCCAAAACACCACTTTAAAAATTATATTTCACAAACCTAGACTTTAACCTACAAAACAATTATACTCAGACACTAAACTACTATCCATTAAAAAACTATACCATAAAAAAACTTTATTCTACCTCTTTAAAAATAATCTAGCACAAACAGCCACACATAATCATAATAAAAGATCTGAAAATCTAATATTATAATTCCCAAAATAAACACATCTAAATATTATAACAGCTATCTCATAACGGGCTTGAGACTATATGAAAGGCTCCCTCCTATTATAACAAATTGTGATAAATTTAAAAACTTTAAATTTCTTATAAAGAGATGGTTATTACACAATGAACCAGCTATATGACTGTATTTTATCTATATTGTAAAGTTATTTATTTTGTATTATACCTCGTTATATACTATCCTATTTTGCTCATATAATATTTTTTGTTTTTTTTTTTTGTTTTGTTTTCTATAACTACTAGCGGCAATGATACTTATCATTATATTCTTCATAATTTATTTTACTATTATATTCGTTCATTTAATCAACTAATTTTTCTTTTATTATCTTAGAGACTCTCGCCCATCAAAACAAGGAACTTATCCTTAGTGTTGGGCGACAAATATGTATATATCTTCTGTTTCAAACAATTATTGCTAAATAAAGTATTTATTATATTATATTATATTATATCATTGTTCTGGCTGCCTCACAAATAGTCCTCATTGAACGTTCAGCTCTTCCATTTTGTTCAGGAGTATAAGGTACACTTGTTTCATGCTTTATACCAAGATGATTTAGAATCGATTGAACTTCTGAATTCTTATACTCTAATCCACAGTCGCTTCTAATAGTTTTAATAACGTTTTTTGTTTGAGTTTTAACCATACTTAGAAAACAATTAAGTTTTTCCTTAACCTCAGATTTATGTTTCATAAAATAGACATAAGTATATTTAGAATAATCATCTTTAAAGATAATGAAATATCTTTTACCTCCTAATGAATTCTCTTCCATGGGTCCACATACGTCGCTGTGTATTATTTGCCCTGGCTGAGTAGTTATTGTTTCGCTCTGAGTGAACGTCTCCTTATGCTGTTTGCCATAGATGCATGGTTCGCAGAATGACTGTCCTTGTATACCTGTAAATTGTATTTCATTGTGTTTTAAATACTCACGAACATGTTTGACATTCTGATGACATAATATTTTGTGCCAGTGTTCTAATGTTAATTTCTTAATTGCAACCTTAGCACAGTGTCCAATTTCCTGTGAAATATCTGTTTTGATTAGCATTGTAAACAATTTATTCCCACGAACACCGACTGCAATTACACGATTATTAATTTTAAATGTACAACCTTTACTGTCTGTCACCATTGTAATTCCTTTATCAAGGCATGTCCCACAAGAAAATAAATTTACCTTTAGATCAGGTACATATAAAACATTTTCTAAGTATCCTTTTATCCATTTATTGTCAACATAAGTATGAATATTTATGTTAACTTTTCCGACTGCCATGCCATAATGTGCTTACCATCTCCAATATTTAATATATTGTAAACTATACTTATACTATATCTAGGTTTAAATAATATGTAATCACTAAACTAAATATTCATCATATTATATTAATATTGCAAATGGATTTATTCCGTAAATAAATAAATAAATAAATACGTACAGGCGAATGCACATCAAAATGTTTATAATCGACGAACCACTCTTTTCGATTTGTCATGTGGTTGCTCGCACCTGAGTCCACGTACCATTTGTCTGAGTCGTCGATTTCTTCAATTTTTCTTTGTACACCAATAAGCGCCAAACCGGAAGTTGATTTCTTTTCTTCTTGTTCCTTTTTGAATATCCTGCAATCCCTTTTCCAGTGTCCTGGTTTTTTACAGTGATTGCATTTTCCTGGTTTTATATTATCATTTTTGTTCACGTATTTTTGACTTTTATTATACTTGCCTTTGTTTGCAGTCAAAGCACTACTTTCAGCACAATCGTCACGGACCTAATGCCCTTGCACTTGTCGTGTTTCTTCCACCATCAATCGAGCGATTAACTGTTCTAGCGTTCTATTTGCACTATTAATTGAGTCCCATGCACTGTATAAGTGCCTATTGCTATCAGGTAGTGTCATCAAAATTTTTGTAATTAACATTGATTCTGAGATAGGTTCTCCCAATTGTTTTAGTTGTCTACTTAGATTTTCTAATTTTGAAATATGAACTGCTATATTGTCTTTTGGATCCATTGTATAACAATAGAACTTTTGTTGTACTATTCTTATGCTTGTGTCCGACATCTGTTCGTACACACTAAGTAATTTGTTCCACATACCATTTGCTGTGTCACAGTTCATAATGTATTGTAGAGGTTGTTCATCTAACAATGTGACGATACATTTTTGAGCTTTCTCCATTTGCCCTTTTCCATATTGAAAAATCAACGCTATGCCTTTTTCTCGCTTCATCTTCAGTTTCATTACCGATTTTTGCTAAAATTGGTTTCTTTGATTTTCCTGTTACTACATCAAATATTTCAGCTGCATTCATGATAACCTTCATTTGAAATTTCCACATGTCCCAATTTGATGCATCTTTGAGTTTGTTGATTTTATATTGTTCGTTTTCCATATTAAAAAAAACGTAAATGTACACTATCTGCACAATACGAAACGCACGCACACTACACTGCACTTACTTCGCAAATTATTTTTGCTGTACACTGTCTGTACATAAAACACGCAATTCGTTAATCAATTATTATATTACTAACTATTTACAACTTTATTATAAAGACCTTACTACTGGGCCCCATAACCTGTTGGAGTACACAGATATACAGAAGTTAAAGGTAAATAATAATAAGATCGGATATATATAATATAATAATAAGTATAATGATACAATGTACAATAGTGTTACGAGGCATAATATAAATCAACGACTAACTATGTATACCCGGCTACACTACACAAGACATATATGCTGTAGTATTATAAAAATGTTCTTAAATTTATCGATTACAAAACCAGAAAAAAAAATATTTAATCCTACCGAAGATCTGAATTAGTTTACTTTATAAGTTAATTAATTCATTATTTTAATCATGTGTATACATATTTAAAATATATTTCATGTAATTAAATTACTATTGTAGTCTTATAACTTATAAGTATTAATATATTTATTTGTTTTTATGAATATTGAATATATTATTGAAGGTATGTCGCATTAAGATTTAACACATTATTTACATAATTTTATATTTAATAGTATACAATTTGATAGGTACATCTTTGATATTACTGTTGGAGTACACAGATATACAGAAGTTAAAGGTAAATAATAATAAGATTGGATATTTATAATATAATAATAAGTATAATGATACGATGTACAATAGTGTTACGAGGCGTAATATAAATCAACGACTCACTATGTATACCCGGCTACACTACACAAGACATATATGCTGTAGTATTATAAAAAAGTATAGTCAGCGTCTGCTGAACTACAGTGTGAATATATAACTTAAACAAAACATTATATAGGGTGTTTTGTTTATAATTCCAACAATTACAGTATAAAAATAAAAACACCAAATTTTTATTTTTATCATTCATCTTTAGTATGGCCTCTAAATTCATAATACTTAAGACGCCCTAAGGCACTTGCTTGGGACGACTATGCCCTTAGCTATTTTTTTCTTATTTCTTCTTTATGATATTTTCTGTTCAACTCATCATATATTATTAGCAAATTGTATGGTTTCATAAGAATCATTGAGACCTTAGAAATTGTTATGTTTAAATTTATAATATTATTTAGGTAGTTATTTCAACAATTTATATAGAGGGCATACTAAAAATGAATGATAAAAAGAAAAATTTGGTGTTTAATTTTTATTTTTATACTGTAATACCTATCAAAGATGTACCTATCAAATCGTATACTATTAAATATAAAATTATGTAAATAATGTGTTAAATCTTAATGCGACATACCTTCAATAATATATTCAATATTCATAAAAACAAATAAATATATTAATACTTATAAGTTATAAGACTACAATAGTAATTTAATTACATGAAATATATTTTAAATATGTATAGGTATTGTATACACATGATTAAAATAATGAATTAATATACTTATAAAGTAAACTAATTCAGATCATTGGTAGTATTAAATATTTTTTTCACTTGAAAAAGATTTTTTTTTTCTGGTCTTGTAAAGATAAACTACAAATATTTTATCTAGATAAAGATAGAAATAACCAGATTTTATTTTTCATCTAGATAAAGATAATTTAACAATAATTTTATCTAGATAAAATTATTGTTAAATTGTTTATAACAATTATAATTACACACAATAGGCCAATGATACTACCATTTTTATAACAAACATAATTAAATTATGATGTGCCTTGCTAATGTTTAAATAGATATTATACACACCTATTTAAGGATACCTAACTAATAAATCACTGCTATTAGCTGTTAAGGTAACTTCTTATATTGCGAATAATAATACCTACGTCGTATACTCGTGTGAATTTGG
Source organism: Macrosiphum euphorbiae (assembly GCA_949089665.1). Classification (NCBI taxonomy): domain Eukaryota; kingdom Metazoa; phylum Arthropoda; class Insecta; order Hemiptera; family Aphididae; genus Macrosiphum; species Macrosiphum euphorbiae. The sequence goes on along the minus strand of CARXXK010000003.1, from coordinate 71,865,300 downwards.
CATTTAATATTTAAAAAAAGTACCTACTTAGATAATAATACGGAAATAAACACAATTTTTAATAATATCAATTTTTTTTTAATAGGTACCATAGATAAGTATATAATATGTCTTATACCTAGACTAACATACCGTCTCTGCTCAGAATCGTTTTTCTTATACAATGGTATTATATCATTGAATTCAAATGTAATACCATCCACTATACAGTGACCCACTTGTAACCTACTGTACAGCAGAGCACCTTTTTTATAGATTCGTTTTCCGTAATTACAAACCATCTGTACACTGCTTGTGCACTGTAAATTTAAATTTAACACAACTAAATAGGTACGTTTTCTGCACTTTACACGATCTACGCACTTACTACCAGAACGCACTTCGACTACCGTAACTGAGGGTTTCTTTGCACCAGGCTAGTTGACATTGCACCAAAATAAATTTTTGTGTTTATTTGTTATCACTTATCGCGACTTATAAAATGATATCACTTGATTCTTTTTTTGTTTCCTCACAATATTTACAACCAGCCGTTTCGTATGCAACTTTCAATCATTGATTTACCTCCAAACGGTGTTTAAGTGATAAGCCGCGTTATGAAACACACAAAAACCGTTTCATACAAAATAGGCAGATTTCGTCACAACATACATTTTTAATACTGGTAAGGCATTCAAAATTATATCTTATATGTAGTGCAGATTAAGATTATGTATGATTTTAATCGAGTTGACATTGTTTTATTATGTTAATAAATTTAAATAGTGAAATATATTGAATTTTTTTTTTTTTTTGCTAACTTTAAACCAATAGGTATTTGGTGCAATGTTTTGATTTTTTTTACAATATGTTGTATTGATTTTATATTGTTACATGATACCTACCTACCTATCTAATGTTGTTAGAAGACTCAATTATTGCTTAATAGTTACTCATAAATTGATTTAACTACCTATTTAAAAAAATAATAATTTGATTAGTAAATTCTAACTTTTTTACATTTTATCACATTGTTATTCAAGAAAAACTGTTTTATCCATTATTTTGTTTTTAAATGTTGAAGTATATACCTATAGTCAAATTGTATGAGGATACTTTGCTCCAGCGTTTTATAAACATGAAAATGTAATGCATTTTTGATGTTGGTGCAATGTAACCCTATAGCATAGTTAACTTTGCACCAACTTTTTAAAAAAAAATTGCTTAACCAATTTTTAAGTTAGTCAAATGTTTGTTGCACAAAATCATTCTTTATGTTTATACCTAAAAGACTGTGAAACTTTTGAGTGCATTGTATTATTATTTGGTTTATTATTCACTGTATTAAAAATATTTTATTAATATTGTACCTAACATTGTTTGGATTACTTAATTAATCGCTTCCTTTCAACAAGTCATATAAAGTAATCAGACATACACGGATATAGCACACACTTTGTACGAGTCTAGTTACAGAATAAAAGTAAACTGATATTTTTCATCAAAGTATTAAGTAATAAATACCTTTATTTAAATACCTTAATAATTACATTACCTGCTTATCTTATCGTAATTAGGGCTATTTTAAAATAAAATAAAATTAAACTATACAAATATTTAAATATGTAATCCAATTATAGCAGTTTACTAAACAAAAATTATCACATACTAGAGATATTCAATCTACCTAGTGACCAATACAGTATTATTAAATTATTATTTGAAAACAGACAAAGTAAATTAAACATTTAATTGGGTCTTATTTTATTATATCTAATGGTTATAAATGAAAATACCTATCATTAAACACGAATTATGAATAAATCTAATTTTTGACTTACTCTAACTTGGTCGGTTTTGAAAATAGAAAAAAACTTTTTATACAATAAATGTTTTAAAAAAAATACTCTACCCGAATCTGAAGAAAAAAATGGGATTGCCATTTAAAAAAGAGTAAGTTGTATTGCGCATGCGCTTACCGAGTGAGCTAAAAATATGAAACTGGTCTGAAAATATGTATTTAAGGGCTTTCACCTCCCGAAAACCAAATTTCAATACAAAGTCACCCATCTCAGATATTCAGTGGTACCTCTTAGCGTGATCACACTTATAGGTAGTGTTCGGACTTATCTATAGTATAGCCATCGTAAGAACGCTACTGGGCGGCGACCAAAATTCATCCGATCTCGCGCATTCCCACCACTAAATCTTCCCGAACGCTGGCCGCCGTCAACTCTGGCCGCCGCCACTGTCGCAGCCATCGCTACTGTCGCTGCCACTACTGCCTATTTACGGTGGCGACTAGATGGTAGAGTGGGAGAAACTTGGGTACGAAACTGCGGAGCTCGGTCATTTGGATGCGCGAACGAGTAGCGTTCTTACGATGGCTATACTATAGATAAATATCTAGATATTTTTTTGCTCATCTTTTATCTTATCTAGATAAATAGTTACAAGGTATCTAAACCGGTCATCTTAGATATTTTTTTTACTAATCTAAATAAATTCATCTAGTTAGATTTTCTATTGATAAAAATCGCGGAATTAAACAAACGCATTTTTAATTTTTATTAATTTTAACGGTTTATTTGTTATTTCATTAAAAAATATATCTAGATAAAAAAGTATTTATTTTTATCTTTATCTAGATAAATATGAGTTAAGTTATCTTTTATCTCTATCTAGATACATTTGAGTTGCATTATCTTTATCTTTATCTAGATGCAAAAATACTTATCTAATCCGAACACTGCTTATAGGTATATGTAACATACGATTAAAAGTACATTTTTTAATAACAAAAAAGTACGTTTTGGAAATAGTTCGGTTTGATGTAGTTAATGATTTGTTCCTATTCTTTTAACGTGGGCAGTAGTTCGTTTTGGCGTAAAACTGGAAAAAGTACGTTTTAATTTTCTAAACATCATTTTTATGTATGGAAAAGGTTTGTTTTGGATTAACCAGTAAATTTTACCAGAAAATAGTACGTTTTGATTTATACAGAATTCTGATGACACCAATAGATGTATCGAAATTTTTTTCAATAAGAATAGATACTTAACTCGATTTTGTCAATTTTGGCAATAGTACGTTTTGGATTTCCACCCCTCAAATAGGGCCCAGATTTGCATGTTTTTTAATGGTCCAAAAAGTAGTTAGATAAGCTAAAAATTTGAACTATAGTCAATAGATCCGGAATACAAAGTAATACGGGAAACACCGAAGTGTTTCAAATCCATTTGTTTAAATATTGTTAGTTGGTTTTCCCGGACTATTCCAGTTAAGGAAAAATTATTCGATGTATTAAACGAACAAATAAACAAACAAATCAAAAAATATGATTTAAAATCGTGTAATATAATACAACTATTACAACTAAAATTGATTTTGGTTTTTGGTGCTCTAAAACAAATGACCGTAGGTGGGTATATGAAATTTTGACTGAATGTTTATATTAGGATTTTGTACAAACCATAACATTTCCAAATATTTTGAGCTGTTTACGGAAAATTTCAGTTTCCATTTTTTTTAGTTTTTTCTCTATAAAATATATCAATAACATTTTATTTGTTGGTTAAAAAAGCTTGAAAATTTAATAGAAGGCACATAGTATATTGTTTCAAAGAAAGATGAAAAAAAAATTAAAAATCCATAGTCACAGTTTTCTATTATAAGCATCTAAATTTAGGTTGACTAAAAAATATTGACAAAATACGTAAATATGAAGAAAATTTGCAAATTATTTCTGTTAGAAATTCATGAAAAATTGTATTTTTAAATCTAAGATTTGAAAATGTAATACAAGATTACTCATAAGTTTATCTACCTTTATCTAAAAAAAAAATGTCTACAAGAAAGTCAAATTAAATTTTTGTGAGCGTTTGAAATTCATATTTTTACAACATTTGATATTCATTCGATTTCTCATGTAACGATTTTCTTATTTTGTTGTAATTAAACAAAAAATTACTGTAGATACTTGAAAATTTCACTAAATGTTTATATTAGCATTTTCTTTACACGATAAAATTTTAAAAATAACTTGACGGTTTTTGAGCTGTTTGTGGACATTTTCAGTTTTCAATTTTTTTAGTTTTTTTTTTATAAATATCAATAAAAGTTTATTTGTTTCGTAAAAAAGAGTGAAAATTTAATGATAGGCTCCTGATAAATTGTTAAGATTTTTCGGAAAATCCTTTCTTAGCGCACGTCTACATCATAATAGCTATCTGTATGCCAAATTTCAGCCAGATCTGTCCAATGGTTTGAGCTGTGCGTTGATAGCAGTCAATCAGCTTACTGTTTTATATATACAGATATATATATATATATATATATATATATTATAATATATAATAAAACAACATTACCATGACAATATTTATTTATTTACGGACATGTACGCTTTCGCGTTCGTACGGCCGCCCGTTCGTACGCGCCGCCCGTTCGTACACGCCGCCCGTTCGCTTTTTTTTTTCCTCACTACCGTGCGTAAAGAAGTATAACTTCAAAAAATTTTCTACATTTTTACTTTTTTTTAAATTTTTTCCCTGGTAGGAATTTCCTGTTTTTCTTAAATATAAAATTAGATCTTTGTGTACTTTATAATCATTATAATTTTGTAAAGTTGATTCAATTAAAAGTTTATCTTTTTTGGCCATAGGCTTATGTACATTGTTTTTAATAGAATTAATTATTGTCAAAGTTTGAGCTTGTGTTTCTTTTAAAACTGATATAACTACGTGTGTTGGAGGATATGGGGGCTATAAAACTGACCATTGTACGTCCTGTGAAAGCTCTCTGGCCCATTAGTAGTTCTAAAAAATCATTATAAACACTTAGAGATTTTGTATTAACTGGTAAAATTAAAGTAGGAAGGAACAAGAATTTAATTTAAATTTTTTTAAAATCATACCTTGGATTTACTGAGGGTTCTTGTGCCCAAAGATATGGGGGAAATAATGAATCAGGTGCAATATATGTTGATACTAAATAGTCTGTAAAAACATGACCTTCTTCTAGGTTGGGGCATTCGGCTATTAATGCTAAAAATGCATCTTCAATTTCGTCACTGGGTAAAAACGGTAAGCCAAAAAATAATTTTAGCCATTGACCTAATTCATCATTACAATCTTTGTATGCTTTTCTCAAATTTGAATCTCCATTAATCTGTAGATATTTTATTTTATTAAAAAAAATGTTTCAAAGTCGTAAAGAGTATTAATTTATAAATAAGATTAGATTTTAAATATTACCTTTCTCCACCAAGCTTGGCCGAAATGAAAACGGCATGTTACAATCATCACGTTCGGAAATATTTCTTTTGCAGCTTCATGAGCTCCAGATTCAAAATCCAAATGCAGTTTTTGAACATCGAAAGTTGAATTAAAAAATCGTTGACATAGTTCCAAAAGATGTTTACACATATTCAAATAAGTTTCTTTTGTTTTATTTGCAAGAAAAAAATATACAATAGGCACATAAAAACCATTTGTGTAAGAATGTATGGTATAAAGTTGTAAAAAAAATTTTGGTGCGAAATCAAATGTACCATCTCCAAAAAACTCATTTTGTGTTGTCATAAATTTTAAATTTTCTTTTGTAGCTATACAAACAAATTCGTCATTTTCCGGAACAAAAACAAATTGATCTCCGTTAAATAAACAACAATTATTTTCCACCAGTTTTAGTTGAGAAATTGCTTCGTTTAATGATATGGGAAAAACAGGATACATTTTACGTCGCTTATCGTACATCGTTTTACGCACAGATTGTATATCACTATATATTATGTCAGTCGGCTTATTTTTAATTAATTCATTTCGTATAATTTTTAATGGCCTGGTAGAAATATTATCGTCGGCTTTTCTCTTACAATTCTCTCTCAAGATTTGTCGTTCAATTTTTTGTTGACTATTAACTAAATGTTTATGCTCACCAGTTGACTGATGCAGAGACTTCTTATCTGCAGTTGTTAGAATATTTGCAGTGCAATTTTTGTTTGTACAGATCCATTTAATATACCCATCTGTTTTCTAACAAAACAGTATTTAAAATTATTTACGAGAACCAACTCCTTGCCTTTTTCGGACATAATTATTTGAATTTCCATATTGAAGAGAACGAAACGAAACGATCACGATACGACTGAATTACAAATAATACTGCACGACTATCAGACTATACGAATTGAGCTGGTTTTCCATCAAATTAATAAAGATATAATATTATAGATATTCTACATCGTACCTATCTATCTTATCACCCGGCGTAATAGCAGAAAATCCTTATATTACTATATGATTATTTTTAAAATTATTATTTAAAAATTTGTTATTGGCACCAAATCTGACAACACCACATGATTAAAGGCAGGTTACCGGAAAAGGTCCGTTCGCAATCGTTCCATTCGCAATCGTATATTACACGCTAAACACATCACAGACTATCGCCGGCTGGCCTCACACACAAACATTAATATCTTACTTTATAAGGCAATTTTTTTTCTTATTATTTAAAATATGTTGTTGTGTTTATAATTTTTTTATAAATTAGTTCAACAGCGCGTATCGTATTTTTAATATCTCCTTTGAGTGATCTAAAATTATTTATTGCATTATTGGTATTATATAGGCGTTAATCTCTGTGTTTGAAAAAATCATGTTTCTTATTAATATTATTATTTTATGTTACACCCTAATTACCGCTAATATATTATAAGACTATAACATCCACTATCCATATTCTACCTCTACGTATCTATCATGTGTGCAAAACGCAACTGTGTTCATTGTATTTTTATAAGGTGTAACCCTCAATATTATATTATCATAGACTTAAAAACTCTCTCGTTACCTATAATTTCAACTTAATAATTACGCTGCAACAGCTTAAATAGCTGTCTATTCAAATTATTTGCAATATAATATTATTATATCATTGTCAATTATTTATTATTACTTTAATATAACATATTATAGAGCCAGAGCCAGAGCCCTATTGCATTTTTCTTTTAATCGTACGTATTTTATTAATTGTTCGCCCAAAAAAGACTATACTTAGGTACCTAATTGCAGAGTTCATCTATGGGCTGAATCCCGTATATTTTCATTAATAATTTCTTATTATTCTTTCGTTATAATTCATAGTTTTAATAATAATAATAATAATAATACAGCAACATATTTTATACTAATAAAAACTTCACACAGTAACACAATACATATAAACACATAAACACATTTACCCACTTATACCCACCATGCACTGCACTCGCTGGTTTTGCTAAGCAACCCTGTCCACTACCTTCGAACTACTATTATATATTATATGTATTGTGAGGAGTCTCGGACAGGTTTGAATGGAAGTCGATGAATAGATGAGGATCCTGTTGGTAGTTGGTGTTATAGTGGTTGGTGACATAAAAATAGGATTTTAGTAATCATGTGGATGTTGAATAAAATTAGAGAAATAATAATAATAATAGTAATAACATAGTTATAGTAGTTATAGTTATAGTTTTAGTTATAGGTAAATATAGTTATAGTTATAGATATAGATATAATTATAGTTATAAATATAGTATTAGGAGTGTTGAATTTAAATTAATATCCAGCTATATTTAAAATTACTGTTATTATAATATCATCAATACGTTTTATTAACTATTCCCAGTCCCATCACATGGTTGTTATAAATTCAGGGAGTAAAAGCGGGTAATCCTCCATAAATTGTACCCATTCTCAAATCCCAAACCCAATTTGACCCACTTTTATACCCCATTACTCGTCCCAGCAAATAATTGTACCCGGTTTCGGACGCGAAACCCGCAAACAATTTTACCCGGTTTTGAAAGCAAAACCCATAACCCATAAGCCGCGCCCAACTTAACCCGCCTGTGCACCCCATCCATAAGCCCGCTAACAAATTGTACCCGGTTTCGGACGCGAAACCTGCAAACAATTTTACCCGGTTTTGAAAGCAAAACCCATAACCCACTCTCAATTTAACCCACTTTTGTACCCCATACCCGCCCTATCCGCAAATAATTGTACCCGGTTTCGGACGCGAAACCCGCAAACAATTTTACCCGGTTTTGAAAGCAAAACCCTTAACCCACTCTCAATTTGACCCACTTTTGTATCCCATACCCGCCCTATCCGCAAATAATTGTACCCGGTTTCGGACGCGAAACCCGCAAACAATTTTACCCGGTTTTGAAAGCAAAACCCATAACCCACTCTCAATTTGACCCACTTTTGTACCCCATACCCGCCCTATCCGCAAATAATTGTACCCGGTTTTGAAAGCAAAACCCATAACCCACTCTCAATTTGACCCACTTTTGTACCCCATACCCGCCCTATCCGCAAATAATTGTACCCGGTTTCGGACGCGAAACCCGCAAACAATTTTACCCGGTTTTGAACGCAAGACCCATAACCCGCGCGCAAAATTTTTTACCCGGTTTCTAATATACGAAACCCGAAACATTTTTACTCGTTTTGACTACCTGGACTTATATAATACCATGTGACAAATACAAATTCTCCCAACGCCTGCAGAGCATCGCTTGTCTCTTTTCAGAGGCTGTAACGCACTTAAATTCAACACAAGTAAGCTGGAAATGGGCGAATGCCGTGAGAGTTAAAAATTTAAAGTTAAAACCTATATATTCAACGAATCATTGGGTATTTATTTTATTTTATTATATTTTAAATTAAATTATCTATTCGCGTGAAGTACAGTGTTCGCAATACCAATCTATAATTAATTAATTTTATTGTAGTCGATCGGCGTTCGCGCGTTTTCGCTTACGATGTGGATTAGGCCTACCGGGGATACCACAATAAAAAAAAAACGCGCCACGTGTAATACCTCATGGTGGTGTGGAAACGTACACAAACTTGTCGTACATCATAATCAAAGTTGCGATGATATATATTAAATTACGTATACGGTATTCCTATAATAGCAGGGCGATTATTTTATCGGTAAACACCCGTTTCAAATAATTATTAAATATCAATTCGATAATATTATTCATATCGACATACGACACAGACGAGACGTATTGATATATTTTAAAGCACTACAAAACAATCACAGCTAAAATCACTCTACATTATATCATAAACTTACGAATCGTTCTGATCGATCGAGCATTGATTCAATATTTAAGAATCGTTTATTTTCGTTCTTTTAACTTCTGTAGTATTAACTAAGCGTTTATCCACAGTAATTGTGTACATAAAATATAATATTGTAGGTATTTTAAATGCTTCAAGTTGGTACCCAAGAATAATAATTTTAATTATAACAATAAATATTCCCCTCAAGCAAAATCACTGACATCTTAATCACGCATACCATGTTTTAAGTCTTTAACATGTACTGCTATTATGCTAAGTATTATAGATTGTATATTTATTATAAAAATAAAAAACAAAAAATTATAACAAAATACCTAACTAAAAATGTTATTTTTTGTTTAAATATCTAATTTCGTCCATGTTTTAACTTAAGACATCATCTATAAAAAAACAAACTAGATGTGTTTATATTATGTTTTAAATGTTTTTGTTCTTTTTTTTAACTACTTATAAGAAACCTTGTTTTATTAACGCGCCTTGTGATCCTGGATTTATAAATTTCTAACTCAAAACAATTAGAATATTTTTGTGATTTTGACGAAACTTGTCAAAATTCTGACTTTAGACGCTATCATGCACTCAACCTTACCAACAGTCTACACTTTCCATTGAACAGTACACAGTAGTTAGAGGTTAAATACCTAATTCAAGGTGAATAATAATATTAAATGTATAAGATATTTAAATGTATGATAATATACTGTTGTATTAATTATTGTATAAGCACTGAATACAGACGGCTTTTGTCAAACCGAATATAATATTATTTATATAGAGTCGGAAACACTATTTTTTAATGAGCATCAAATCACTTTCAAATTTATATAAATATTATCACAACTAAAACCCTTCGTAAACTACGAGTAAAAATGGGTAAGTACAAATAATATAAGATCTTTAAAAGCACTATAAAGATGTGATACCTATCATGAATAAATGCTAAGTATATTGTATTTAAGTAAACTTATTTTGTTTCATTAATTTATTTTTTTGGAGAGGAATTATTTAAAATAGTATATAGGTAAATATAAATCTAGGACATACAATTTTAAAATGCTATATTGCAATGGTCTGATTGCCTTTAATATATTCAGCCCCCCCCCCCCCCAAGTCAAAAGTTGAAATTGCTCCTGTGCATAATATATTTTAAATTCATTATTTTCTTTTCTATTATGTATCTAATGGAAAAATACATCCATTAACTTATTATCTACTTTAGCAATGTGCCAATGTCGTAGCGATTCAAATGTCTACGTCTGTTGTTGTCTAATGATTTCTTATTTTTTAAGTAGCTAAGTAGGTAAGTACCTAGCTAGCAGTCATCATATGACCATTGTTCTATGCATATGACTTAAATACTTTATTACCAAATATAAAGAAGATATCAGTTCTAACTTCACTCGTCAACTTATTATAATCATGAGCTATTTATCTTCCAAATTTCAAACCAACCATTTAAAAAATATTGACGTATTCATGATAGCTGTAAGCTGATAATATTGTCAAGGAAGACTTGACTTCAAAATTACCCTATGTATTTATCGGTATTATAATATTTCTAACTATACCAGTGACATCTGCCTTAGCTGAGAGATCATTTTCAAAGCTTAAATTTATAAAAAAATTATTTACGTAACACAAGAATTTCAAGTATACTTTTATACAATAGTGCAAGGCAACAAACTAGGTAAGGCTAAAAACGAGGTTATTTCTATAATATTTTTGAATTTTATTTTGTAAATGTGAATTGTTCATCCCTATTTTGGGGAAATCAGAAGTTACCTACCTATCGTACTAGTTTTTATTTTATTGTCAATAAAGTAATTTATTAAAACAAACACCCCTCCAACCACGACTGGTAGGAATACCAAAACTTGCGGACTTCAAAACTTGAAAAGGTTATAAATTATAATAGGTATCCGAAAAAATATTCAAAAATCGTTTGGGAGCTAAACCGCATTTATTCCACAAAATAGTACCTATAGGTATATTATAAGTCTTTACATTTTAAGAAATAACTTTTTTTTGTGGTGAGGGTGCAAAATAATATGTTGTTCCGAGGCCCAACATTTTCAAACACGGAGCTTTGAGTAGGGAGGAGGCTCCACACATGTAGGTATATTGCGTAATTTTAGTCAATACTGAATTCAGGTTTTGACATTTGGTAAAAACCAAATGTTACATATCAGTTATCATAAGTAATTTATTTTACTATTAGGCATTAGTACTACAATAGGTTAAATTAATTTTTGCCGAAAAAATATAATTTTGTGTATAAAACTATAAAACAGGGGTGGCTAAATCACGGCTCGCGAGCCTCATGCGGCTCTCGTCTCAGTCGTATGCGGCTCGCTGTCTTATTTACAAAAACCAAAATATTTTAATTTTTTTTGTATACATTTATAAAAAAAAAATGTTTTTATTGTATTTATTTAAGGCTATTTTAAGTTTAGATAGAACCGCCGCTGTGGTCCACAGTTTAAGAACCAGTCTGGTCTACGACGTCTATATAATATTGTAATGGGATTACGCAATACCATATATTTTGCTCATAATAACAACCAGGAATGCGACCACACCCAAAAGTGTTTTCGACTACGAATACCACTTTCATAGCCGTGAGGTCCATATCAAGGACGACTGTACACGCGCCGCTCACTTTCAAAGGACGCCGCCACCATATATATAGGGGACAGCGAGACAGCCTGAGTTAGATGTATCCAGAGACGAGAACACCACACGTCTCGCTTAAGCCGCCCAGCCATTTCACACGACTTACACGGAGATTATCAACTTCAGAACGAACTACAAATTCACTACAATCAACACTATTATTCTGCTTGTTTTGCCTGGTTTAATATATTACATTTGATTATCATACTAATTTGACTATTATTATTTATCAAGTACACCAGCTTTTGGATCCCTGAAGGGCCGCATGTAACACTGGCGCAGTCGGTAGGATTCCAAAAGGAGGCAACCATCAAAGGCTACTGTCAACAACGAAGAATTGATCACTCTTTGGCGAAGACAACTCCAGGAGGAACCAACAAAAAAAAACAAATAAGTCACATTGCAGTACCAACAAATCCATTAGCAGCATCATCAACGGCAACATGTCATCATCAGCCATGAACGCAGCATTATTGTGAGTGAATAGTTATTTAAATTTGTTACATAGACGTATGCAACATAATTAAGACATATTAAGATAAATCTAGGTAGTTGATTATAAGTGTAATGGTGTAAACCGTTTTAAATTTTATTGAGGGCATATTTTATTGATTATTATTGAAGTTTATTGAATTATTGAGGGCATATTGATTATTTGAAGTTTTATTATTGAGGGCATATTTTTATTGAAGTTATTATTGATTATTATTGAAGTTTATTGATTTATTGAGGGCATTTTTATTATTGAAGTATTATTGAAGTTTATTGAATTTATTAGAGGGCATATTATTGAAGTTATTATTGTATTTATAGGGCATTATTGAATTTTATTGAGTATTATTATGATTATTAACGTATTAAATAGGTGGTTAAGTTAATTTATGGACAAAGAAGATACATCTCCCTTGAACGTAGCTAATTCATTGTATGACACTAGTGTAGTAGAAGAAGCCCAGTTAGAAGCCCAGTTATTAGCCCAGAGAGAAGCCCAAGCCCAGTTTGAAGCCCAGCAGAAAGCCCAGTTGAATATTATAGTAGATACCCAGTTAGGAGATAGCACAAGTAAAACCCCAAGTCCACAATTAGGAGTAGTCACACGTAGCAAAGTCACAGATAGTTTTGAACATCAGTCGTTAGATTTTATATCTAAATCACGCAATAAAAAAATGGCAGTAACCATAAAATTAGAAGACGCTTTTAAATTAATTCCAGTATGCACAGGGATAGACGATATTTACCAATTCATAAATGCATGTGATATGGCAGTAGGTTTAGTTGACGCAACTAGCGCACCAATATTAGTAAAATATATCACTACGCGATTAACGGGTAGAGCACTAGAAATGATTAAATATAAAAACGTAACAAAATGGCAATTTATAAAAGCATATTTAACAGACGCATTCGAAGTAACAACCAATGCATCGTCGTTACAACTTCAATTAAATTCGATTAGAATGAATCACAATGAGGATGTGAACGATTATTGCCATAGAGTAGAAAAACTATATTACCAGTTATGTACCGTAAGTACATTAGGCAAAGAACCTGCAGAAGCAAAAATTATACATGAAACATTAAGGGACCAAACTCTAGCAATATTTATTAAAGGATTAGTAGAACCGATTAGAACGATAGTAAAATCTCGTAATGCTAAAACTCTTGAAATCGCGAAACAAATCGCTATGTCAGAACAGGTAGAATTAAGATTAGAACAGGAAAATAGGAATCATTATTCGAGTAGTTATACGCAAAACAATAATCAACGTAGATCGAATTATGAAAATAGGAACAACAGGAACGTAAGACCAAATAACTTTGTAAGGCCGAATAATTTTGCGCAAAATAATAATCCACGAGCAAACAATTTCTCTCAACCAATTAATAGACCACCAATAAAATGTTATAACTGCAATGGAAATCATTTTGCATCACAATGTAGAAATAATTCGAGACCTAACTACGCGAGCAACGGAAATAACAACCGTCCACCTAATAGAAATAATTTTACGCAACCGCCAACAAATTATAATGCACAACCAGTTACGTGTTCATATTGCAATAAAATCGGTCATAACGTAGATTCATGTTACAAAAAGAGAAACGACGAAAGTAGAAATAATTCGGGAAACGCCAACGTGTCGAACGAGGTACGCGGTACTCGCACGATAAACCAGATTATCGCGGAACAACCGACGAACGAATATTTCACATATTCGCAAAACTAGAAAATAATCATATAACATTCGATTCTAATGCCGCAAAAACAAATAAATTACACTTAATGATAGATACAGGTAGTCAGGTAAATATTCTCAAAATAAATTGCTTACGCGAAGAACTAGAAGTAGACGAAACGCAAAAAATAAATCTACGCGGTATAAATGAATGTCTTACAAAAACCATAGGGAAAATATCAATATTAATTAAATTAAATAGCGAAAACATTAAAACAGAATTTCATATCGTAAGTGCACGATTTCCAATACCCAAGGACGGAATATTAGGAAACGATTTCTTGTCGAAAAATAACGCAATAGTCGATGTAGCAAACAACAAATTAATTATTCAAACGACCTCGCATGCGCTAACAAATTTCAAGGAGACCGACAAAACCAGTTTTATTAAATTAAATCCGCGGACTGAAACTATTGTAGGAATACAGATAGCTGACCCACTCATAGAAAGCAAAGAAATATTTATACATAAGCAAGAACTAGTAAAAGACGTATATTGCAGTAGTACAGTATCAATCGTTAATAATGGTAGGGCAATAGTTAGCATGTTAAATATCTCGGAAGAAACGAAAAATATATCTGAATTTGATTTAAATAAAATACTCTTTGATACTGAATACGAAATATATAATGTAGAATCGACAAATGACCATAAAGAACGAATAGAACGTTTGAAACAAGTAATAATAACTGACCACATGGACGACATTGAAAAACAATCTATTTACGAAATATGCGAACGATATAATAACATATTTCATTTGGAAGGGGATGTTTTAACATTTACCAATGTCGGTACACATTCTATTAAGTTAAAAAAGGATCAGCCACCTATCTATCGTAGACCTTATAGATTACCACACGCACAACAGGAGGAAATAAATTCACAAATTCAAAAAATGGAAGAAAATGGAATTATCGAGAAATCGAGAAGTCCATGGAATTCCCCACTATTATTAGTACAAAAGAAAATGGACAATTCAGGAAAACAAAAGTTTAGAGTAGTAGTAGACTTTAGGGCACTAAACGAAGCTACTATAAATGAATTTCACCCTTTACCAAATATTACAGAAATACTAGATCAACTAGGAAATAGTCAATTATTCTCTCTATTAGATTTATCGAGTGGTTTTTACCAAATTTTGATGGAAGAAGACTCACGAGAGTTAACAGCCTTTTCGACTAACCAAGGTCACTGGCATTTCAAACGAATGATACAGGGAATGAAAACGAGTCCCGGAACCTTCCAAAGAGTTATGAATTCAGCTCTGGCAGGTTTAATAGGAATAAAATGCTTAGTATATTTAGACGATATAATAGTATATGGAAAAAATTTATATGATCATAACGAAAAATTAATAGAAGTTTTCGAGCGTTTACGAATAAGCAACTTAAAATTACAACCAGATAAATGCAACTTCTTAAAAAGAGAATGTGTATATCTAGGACACGTTATTACGAAAGACGGAATAAAACCCGACGAACGTAAATTAAAAGCAGTAGTGGAATTTCCAATACCAATAACCGTAAAAAACATTAAATCATTTTTAGGATTAAGTGGTTATTATAGGAAATTCATAAATTCATATAGCGCAATAGCAAAACCACTAACTAATTTATTAAAGAAAGACACGAGTTTCGTATGGAGTAACGAATGTCAAAAGTCATTCGATACCTTGAAAGCAGCGTTATGCTCAGAACCAGTTTTAAAATATCCGGATTTCACAAAGACCTTCTTATTAACTACAGACGCGAGTAATAAAGCACTCGGAGCTATTTTATCTCAAGGAGAAATAGGTAAAGATTTGCCAATATGTTATGCGTCGCGCACATTAAATAAAAGCGAAAGCAACTATTCAACAACAGAATTAGAATGTCTTGCAATAATATTCGGAGTTAAACAGTTTCGACCATATTTATACGGTAGGAAGTTTATAATACTTAGTGACCATCGTCCATTAACGTGGCTCTTTAATTTGAAAAATCCATTATCGAAGTTAGCTAGATGGAGAATACAATTAGAGGAGTACGATTACGAAATACGATACAAACCCGGAGTTTTAAATTCAAATGTAGATGCACTCACACGCATGTACTCTATACAGGAAATAAAAAACGAATCATATGAAAATTTTCTCGAAAAATTAGAAACACAAATTATAACAAATAGTAATGTAAAAGAAACTATAGGCACAGTAATAGATTCACCAAAAGAATATAATATAGTGTCAGAAATTGCCAAGCAATATAATTTCAGAACAGGAATAAATTATCAATTAAAAAAACAATTTGGAAACGGTATAATATTACCGACTAGTAAAGTAATAGGGGACACGCCATATTTCAAACATGAAAACCGGTTTATAATATTCTTAGTAACAAAAAACAAAGAACGCCAAAGGGCAACTTACGAAAATATATATATATCGTTAATAAATTTAAAATTATTTTGTAAGGAGAACAATTTGAATAAATTAGCCATGGGCAAGCTAGGCGATCACGATGATTTAGAATGGAAAAAAATAAGGTCAATGTTGCGATACATATTTCGCGAAACAAATATAGAAATAATTATATGTGCAAATGTAGAATATAGTGAAGAAGAAAAAGCAGTCATTTTATCACAATTTCACGACTCAAAACTAGGCGGACATTTAGGTGTGAATAAAACTACTAAACGTATAAAAAAACAATTTATATGGAGGGGAATGAAAGAAGATGTTAAAAAATATATAAGGAATTGTACGTCATGTCAGGTTAATAAGGTATCAAATCGACACATAAAACAACCAATGGCTATTACATCCACCTCGTCTAAACCATTCGAAAAAATATTTATGGATATAGTAGGGCCCTTGCCGATTACACTATCCAATAATGTATACATTTTAACGATGGAGGACGATTTGACACGTTACACTTTAGGAATTCCACTTCCTGACCAGAAGGCAAATACTGTTGCGGAAGCCTTTGTTACACACTTCGTTTGTGTACACGGCATACCAGAAACAATACTCACGGATCAAGGAACTAATTTCCTCTCGAAAACGTTTGCAAATGTTTGTAAAATATTAAAGATAGAAAAGGTTAACACAAGTCCATTCAGACCGCAGGGTAACCCCGTAGAACGCGCTCATAGGACCTTAGCCGAGTACTTAAGACATTATGTAGATAAGAATTTAAATAATTGGGACCATTTACTACCCTTTGCATTCTTTGTATATAATTCAACGGTACATACTTCTACTAATTTTCAACCATACGCATTAGTCTATGGACGTACGTTGGAGGTACCGATTAGATTAAAAGCCGAACCTGAACCACGTTACAATTATGATGATTATATATTCGATCTAAAAGAAAATATGCAAATTTCGCATAAAATAGCTAGAGATCATTTAATTAAAAATAAAATAAAAAGTAAAGAACGTTATGATAAAAATGAAAATCCACAAGAACTACACGTTAATGATTTAATATTATTAAAAGATAATAATCATAGAACGAAACTCGATCCAATCTGGCTAGGACCATACGAGGTCACAGCAGTTATAGGGAACGAGAATGTAGCTATACAGCGAGGCCGCAAGGTCATCACTGTACATAGAAATAACGTAAAAAAATATTATAATGACGCACAAGTCGATTAAAAAAAAATAGCAATAATAAAAAATAATAGTAATAAGTATATAGCAAACATTAAGTTAGAATAATTATGTTAATTTTAGGAATAGAAACAGAACATTCATTTTGAAACTGGAAGAAGAAATAGTAAATGGAAACCACGATACAACCAATTTAGGCATAGAAAAATTTCCGAAATGTTTTATAGAACACATAACTATAGCAAATAATAAATTAACCGAACCGTACACCGAAGCGGATATAAGTGAGATCACACGTAACATAAAGGGGTTTCTGTATGTTATGACAGGAAATAGAATAGAAAATCTGGAAAAAATTAATTGTCAGGACCTAATTGAATTTATCGACGTTATACCAGAGCCAGAGGACCTACTTTATTACAAAAACTTATTCTCAGAAAATAATTAATAACTAATGTAATAAAACGGATTCAGATATAGATAAAAAACTAATTTATTAAACAAAAATATACATGATAGTTAACATCATGAAAATAAATTTAATTTAATAAACAAGTTTTTTTTATTATTATTCGGATTCGTCTTCCTCATCGTCCGAAATTAATATTCTTGACACAATATGTTGCGGCAAAGGAGTAAAACCCTCCGGCCACTCAATCTCCATAATTATGTCCGGCCCTCGAGCTAATAAAGATAATAAAAAATAATTAAATAAATTCTTAAGCAAAACAAAAAAAAATATATATATACGCACGGTTTCGAATAACGTAAATCCGAGTCCGGGTTTCATCAGGATCCATGTTCTCTTTGTATAATAAATCTAATCAAAAAAATATACAATAGAAATAATAGCAAAAAAAAAAATAATAAATACGATAAAAAAAAATAAATAAATTTAAATTTTAGGGACAGACAAAGGAAATTCATTGAGGAACTAAAAATGGCAATCGAACAAGAAATACACGAAACATATACTATAGGACCGGAACACACACCGAGGTGTCTAATAGGACATATTAATACAGCAAATAATTTTATGGAGGAACCATTTGGTACTCTCGAAATAACAAAAATTACGCAAATTTTAACACTAATTATGTACGATTTATCATCAGATTCGGTAACACCCACAAATACCTTATGTAAACGGTTAATAGACTATATGAAACTGTTACATGATGCTAGAGATATTTTAGATTATGTAAGATGGTATTAATTTTATAAGATTATAATAAGATAGCTAGTTTAATATAAATATACTTTGTACTTTTAGATTGGTGATGGTGACGAGTTTTCTAGTCAACATTATTGAATCTGACGAAATAAATACATCAGAGTACTTTTCGTATACGCCTTATGGAGTTGGCAGGGGTATACAATATGAAGGGTTGGGGCCAGTTAGATTAATAGGGGCTCAATACAATCTTGTAATGTTTTACTCATTAAAAGAATATAATACGAAATATGAACTATTGGGGGAAAAAATTAAAAATATAACAAATTTATGTACTGACCAAAAACATCAAGATTTATGTGGGAAATATCAATTAGTAATTACAGACTTATATAACGAAATAACTAAACAGAAAGAACGTACATATATGTCGCTAGGAAGTACTATGGAGGACATTAAAAACAGCAGAAAGAAAAGGGGATTAATAAACATAATAGGTAACACCATGCATACGTTATTTGGCATATGTGATGACAAGTGTACTAAGAAAACACAAGAAGCTATACAAAAAACGGAAGAATCAGGAACTAATATATTACACATAATGGCAGCTCAAACTACTGTAGTAAAATCAACAATAAGAAGTATTGGTAACACAATAAATCAAACCGAACAATTATACAATAATATTACGGAAAAGGAACAAAAACTAAACGAAAAAATGTCAAAAATACAAAACAAAACAAATGATATATTAGACTTACTAATGAAAAATGAAATACATAATTTATATACAATAATTATTAATCAATATTCCTACGAAACAGAAATATTGGGACAAATTGTAACTGCCGCTAGAGAAGGTATGATACATCCAAGTCTTATGACACCGCAAGAACTAGCATCAACATTAAAAGCAATAGAACAAAATATAAAGAAAATATACAGTATTCCGATGGGAACAAAGAGATATGAAATAAATGAATTTCAAAAAATTACAAAAATAAAAATCTACTATTCAAACGACAGATTAGTATTCGATATAGTAATACCACTGATTATTGACACTGAACTTACATTATACAGATTAACACCAGTACCAATGCGTCATAACCAAGATAATTCTAGTGGATGGTACATGATGGACATTACTTATAATAATATTGCTGTAACCAAAGGCTATAAAAGGTTTACTACATACACAGATCAACAATTAAACGAATGTAAAGAAACATCAATATACAAAATATGTAATACACCACAACCTATACAGGACAACAATGAACGCCAACCATGCGAAGTACAAAACTTTATAAAAGCTGACACGTATGCTAATCCTGAGTTATGTACAGTAAAGAAAATAAATTTAAAAAGAAGCATATACCAAAAATTAAAAAGGAAAAATACATGGATTCACGCAGGAAAAGAGACTTTAACAATAAGTTGCGCCAATTTAATAGACTCATTTATAATACAAACAAATGAAGCAGGAGAAATATCTATAAACGACATTAGTTGTCAAGTATTTGCACGGGACGCAGTATTAACTGCCACGGAGGAAATCCAAATTACAAAATATAAAGACTTTACACCTGTAACTAACATGAGTAATATTTTAGAAAAAATACCCGAACATATACACAAATTCGAAACAGATGAAAAATGGGAAAAGGGACTAGCTATGCAATTCACAGATTTACACGATGCATCCAAATCTTTAGACGAAGTACAACAAATGATTAACCAAGAACTTTCAAGAGAACAAAATCAAAAGCATCAATTTGTACACAGTAATTTACTATATGTAACAATAATACTGGCAGTAATATCTATTATACTAATAATAGCGATTTACATAATGATAAAATGCAAGTATATCAGGTCCACAGAAGTCATGGAATTTCCCGGCAGAATAGTTAGATATAGGGCACCCAATAGAAATGACTACATACGAAATTATGAAGAGACACCCTTTACTCCACCCCCTTCACCAAGATAATAAAATAAATTAACTAATAAAATAAATAATAACAATAAATAAAAAAAAAAAATAATAAAATATTAATAATATAGAAATAATAATAATTAAAATAGAGGTAAACAATTAATTTAATAATTAAATAAGAGCTAGGTATATGTAAACTATTAAAGAAATACTATATATATGATTATGTTTCAGGAAACAATCAAGAAGGATTTCGAAATAAATATAATAAAATATATAAACATGAGCGAACCCACACCAATGCCTGAGCCTAATGTTTTTTATAAGGAACTAAGGGATAGGTTAATAAATGATACACATGATCAATTGGTACTAAGGAACACAATATATGTACGTTGTTTTAAACAACACGTAATAGACGCAAATAACAATATGCAAATACCTTTTAACGAAACTGAACTTGAAAATGTTATGGGTCCGTTAACAGCCTTCTTTTGCACTAGATGTAACCGCGAACCAGCCTATAATTCAATGTGTTTAAAAATCGCAGAAATATTAGATCAATATTATATTCAACACCAAATTTACAGTGAAGAACATATTCAATAAATAAATTAAACAAAAAAAAATATAAATAAAAATAATAATAAAATATAATACGTGCATAAAGAAATAATACGTAAAATAATATTCTATAATTTAAATAAAATAATATTACGTGCATAAAAAATATAATAATATATACATATACGTAAATAATATTTTAAATAATACTTATATAACAATAACTTTTAACTATTTCAGAAATTAAGAAGAAAACAAAAAAAATATATATAAAAACAAACGTAAAAATTTTAAGTACAAAATGGGTGAGAACATACCACCTGTAGCACGAACCGTTCGAATGCAACTACAAACATTTGAATTTCTCAGAGAGTTAAAAAACGAATTAATTGAATCAACCAATCATACACAAATAATGCGAGGGGAAGTGATCAGATTACATTGCTTCCCAGAACATATAAGAAGGGCAAATAGTAATATGACCATACCTTTCAGGCCGAATTTCTTAGCACGGGTCATGATCCATGTTAATGATTTTGTACGCACAGTTATCTTAAGACCAAATCATAATCGACCAATGTGTGTAGAGTTGGGTTTACTTATAGAACAACTAATCCGAAGACGCGACATAATTGAAACGATTTTCGAAGAATAACCTCAGGAAACATATATCATATATCAAATATCATATATCATGTATCATATATCATATATCATATACATAGCAATAAATACTAAAAAACCAATTTAAGTTTTTTTTATAAAAAAAATAATTATTTTATTTTAGCTCACAGGTACGCTTTTTTATAATGGATTTCGAGTTCTTTACCGTCAGTAAGAACGAAACGATACTGGTATCCGGCGCGATATCGAATAGTTTAGAAAAATACCAACCCAAGAAATTGGAGGGGAGTCCTCTTATACTTACAAAGGATGATAAGTTAAGAAGATTCCGCCGATGCGACCTAAAGAAAACAGTGCAGAATATCAAACGAGTATTCCGAGGGAAAAAGGCAAGAGTGATTGAACCATTGCTGGAACAGTTATACAACAGTATAAATCGCCAGGGGGGATCAACCTTGTCTACGGTATACTTGCAAAGATATTTGCATATAAACGATAGGGAGCCGCTAATAGTATTTTGGAACGGAACGTCAGATATCACGATAATTAAGCGTTTAAGATTAACAGGAATTTTAGCATATTTAAATATATCGGCAATTAGCGTTAGGAATAATGACGAATTTGTATTAGAATTATCAAACCTAGAGACTAAGGAAGTTTTATATTCAGGTTATTTAGGTAAATTAAATAAAAATGGTAGAATGTTAGGACTATCAGAAGCTCATGAACTAGCATGCGATATTAATCATAATATTACACATTGTCACGATCCAGTTGCAGACGTAATTTTAACGAAATGCCTATTCAATTACATAGTAACAAAGATAAAGCCTATTAAATTATATAAATTAGCAAAAAAATATAAAAGGAATTTTAAGGCAAATAAATAATAATTATTAGTTAATAAATAAATATAACACAAAATAAATTAAATAAACAAATACATAAATTAACATTTATTATATATTTTAGATTCATTGAGGAGCTAAAAACAATTTTAAAAACAGAAGTACATATTTATAACGTTAAAGAAAATAAATTACAATCCGTATGCTTTAATTGGCATATATTAAAGGCAAACAAGAAAATAAATAACCACTACGATCATAGAACTTTAAATAAAATAACTAGAAGCCTTGAACTTTTCATAAACGATCATTGTAATGGAGAATGCAAACAATTAGTAAAAATAATAGAAAACACTAGAGATCCAACTTACATGATGAATTATCTTGAATAGAACCATAGTTGCATATGTCTGGGACAAATTTAACAATTATTCACATAAATTAGTATATAGGTGGAAGATAAATATTATTATTATATAAAAAGGGGAAATATTTAAATTGTATACTTACGTAACGCTTATAATGTTATAATTTCAGGTACCTATATTATTTTATTATTAATCATTTTTATTAACACTAATTGTTTAATTAAATAATGTATTAATTTATTTTACTAACCACAATTAAAATTGTAAACAATAATAATAATAATGATGACATTAAAAATTGTAAAATGCTCACATTATTGTAATCAAATGTAATACTATAATCAAATTGTTAACTGCATACAAAATTTAAAATGTCAAAGTAAACAATGTAATTCAGCCATTGTAAACTATTAATTAACGATGTTAAAGATTCTTAACCCTTAAAGGTTAACAATCTTTTTTTTGGTAGGGAGGTGTAATGGGATTACGCAATACCATATATTTTGCTCATAATAACAACCAGGAATGCGACCACACCCAAAAGTGTTTTCGACTACGAATACCACTTTCATAGCCGTGAGGTCCATATCAAGGACGACTGTACACGCGCCGCTCACTTTCAAAGGACGCCGCCACCATATATATAGGGGACAGCGAGACAGCCTGAGTTAGATGTATCCAGAGACGAGAACACCACACGTCTCGCTTAAGCCGCCCAGCCATTTCACACGACTTACACGGAGATTATCAACTTCAGAACGAACTACAAATTCACTACAATCAACACTATTATTCTGCTTGTTTTGCCTGGTTTAATATATTACATTTGATTATCATACTAATTTGACTATTATTATTTATCAAGTACACCAGCTTTTGGATCCCTGAAGGGCCGCATGTAACAATATTATCTTCGGCGATGCAAATAAAGTTCAGTGCATACCTAAAATATTGCGTTTTTTTTTACTTATCGATCAATAATTCGCCTCATCAACAAAATATGTTACTACCTAGTGTATATGGAAGTGTGTGTGTGTTTTTTTTATTTCAATTTTTATTTGCTTATTATATGTTAAATGTATATTAAAATATTAGTTTATAGAGTTCTGAATGTTTTAACTAATCGCATTGTGTACACAACAGAAATCATCGTCATAATTCACAGCGTGTGCGGATTCGATCGTCAGACCACTTGTGGATCGATGGACGGGTCAGCGCAGTACCTAATTTTCGTAAACTGCACAATGTGGTGTACTATGGTGTTTTTTCACAATATCGAAAACAATAGTTTTTATTATTATTATTTTAGACTCTTAGCCGGACGATGAATTTATTGATTTTACAATGATGTGTACGATGTACATTGTACATATATGGTGCATGACAATATCTTGCACTTATACTTTGATGAGGACAAAACGTTCAATATAATATTTTTTTTAGGTTTGGTATCCAAAAAGTTATTGGTTAATATTCTTCATAGGTCCCACATTACCACGATCATGTTCATCAATCGTTTTTCTCTTGTAATAAATAAAATCGTACCTACTGTTTAATACAAAAAATATAAAAACAACATTTTACTGTATAAAAAATATAATTTTATTACTGGATAATTTATAGATAATATAACAATTTTACTATATAAATTATAATAATAATTTGAATTAAGTAATAAATAATATCAAGTATAAATATAATATCATTTTTAAACACCGTGGTTCATAATTTTGAAAAAAAATAAACAAAAAACATTAGAGGTGTGAGATAAATGATAATTCAATAATATTATAAATGATATATATTTAACGAGTGCTTTAAAATTTTGAAACATTTATGCCGAAAATAATTAATAAGCAATATAAAGAAAAATAGGAAAAATAGGAAAAATGCTCGCAATGCGGCAACAAAACAGAAACAATAATATTAACAACAAAAAAAGGTGCTCAACGTGGCAAAAAAACTGTAATAATAATATTAAAAAAAAAAATGAAAAATGTGCTCAATGTGGCAAATAAATTACAGTAAACAGTGATATTAACACAAATAATTAAAAGGTGCTCAAAGTGGCAAAAAACATGAATAATGATATAACCAAAAATTAAAATGTAAAAAAATATAAAAGGTGCTCAAAAGTGTGGCAGAATAAATTACAATCAATTGTAAGGAAAAAAAAGACATCAGTCAAGGCGAGGCGAAGGGGGGGGGGCGGTACGTGATGGCTAGTGGGTGGTGCAGAAGATGGTCACCTCCACAACGTTCTTGCGGCCGGTCCTGCGGGGGGACAAGAGTCGCGGGCGCGTTTCCTCGAGGAAGCGAAGACGACTACGGAAGCGGATGGAACCCGACCACGACGGCTGCGAGAGCGGCGATGACGGTCGGCGACGGTTGGCTAGTGAGCGATGACGTGCGCTATAGGTGCCGAAGACGACTGATGCGAAGGGCGAAGACGGTCACCAAAGAAGCTCGTCGGAGCGAGCGACGAAGACTAAAATATTATTATCATACAGTCCCTAGCCACCGTACGAAAATAATAATTAAAGTCGTCCGTCACTCCCCGGCCGACGTGCGCTCTGCGGTTTCCGTCGACACCGTCGCGAGTCGTCTTCGCGGTGCAACGCTGCAGCACTCGTACCGCAAGTGCAGGTACCACCGGCACAGCTAGCCAGCTCGTCGTGTCGTCGTCATCGTCGCTCCCGGACCGAAGCGGCCGGGGCCCGCCACTCTTCCAGAGGGTCTCCGGACGTCCGCGATCCCGTGTCCCTGCCGCCGGTGGCCGGAGAACGTGTGACGGTGACCTTCTGCCGATCACCCCGGAAGTGCACTTTCACGTACCTCACATACCTCGATCCCCACATCGCTTCGTCTTGACTGCTGCCCTCGACCGAGGCGTCGGACGCTTTTCAGCAACCCAGGAAAATAACCGCTCGTCCGGCCCGTTTCACTCCTCTCCACGCGGCGGCCGCCAATCGCCTGACCCGCCCGCGTGAAGAGACTGCAGCTTGTGTTGCCGGTTCGTTGATCTCCGCCCCATCCTCGGTCGGAGCTTCTTCGTCCAAGACGACCTCAAAGTCTCCACTGGTGGCTATCTTCTCCTCCTCCTTCTCTTCCTCTTGCTCCTCGCACCGCAGTACAACGTTTCCGTCTCCGGGCTGTACGTGCGGCGCGGCGGACAACGATTCGGACACAAGGTGCACCATTGCGTCGAACAAATGATCTACGATGGCGACCATCCGTCTGTCTCGGCATTCCACTTTAACGGTGTCGGTTTCCAGTGTTGTATTATGGTGTCCAAATTCCATTGCCATGATGTCCCTTAGAACCGAGTGGACGGTCGCCTCTATTTGGCTTGAGTCCGAAACCACTGCCGCTATTATCTCTTCCATCACCTCCTCGACGATCTATATATATAAAAATGGAGACAAAAAATTCGAAATTGCATCAGTTGAGAACGGCTGGGCCGATTTTGCTCAAATTTTTTTTAAATGATAGAGAATGTCGGGGAGCGGGTTTATAGCATAAATTATGGACCTAACTCATGTGAGTTAGAGATTTAGAAACAAAAACTGAGTTACACCGGTGGCGCCCTCTAGCAGATAACAAATAAAAATAAAAATATAATATAAATAATAATAATAATTGAAAGTGTTTGTAAGCAAACTCCTCCTAAACGGCTTCACCGATTTTGATGAAATTTTTTGTGTGTGCTTGATTGCGCCCTTGAATGGTTTAGATTCATAATCGGACCCGGTAGGCCTATTTCGGGGAGGTGCTCAAACGGGAATGTTGAGATTTACGGTGGATATTTTTGTTTATAAATGGTTGCCATGGGTTTTAAAGCTATTATAATAATAATTATTCGTTGCCGCCATTCGTTAACACCATACACCGAATGTTAAATAACTAAATAACGAATTGAACAAAGTTTGAGACATATAGAATTTGTACATTTAACGGGAAACGAAGTGCACGGGATCAGCTAGTATATATATATAAATGGAGCGTGAAAAATTGTCATTACCTCATCAATCGAGAACGGCTGCTCCGATTTGACTCAAATTTTTGTAAGATGTTCGTAATCGCCAGTAGAAGGTTTTTAAGAAAGTACATCTTAAGAAAATCCACCGGAAAAGTAGGAAATCTGGATGTAAAAAATACAACAGTGGCGCAACAGTATATTATATATTGGTTGCTATATGGTTAATCGGGCATGTTTGTTGATTTGTATTATTATTTTTTGTCAATATATAATATAATATATATGTATATATAAATTAATGTTTGTGTGTAGATAGACCTCTGGGAAGAAGACAGGCTATAATTTAAACATTTAAACATGTTTCAATTTGGTTTTTTTTTATCCATCTGATATTAGTGTAACGTGCCAACCACGTCAACTCAAGTTTGATTGTATTTCGAAGCAAAATAACAAGTTGATGATATAATGATAGTTTATTTGTATTTATTTAACACGAAAATATTCTAAGTCCAATTAATTAAATTGTAAAATTATGGTAAAACGGGTTGTGACTTCGTATCGACTTGTGGCTGTCCTGCTATAGTGCTCGCGCGTCGTCTTGGCTGGTGTTCGTCTGATGGACACTTGTCCATCGACGTATTTCGTCGGTTTTCCTATTAGATCCCTCCTATGGCATTTTTAGTATAAAAAATGGTACATAGCTGCGTACACCTGACGTCATTTCGGCGTCCTCTACGAAATAATGTTAATTGGGATTATATGTTTTCAAAGTTATCTATTTTTGTTATTTACGGCTTTTTCGTATTTCCTAGAATATGGATAATGCGCGCGTTCTATACTCTTATCGATGTGGCCGCCCGGACGTTTATATTATTACTATTATTGGGTTACGTGCCCTCTGCAGCATTTATATTTGTTATTGAATATAATATATTATATTATAAGAGCATTATACTCAATACAGCATAATATAATATAATATTTTATATATTATTACTATTATAATATGTACGTAGTCACAGCCCGTTACATTAGTACGGTTAGGTTAGGATTTTGTATTATTTGATTATATTAATCCACCATAGGTTAGGTTACAACAACTCGTAAAAAAAAAAATTACAAACAAAAAAACTCTCCTAACCTGTTAGTATTTAATATTTTTAATATAATAATTTAATTTGCGATGAATTGTGTCGATTATAACCTATAATATTTGATTCGATAGTGCATGACAAATAATATAAATTACATTTTTTTTCTTAGCATTCCTATACGTAGGTACTTGTAGTATGACGTGCACATATTTAATAAACCAAAATTAAAAATATATTGACCGTTTATATGACGTATTCAGTGGCGTATTTTATGTAGCAAATAGTATATTAATATAAATTAAAACAAAAATATTGTTTAATGCATTTAACGGGTTGAGCGCCATGTGAATTTTTATAGTTTTTCCAATGTTACCGCGTGACAAAAATGTCAAATATTGGTGAATTTTCGTATGCATTGCCATGAGAAGCACATTTTGCAGGGTCTCACTAATATTATAGTTTTATTAAATGATACACAATATTAGTTCTCATTTATCGGTTTTTTATATCATTACATTTATGATTTTCATATTATGCATTATATTTTGATACTAATAGCTCATACCTTATTATATTATTATTTCTGAGACATATATAATTATATAATCACAAAAAATCAGAAATAAATTTAATTTTATATTTCATGGCAATAGAAAATTATAAAATCATTGTAGTCAGTCATCAAACTCTAGTTGAGATCCAAAACTGAATGTCATTACTCATTTGGCCCTCTACTAATTTAAAATTTAAAATAGATAGGTATAGGTACATTAATGACATTAATGACATTTCAACAAAATAATTTGATTTTAAAATTGTTATAAATATATAAAAAAAAATTTAACACAAATTACAGTAATTATTACAACTTTCTCTTTAAACCACAGTAGTGGTATTCTATAATTTGAAACGGTGAGTTCCTTTGCCTACCTATATATAAACGTTCAATATTTAACAACTACACCGCTGACCGCGCGTTAAAGTCACCTAGTCACACGCTCCGCGTTCTGTCAATATGCACTTATCCGACACTCGCGAAATCGCAAAAGTTCAAAATATTATTTTATTATATCGTGCATATATATAATATGACGTGCAACGTTATTTATGTCTGAAAATACACGTGTAACGGGTATGAATATTATAATGTCGAACCTATATGTATTTTAAGCGTCATTCCGCGGCGCCCGTCCAATCGCGGGCGTACCTATACAATATGTATTTATTTACACGTTTGTTTGCACAAGGGATGTGTATAAAAACCCCACTACCTACCTACTATGTATGATAACAATAATATGACGTTCGGTCCTCCGTCGCGCAATAAGTCCCCGGAAGGCATTTGGCCCAGAGTTCTGGCTCTACTAGGTACGATGGGCAGAATATAATAAGGACGATCACAGTGATGTATACAGCAATTACACGTAGCTGCAGGTATATACAACGGGGTCGAGGGTGCACGCTCGTTTTACCATTTACCTCGCACCGTACACAGCACAGCTTATAATTTATATATTGTATAATATACTCGTCCACATAAAACATAATATTATCATTACTGAGCGCCGAGCGGACAGTAGTTGTTGTCTAGTACCTGTATCATTGTAATGAATGTATTTGATTTGAATTCAAAGAAAAAATGATTTTGAGCGGAGAAAATGTGTCATCCTATCATCATACATGTATCGATAATCAAAATTAATAATTAAAAACGGTTGAGTATCAAATATCGTAGTAAACAATTTAAAATCAAACGCTCATAAAAATTGACGATAGGTAGATACTGTTCGATAAACTTTTTTCGTCGATAAAAGTAGAAAAACTTGTCGGGAATCAAAATTTCTAACCGAAACATAATTAAAATTATTTGCAATTTTGTAAGTTTAACATTATATATGTTTACTAATTAGGAATTATTTATATTTATAATATATTTTTTATGTCGGAATATAATTGAGAATAAAATCCATAAGTGTCATCTCAATTGGTGGTTTATTCATTAAAATTGTTCATGTTTTCTTTTTATATAGATCATACTCTTATTGTGAATGCTGGTCCATGCGCTGGTATATATTGCGTATAAATAATAAAAAATAAAAATAAAAATGTATAAAATAGTGCAAATAACAAAGCGTTCTATAATGTATATTTTTACCTGACCATACAAAGTGTCCGCGTTATAGATTTTAAACAATAGATTGAGTGGGTACTGTACACAATTACTGTTTACCATATTTCATTATTTGTTTATAGTTTGTGTATTTAAAAGTTAGAATATAATAATTTATTATTAATAAATAAATATATGTCCTTAATTAATTAATATAGCCGACTCCTAGGTATATTTAGAAAATATAATGTAATATACTATCATAATACAAATTAATCTAATACTGGAAAAATAATTGTATTTATCAGGTATTCAAGACAGTAAGTTAACTGTGAAAATAAGAATTATAAATTTAAAAGTCACCCTACAGTATATAACTAACTGTTTATTTAACCTTAATAATAAATAATAATTAATGATTTGGTTATTAACCTTTATTTCTCAGTAATCACTAATCAACAGAAATCAACGTACTTTTTTTTTGAAAAAAAAATATAATAATCTTACATATTTTATCAGAATAGTAATTGTTTATTCGAATAAAACATAATTACAGTATACTCTTATTCCGGAGAAAAACATTAATAACTCTCAGCAAAAAATGTATAAATAACAAATTGTAATTAATAAATAAAGAAAAAGACAATAAATTACTTAAAATATTATGATTATATGAATGAGTAAAGAAAAAATTAAAAATGTAAAAAGTTTTTACTTTAAATTATAATAGAACAAACAGGCTATTTACTTAGATGTATATCAAATGTCATGTACATTCAATAAGTTTTTAAAATAAAAAAAAATTGATTGATATACATCATATTATTTACAATTAATATTAAAGTGTCCATATAGCTTTTAAATATACATAATTTTTTTATCGTTATTTAAAAAATATACAGTATATACACGTGTAAACTATAAGCAACTATAAACAATGATAATATAGTATTGAAGAAAAATAATGGTTTACAATCTATGTTGACGTTTTTGAAAACTGGAATACTTTGTACCAAAATCGATAAACACACAGTGCTTCCACAAAAAAAATCCTCTTACCCGTTGAGTTTTAATGACAAATAAGCCTTCTTTCTGACAAACGACGACTGCAGTATTTTCGGACGAATGCACCCGTCGCAAAAAATATAAACGCAGAGTGAGTCTTTCTCCTGCTGCAGATGGTCCCGCCACTTCTATTATAATATTGTATTGTATATTATGTGTATAATATGTCTGTATAACGTTCTGCACACTAGACGTGAGTCCAAAGTCGTAAAATTATTGTGTGGGTGCTCGACTCGTACTCGTACAAATCGAATGATCATCGCCATTCACCCACATCCGCCTCCAACAGCAGATGACTATGGACGTGAGGCCGAACGGCGACGATATCAGATAGTTGCGGTACATGCCACCGTCGTCGACCAAAAATCTTGAGGGCCAGGAACATCGTGACGGTGAGCGTGATAGTGTTGACCGCGTTGGCTACATGGACCGGGTGTTGGACGGAAACAGCTCGCAGTTGATTGTGGACAGCAGCGAGCCAAGTCCGATTATGTGCACAGCCACCCGTAATCGGTGACGTCGTATCCGGTGCAAGTATACTAGGGTTAGCCACCCACTGTCCATGGAACACACTTCAGAGGTTCTTCAAGATGTAAATATACTAAAAAAAAATATATATTTAAGAACAACTTCAAATCGTTATTTCTTGTTGTCAGGAAAAACTAACTTGGCCATCAGCTGCAGGTGAACATAGTGAACTCGATGGTTTGTTTGGTGGTGACCATCTCAACTGATCTGGGTCAATATGAATTTGTTTTAATCTAATTTTTCTATTTAGATAAATGTCTACAGCGTCCCAGTCTATACATATTGTCGTTTCTTTATAGACTTCCACAACCATGTTGAGCGACTGGAAAGTGTCTATAATATCTTCTCTCAGTAAACCTAAATTAAAATTTGTATTAATGTTATGATTGTCTCACAAAATTCTGATTAAAAAGTTTCAAATCAAATGTTTTTAAATTACCAGTTTCACCGCTAACATCATTAATGCATATTTTGTCAATGTCTCTGTGTTTATCTAAATATTCAAGAATAACACATTTCCAATATGCATTGTATGTAATTTTACCCAAGCCGGAAAGGGGTTTTTCCGGAGTTCCTGGTTGTTTTTCAATTTTGGATAGGAGATAACCTGAAAAAATAAACTAGAAGTGATATATGCTAAAACGCATAGGGCCATGTAGTTTTCACTTACTGAATTCGATGAGAATTCGTCCATACCCTTGTCTTCGATACTGTGGCATGATGACGATACAAGCTACATTAAAATTTTCTTCATTTTCTTCATTTTGTTTTAGTTTCGAAAAGTAACCAACCAAATGACAGCCCTTAACATTTTTAATTGAACATTATTACAATACAATTACGGTAGACAACTATAAAAAAAAATAAAAATTGAATTACCGTCTTGGGACGGTAGACAGAATTGAAAACTTCTACTAATACATTTTGACTATTGGATTGTACTAAAATTTAAATTTATATAATGGGTGGACTTATAATTGGGCGCAGACACACACACAAAAACACACATACACATAAATATATATAATGTATAGAATTAAGATAATTTGGATTGACAGCGTTACATATTTTGTTAGTGTCACTCAATAATTCTTTTACGCGTTTAGTCACATGATTCGAGTGGAGGGCAGACCCTGCCAAGAGGAGTTTTCACTTCGAAAATTACAATTTAAAATGTATTTATATAGGTACACTTACAAAACCGTCGTTTTTCGTCACAATATAACATAAGAACTGTTCAACGCCATTGTCCAGAGTTTTTAGGCGCAAAAATAGTTGTCCCAATCGACATAGTGTTTGGCAATACCTTTTGTTTACTTTTCCATCAACCTGTTTGAAAAAATAAATAAAAAATTGTATAGGTAGTTTATCTATTATGAATTGTTTCGTAAAATTAATTTACTTCAAAAATGCTTAAATCTCCACTTTGGTAGATTTCTGTCCCCGGCGGTGTTCTCCAATAACAGTGTCGCATATGTCTTTCCAAAATCGATTGACATTTGGTGTGTTTTAAACAAAATTCACAAAATATTAATTTAGCAGCATTCTCCTCCTGCGGGAATGTACGAGAATAACATGTCTCCACTTCAAATTTTCCAAATTGTATTACAGCCGGATATCGTACTGGAGTTCGAATTGTACTCTACATTGTCAATTATAGAAATATAAGACGTCATCATGTTATATTAAAAAAAAGTAAAAATTTAAATTTTACATTCTTTTCCAGTGTTCTACTCCTCTTACATATTTCGATATCATCGTTCACAACTCTAGATGGTAAATCTGATGCCACAGGCCCGATCATATTTTCCAGAACTAAAATTGAATTTAATATTTATTACTAACTACTAAGACTGGTTGGTAAGCCAAAAAAGGTAAGTACAGCATAATAAAACAGAATGAAAACATTTACATTTTTAATATATAACCCAAATTTTCTCTGTGCGGCCCAGTTTTCATATGTATTTATGAAATGAAATAAAATAAAATAAATAAATAAATAATTATTATTATTCTGTAAATTAAAACCATGATTTAATAAATCCACATAATATTATTGACGAGCATTGAATACTGCCACATAACATAATATAAATTATCAAAAGATGTGTCTAAAAGAGCAATGACGTTTTAGGTATATATATTATACGTTTACTGCCTATGTGTATTTTTATTTTGTATGGTTTTGCTTATAAATAATATAAAATAACCGATTTATGATATACCTACACTTATTTGAGACGTGTTTATATGTTATCGCTAAAAATATGGCTATTAAATTATTGAAATCATAAAAGTGTAACTTAAATATCATTCACTAGTACATATCATACGTAAATATCATTCACTGGTTATTCAATAGTCGTAATTGATTCAAAATTGGTATTTATTTATTTTTAATTTTCCATTCGTAATCTGCTCTCTGAGTAGCTAGGTACTGAAGGTACTTGGTATCTATACACACTATGTTTGATTAATACACTCAAAAGAACATAAATATAAACATACAACATGCAATGGATCAAAATTAAACACACCAGATCATATCCCGTTCACACTCAGTGCATTAAGTGCAGCACTTTGCTTAAAGAATTTGGATTTCTCCTCGGAGATATAGAAGTGGCCCACCTGCCCACCGTACACTAGCTCTAATTGGACGATGTGTTGGGGAGGGGGTGGCGAAAATTAAGGAGGGACATTACCGTCTTCCCCAACATCACGTTGATACGTTGAACCAGCAATGGAAAGTTTTTCATGCTTTTCCTGTTAAAATTACAGTATAATATATCGATAAATACATACTGAAAGAAATAATAATTTATCTTTATTACTTTTTTAAATGTCCTGGCGCCACCATCAGTTTGTACCCTTTTCCTTTTTATCCCTGCAGCTCTAGGCAGTGGACAGGGGACATTACTGCCTTTCTCGAAATCGTGTATATACATCTTTCTTTTAATGGGCGGTTTTCCATACTTTCCCTGTAAAAATTACGATATATTAATGAATACTAAAAGAAATATTAATTGACCTTTATTACTTTTTTTACGTAAGGAGCCGAAGTGACATTACCGTCTTCCGGCACATCGAGTGCGTACATCGATCCTTTGATGGGTGGTTTTCCATACTTTCCCTGTAAAAATTACGATGTATTAATAAACACCGAATGATATAATAATTGTCCTCTGTTACTTTTTTAAACTTTTTTTCGCTATCCTCGGGTGGTACACTTTTTCTAGTGTTTGAGACATTAAAATTTTCAACCGTTTGAACAATAGTTGTCTTGTCATTACTATTTGACACATTATCGTTCGGCATGATGTCTAGATATGATATTGGCAATGCAGTTATTAAGAAGTGAAAGAAGGGCTGTTTTGATTTTTGTAGAATTAACAAAATTGACGGTCTGTCAGATTATGTATGATATATCAATTACTAAGTATATTTTATGATTTTATTGTGGTTAATGTAAATTATTTAATTATTGGAC
The DNA here is from genome assembly GCA_949089665.1 of Macrosiphum euphorbiae. Lineage (NCBI taxonomy): Eukaryota > Metazoa > Arthropoda > Insecta > Hemiptera > Aphididae > Macrosiphum > Macrosiphum euphorbiae. The sequence goes on along the minus strand of CARXXK010000003.1, from coordinate 71,829,868 downwards.
ATTATAGTGGTAATACAGTAGGTAAAATTAATTTTTGGTGAAAATTTGCATTTTAAAATGTTATTGTGTATATACAATTTAATAATATACTTAAAAAGTTTCAAGTACTCGCGAATAATATAATATTTAATTACAACAAAATAAGTTACAACTAGAGCGCGTATTTAAAGCATTAAAAATCAAAAAAAATAAGAGCTAAAAAATCTTAAATATGCATAAATATACGCACTAAAATGTTAAAATGTGCATTAAAGATAAAAATGATGCATAAAAAATTTAGCAAAAAAATTTATTTTTTGAAAGTTTAATTAAAACAATATATTTAAAATCGAGGAACACTACTACAAATACTTTTCTTCATTTTTTTTTTTTTTTGAAATAATGTCAATGGTCAATAATGGTCATAATTGATATTTTCTTATCGTGGTATACCTACGTTTTTTATTTCACTGATTATTGATCTAAGATCATCTTGGTGAAAACCGAATATATCTACAAGTATTTTAGGTATCTATTAATTTATTTTGATATTAATCGAAACAATAAAAGTATAATATTTTTTTCGTATATTACAACTGTAGATATTTCAAAAATGTCTAATAAAGCATCGAAATATGCACTAAAAGATGAAATGTGTAATTTAAATTGTAAAATAAGCCCTTAAATAGAAAAAACTTTGCACTAAAAATTTCAATTTTTGAAACTGTAATGCCTTCCTTAAGCCATGAAACAAATTGAGTGCTCACTTAGCATATCTTATACAAATACAATCAACAAGAACAAAGATGCAAATGCATATAAATCTGAGTTCTAGTATTAAAACTATAATATCCTTATTCTTCGTTTAAATATCTAATTTCGTCCAAATTTAAACTTAAAATGTATATAACTAAAAAACTGTATTATGTAAATATATTTTTTAAATTTGTTGGTAGCAGTGTGAACTATTTATGAGAATACTTGTTTTAAATTTACAATCTTTAGCTATAAACATTGAACATTTTATACATTTTTAACTACAAAATAAATTGTTAATTTTCAAGATTTTGTAAAATGGTGTGAACGTCAAGACTTTAAAATTGTATAAAAAAAAAAACCATACCTATGAATCTTCTTTACTGCTATTATATGAACCTTGTGTTATATTTTCGAGCAAACGAAAAAATTGTGTTTACATTTATAGAAAAAAAAGAACTAAACAAATTGAAAATTCAATATATCTATAAATAACTCGAAACGAGCCTACATATTTCGAAAATTGTATGGTGTATACAAAATTACAAAATGTTAATATAAGACATATAAGACAATAAGTATAGACATTCTCGTTTTTAAAAAAAATTTAGAAAACTACTGGGAATTTTAAATTTTGATCTTCCAAATGCACCAACCAGATTCACTTTTGCACCAGAGATGATACCTATACGTACAGATTATAAGTTGAACATGGAAGAATTATTTTGAATACATTTATCTATTGGTTATATTCGATGATATATTTACTTATCTAGGTACATTTTATTTAATTCATATTAATTTTTCATAAATAATATTCATTATTTTTTAAATTATTCTATCCAATTATTAGTATAGGTAAATAAGTAAATTAGTTATTTAAATATAATAAAAATTAGTTTTATCTACCGTATTACTTATATGCCTGGTCTGTATCTAGAAATCTCGATAAATATATATATAATTATTTGTATCTTATCTAAATTAAATGTTTTTTTGTATCTATTCTCAACACTGCGTACACCATGAAAAATCAATACAATCATCGCTCTGGTTAGGCTCTAAAATAGTGAAGCACTGATATCGTCCGTATAGTTTAGGTATAGACTATAGGTATAGGTATATTTCGTTATTATGTCTTTGGGTGGTTGACGTGTAAATTACTTACCAATTACATGATGGATGTCGAGTGCGGATTTTGAGGTTCGAGACAATTTTCTATTATGATGGTCATCATCTTCATAAGATGATCTCCTTCGCTTGTAGTCATGTAAGGTCTTGTTGGTAGTTACAGTTACGTTCTTGCCGGTATTTGCAAGGTCCTTAAACAAGTCCAGATTGATTTTCATTAATATAGTGTCTTCGACTTTCAGACATATTTTTTCTTATACTCCATGATGTATAATATATAATATTATGTGTATATAGTGTATAGAATATCATAATTTAAAATAAAATTTAAGTTTGCATACACGATAAACATCTACGTATTTAGAAGAAAAATTGTGTTGGAAATATTGTAAATCGTAACTACGAGAAAAATTTACCTTTTCAGTAGAAGTAGACGACCCCGCTTTCTTCAGGGTGTTCCTAATGCCATATTTGTATTTAAGTTTTCCATATTCTCCATTGTTGCTGTTTTCCGATGCGTTTGTTTTGTCCATTGAATCAAGTCGGTTTGGTTTTTTGAGGTTCTCCATATGATTCCCACGAGTATGCATGATATAAAAGTCGCACTGCGGCAGTGCAGCGTACTGCAGTGAAGGCTGCCAAAATAGGCTACTGTGGAAGGTTGCCTGGTCTTCCACAGGGTCCTCGTAGACACGTTTCACTGACCTCCGTGCCAAGTACTCCCCCTTTACGAGTTGGGGGTTAAGGGTTTTTTTATCATGGTTTTTCTTCCACTAGGGCATTCGCTCAGCGGGAGCAGGCTGCCTCCGACCTTACCAGCCCTCTCTCCTATCACTTATTCAGAGAAAGAGCCAGCTCAGAATTTTTTATCGTGGTGTTCCTTCCACTAGGGCTTTGCTAGCGCTAGCAGGCTACCTCCAACCTGCCGACCCCAGCTGCTTAAGGCAAGGGCGGCTCTTGAAGCTCCGACTTCAACCGGTTAAGGTCACAGCCGGGTTGGGACCGCTTGGTAAGACCTAACTAAAGGCCCGCAAGCTCCCCCACCACATCAAGGTGGGTCCCGAAGGGGGAGATAATGTTATTTATTTGTAAATACGTTACACAAAAATAATAAATTTTCTTTTGCTTCATCTGGGATTTCTAAGTTTTCGAGAACAAAGTTTGAAAGGATGTTTAAAACATCGGTGGTAGCTGAAATTGTTTCGATAATCTATTAATTATTCATTGTGATATGTATTCAATTAAAATCTATATATTTCCTTGTTATAATGAAAGTATAGTCAATAATTATACTTATGCTGTGCATTAATGAGTATAAAAGTTAAAGTTGAGTTAAACATTTCGTTTCTTAAAGGTTTTGAGTTTTTGTCGATTTTAATATTAAAAAATATTATGATAAATATATATATTATTATATTTCTTAATATTTTAATAAATATATGATTAACTATTCTTTATAGTACTTACGCCCACCCCTCCCCACACTTCACAGAATACGAATCCTGACCCTGGTTGTTACAATACCTGGTTGTGATGAATTTAAAAAAATTAATATGTACTGAACTAATATTGCCTTTAGGTACCAAAAACAATAATAACGATATTTGAATGAATTAAATTATTAAATTATCGTAAATATAAAAACATTATTATACATGTGGGTGCGTTAAATCGCTAAGTATATTATAATATTCATCAATTTATTTTATGTTCTATTGCAGAAACTATAATGTACATGCTTATTAGTTATTTTTAATTCATCACAGTAGGTACATTGAATCGTTAATTAATACAATATTCATCAATTTCTCTTATGTTCAATTGAAATATATCGTCAGCATAACAATTAATATTTCCTGACATTTTAAGATAAATACAATATTTATGTAAATATAAGAAATAAAAAGGATCCTACGACGACTGATCCTTGAGTATACATTTCTTCAATTTTAACTACTTTCGATGTATTTGAAAGATAATAATATGATGTAAGCACATCTAGATAAATACTACGAATACCACACAATATTTTAATTTTCTTTTTAATAAGAAGCGTTTTTTAAATCTGAAATAATCCGTATTCACCTAACTTATTACTGTCATTGTCAATACCTACTAGAATAATACAATTTGAAGCTAATAACAGTGCACATATTTTGTTGATTTATTTTCCCGAAATCCAAATTGGTTAATAAGAAAAAAGTTATGTATATTCAAAAAACCAACCAAACATTGTTTTAAACATTTTTCAAATATTTTGGATATGGAAAGAGATGGAAACAGATAGGTCTATAATAAGTACAATGATCACTTTTTAGTTCATATTTTTCATAATTTTACATTTACCCATTTTTTGCTATTTTAAGGGCTTATTTTAAGGGCTTATTTCACACTTCAGTGCATATTTCGATGGGTTTTTAGACATTTTTGAAATATATAAAATTGTAAAATAAGAAAATAATATTATAATTTTATTGTTTTGATTAATATCAAAATAAATTAATAGATATTATACTTTTAGGTATACACGGTTTTATCAAAGATGACATTAGATCAATAATCGTTGAAATATAAAACGTATATCAAAATAAGAAAATATCGACTACGACCATTGACCATTATTGACATTATTTCAGAACAAAAATGAAGAAAAGAATTTAATTTAATGTTCAATAATTTGAAACAAATTATTTTAATTAAATTTTCAAAAAATACCATTTATTGCTAATTTTTAATTTTTGTGCATATTTAAACATTTTTGTGCATATATTTATGCATTTTTCAGATTTTTTAGCGCCTATTTTGTTGGTTTTTAATTCATATAATTTCGCTAAATATATAAAATCACTGTCGCAGAATTTAATAATTTCGTTATTATTCTTACCTACGACTTCATTGATATTCGACAGTTTTCTAATATAATATGGTCGCATCATCTCAATCATAATGTGATCGGTTTCGCTTGCAGTCCATTTTAGAGAATACTATATTATTATAAATTATAAAGAGACGTGAAATTCCAAAAATAAAAATTGGTTTTTACCTATAATTAATTAGTGTAACACAATCACTGGATATATAGATATAAAATATAATAAAATAGGTACATATTGATTTTTTAGGTAAACTAAATAGTTATAATATTTGTTTATTATTCAACGTCGATATAGATACTGCCGACCTGTCAAGTAGTATCCGTGGTTTAAATGTTTATTTCTTTTCAGCCAGCTACTATCAGTCAGGTTTCTTATTATATTTTTTTTTACGCAGATTCAAGCTTATAACAAGCATCGCAATATTTTAACTTCAGCAAATTACATTTGACTGAATTTTTATACATTTGCTTTATATTATACTATATTAATACATTGATATATTATAATGTCTTATTATATGCGTTGTACAATAATGATTTAGGGTATAAATGTATAATAAGCATATTATTATAAATTATGTTTAAGTTTGTGTGTTACTCGGTGATTTGAGTGAATATTTCACCCATTTACAACACTAATATGCAATCTTCACATCATAATCTATATAAATAAAAATGGAGCGTGAAAAATGGTCGTTACCTCATGAATCGAGAACGGCTGGTCCGATTTGGCTCAAATTTTTTTTAAGATGTTCGTAATTGCCGGGAGAAGGTTAATAAGAAAGAAAATTTTAGGAAAATAAATCGGAAAAGTAGGATATCTAGAAAACAGTTTATTATAATTTATATTTTTTACTATTGGTTAATTGGGTATGTTTGTTGTATTGATTTGTGTTATTGTTTTTTGTCAATATATATGTATATATATATATATATATGTATGAGATACTATTATATATGAGTAAATTAATGTTTGTGTGTAGATTAGAACTCAGGGAAGAAGAACAGTTAATTTAAATATGGTTATTGGTTAAATTTGGTTTTTTTTTATTCAACCGATATTAGTATGGTTAGGATTTTCAATTTTGTATTAACTGATTATATATATCCACCATAGGTGGAATACGACAAACTTGGTCCAACTTTGATACAATGTAAAATAAAATGATCTTGCAATCTATTTGAAAAATAATATGAATTAAACACATCTTGAGCAATACCAATAATACCACATTAATATTTTAATATTTTTTTATGTAAAGAATTTTTTTAATCTAAATACAAACCAATTAAATAGCTTGTTATTTTCATTGTCAATATCTACTAGAATGAATAAAATTCGAAGCTAATAACAGTGCAAATGTTGTTGATTTATTTTTCCAAAATCCAAATTGGTTTGTAGTAAAAATGTATGTATTTTCAAAAAATCAATCAAACGATGTTCTAATCGTTTTTCAAATATTTTGGATTATGGAAAGAGATAGAAGGATATAGCCATATATGTCTATAATTTGTACAATGATCAATATCGCCGGATTTAAGAATTTTGTTATTAGTCTTACCTACTACTTCCTCAATATTCGACAGTTTTCTGATATATGATCATCACCTCCATCATAATGTGATCGCTTTAAGATTGTAGATTATTCTGGAGATACTATATAAATCGACTCGAAATTCCAAAAAAAAAATTGTTAAATATAGTGCACACTGTTTTTTTTTAGCTAAATTAATAATTAAATTTGTTTATTATTCAGCGTCGATATACCGACCTGCTAGTATCCATGGTTATCTCGTTTGAATGTTTATTTATTTTCAGCCAGCAACAATCAGTTACGTACCTTTTTTTTTTTATTATTATATTATTTTTATTTTTTACGAAGATTCACGTTTATAACAATTAATATCTTTTCACTTTGACTGATTTTTTGTGCATTTGCGTTAAATTATACTATATGTTATTACGTGAATATATAGTTATGATGTTTTAATGTTTTATCATTTGCATTGTACAATAGTTTAGGGTATAATAACTAATAATCATATAAATTATGTTTCAGTTTTTTTGTACCTCAGTTATTTGAGCAAATATGTCACCCATTGACAACACTCCTATGTAATCTTCGCATCATAATATGATATGATGTAGGTACATAGAAATTGTAATGAAGCATTTAAAAAATAAACATTAATTAATATAGTACATGTTTTACTTATTAATTTGAGGTTTAAAAATTCTATCATTATTATTGTTTTGCTATATGTATTAGGCAGGTAATGATTTTATTTGTTGAACTTATCAATTTCTGATAGTATTAATATTTTTTTGTTATTAGTTTGGTATGTTTTATACCTCCTACAGTAGGTATTGTAACTTAAAAGGTGAAACGATTTATGGATTTGATTGCATATTTAAATATTTGTCAATTCTAGCTCTTTCAACTTCTATAGTTCTATGCCCTAAATCCTAATGATTACCTATACCAGGGATGGACAAATCCATGCTACTAGAGGGCCAATTTTGAATGTGCATAAATATAATACCAATAGAAAGATGTTTTGCGTTAGCAATACTGACAATTTAATCAGAAATAACAAGTAGGTAGGTACGTAAAGCAGATGTTTAAGAAATTATCACTTTATTTTCAAATCTCCAATCTAGGAGATGCTCATCAATATAATATAGAAAAATTAATCGCTTTTAGTTAGTCTCGCTAAAACTCAAGAACGGCTGGTCCGATTTTCCTCAAATTTTTTTTAAGATGTTCGTAATTACCAGAAGAAGGTTGATACGAAAGAAAATTTTATTTCAGGAAAATTCAACTGAAAAGTAGGAAATCTGGATGTAAAAAATACAACAGTGGCGCAACAGTGTATTATATATTGTTTTCTATTGGTTAATCGGGCATGTTGGTTGATTTGTATTATTATTTTTTGTCAATATATATATATAAATGAATATTTGTTTGTAGACGAAATCTCTGGGCAGAATACAGGCTATTTTAAAAATGATTAAATTTGGTTTTTTTTTATTCATCTGATATTAGTACGGTTAATGGTTAGGTAAGGTTAGGATTTAGTATTTATTGATTATATTAATCCACCATAGGTTAAATACAACAAACTTGGTATAACTTTTATACTTTAGAGTTAGATCATATACTATTACGTACAAACATCACGGGGTAACTACTAAATAGTTATAATAATGGATTCACATTAGACTTAATGGTTTGCATATCTACAAATTGTATCTCATAATTTTAGTTCACAGTTGAAAATATTATAATTATTATAATATCATAATAACATAATATTCATTATTCATACACCTTTTTTGATTATTACTTATTACAATTGTCTATCATTATTTTTTACGTAATAGTTACTTGCCATTGCAGTTTGTATCATTTGTTCGAATATTGTTATTTTTATTTTTATTTTTATTATATTTTTGGCATATGCTTATTTAATAAGGGTAATTATTATTATTATAAAATTATGATTATTTGTTTAATAATAATCTGTATATTATATTAATTGTATAGTGTAAATATACTGTTACTTGATTTTTTTCACTGGCCTCAGAGTTCACATTAACTCAATTCTACCCGATTTTTGTCACTGCAGGCGGAGTTTACATGAACCTAATTTTACCTTTTTTTACTTCCCGGCGGAGTTTACACTAAAAAAAGTTCTCGTGGTGGACTTTTAATGTGCCCATTTCAATTTTTGTCAATTTTAGCTCATCTGACATCTATGATCTATTACATCTATTAGGTACATCTATTACCTACCTACGAATTACGATCGGAACTCCAACACCGCACATACATTATGGTGTATATAAGTGGCACAACCCCTCGAAAACAAATCCTTGATGCACCACTGGTTGTGTTGTATTTAAAAAACAAAAGTTTAGCACTAATATCGAGTATTAGACCTAGTATTATAGGTATGTAGGTACTAGGTAGGTATATTTTTATATTCCGGTATTATATAGCGGTTGATTCTTTATACGACTTGCAGAGTACCTAGTTATTCTCTATAGTCTATTTAATATTAATTTAACTAGGAACTAACAACAGAAAAAATGCAATAGATAATATTAAACAAATAAATAAAAAATATATTTTTTTCATTTTCTATTTTATTTTTATAGTTTATAGGACTCGCACTCCTAGAACAAGACTGCCACAACTCAAAATTCATGAATTTTGAGTTATGACTACTTTTGGATAGAGAAAAATAAGCTCTTTTAAATGCAAGAACGCCACATTCAATATCATTTTTCATTTAGCCACTATAGAGATGTGTCTGTATTGAATTATTTAAATATTGGTTAATTTTCAATGCAAGAGAGCCATATTTACTTTATGGCAGTATACTTATTTTTATTTATCCAAATTATCACTGAAGTCAAAATTCAAGACTGCCTTATTTCGACTTGTGGCGTTCTTGCACTGAATAAAAACTAATTATCGTGTAATATGTTGAGTGCAAAACAGCAATATTTAGAGTTGTGGCAGTATTGCATTTTATAATTTGTGATAGTGCAGCCACAACACGAATTATGACTCTATTGTATTTATAAATAGAATAGCTTTTCGTTTTGCGCCAAATTCTCATATAGTCGCATCTCAAAATATGGCAGTCTTGCATTTACTTAAAAAATTGTAAATGGCCACAAGTCTAAATTTTTGGGTTTAAGAGTGAATTTCAAAATATTTGAAAAATTAATATTGTAAAGTATGGTTGTAAGTATTTAAGTGTTAAATTTGAAACGCATAAGTAAAAAATTCATTAAAATATCTTAAGTCCAAACTTCAAATTGATTTTTCTCAAAACTATAAATTTTGAGTTGTGACAGTCTTGTTCTAGGAGTGCGAGGTAGGCATAGTACCTATATAGTATTATCATAACTACTAAGTTATTTCAAGAATTCAATATACTTATGTACAGTAAAAAAAATAGTAAAAGCTTATTATTACTCATAAAGAAATCTCTGTGTTAACTGTTATTTTACTTATATCGACTTTTCTTTTTTTTAAAACTTTAATTTGTTTATTTAACATTGGCTTTCCTAACGATTTACCTAAGCATTAACTAATGGATGAAAATATGAAATATTGGAACAAATTCAGTTTAATTTCTAAGTAATTTTTTTTTCAAAATTTGAATTTTTACATCCTTAACATATGTATTAGTCGAATCGGAAATTACATATTATCAAACTCACTTTTTATTTTATTGTTGGGTTATAAAGTAATTTAATTTGAAAAAAACCATGGGATTATGGAAACTCACGGATTTCAAAAAGCTATAAATTTTAAACTAAGTAAGACCGAATATTTCGATGGCACCATTATTGTTCTTAATTCATTGAAATAGGTACGTAGATTTCCCGAAAAAAATTTAAAAATCGCTTGGCAGCTAAAATGCATTTATGCCACAAAAAAGTAGTTATACCTTAGGTACATTTTAATAAATAACTTATTTTTAAGGCAGTATGGAGGTAAATCGGCAAAATATGACGTGTACAATATTCACTTACCTTTGACATTGCCAGCTTTCACGATTTTTCTGATCACCGTTCCCCATAGTCGATTTTGCGTTTACGCTTGCAGTCCATTCCGTAGGCGTGATATTGCAAAATGTACAATAATTGTATATATTAATATATTATATCGACTTAAAGTTACAAGAATCTATTTGGAATTTCAAACAAATTTAAACTAAATTAATAATATTATACATTTTGTGTATTCTTCCGTCGAAACCAAACAGTCGGCGGTATCTCCATGGTTACATGTATGAACGTTTTGTTTCATTTTCAACCACCGAAAAAAGAATTTATAAAAAACATATTTGGTTATGTGAATATTTAATTTCTTATGGACGCCGTGTGTATATAATAATATTAAAATAAAAGCGTTTAAGTGGATGTCGCTCTGTTGTACAGTAGGCTACAAATGGGTGACTGTACAATAATAGATTGTATGACATTTGAATTCAATAATATAATATCATTGCATACGAAAAACTATTCTGAGCGGAGACGGGTTGTCAGTCTCAATATTTTATATTGTAAAAAACCCTAAATAGTCACAATTTTTTATTAATTTATATGGTGATACAAAGCGTTAGAAATTAGGATCCAGTTTTTTGTGATTTCTTGGTGGGTATTCCCGTTGCATTAAATAACTATCCAGAAAATCGAAAAACGTCCTCTCTAAAGTACCATCTTGATCCAATTTTCTAAAAAATAAGATACCATATTTTTGTTGAATCGAATCATTCCTTCTGGTAGAAATTTTGTTCACAGGATAAAAAATAATAAATAAACACAATTGTAAAACCACTAGATTCCTCGAACTGCTCAGAATCTAAAAATATAGTTAATTATAGGTAGGTACATCATAAATTAATATTAATGATTTCGCTTATTGATGATTTACATAATCAAATTTAACTATAAAAATAACATTATCATAATAGGTATACAATTTTTTTTAAATACATTACTAGAGTAAAGTTAAATATACATAAATTTAAAAAATAAAATTTTTTAGGTAAACAACTGTTGTATAATATAATATAATATAATATTAGATGAATAGCTGTGTTGTAGATATAAATCGGTGGGTTGGGGAGGGGCTGATGGGATTTTTAATAAAAAAAATAATTATATGCAAATTAAACTATATATAGCTATTATAGATGTTAAATGTATAATGTATAATAATACATTTAACAATTAGAACAAAATAAGTATACATATGTTTAAAAAAAATTAGGTTGGTAATTAACTAATAAGTATTAATAATTATAAAATATTTGTAACTACATCATAAAACAAAGTAAAATAAATGTAAATAATATATAAACATGAATAGTTATTGAAAAATATAAATAAACTAATACAGAAAGTAAGTATAATGAAAACAAATCGATTATGCTCTAGCCCCTAAGTTCTGAAGAAATTTGTTTAATTAAGGTGAATATGACTTGTCATACTTTGTATGAATATAAAAAAAAAAAAAAGGTTTGTAAAAATAGCCACACCAACTCTTGGATTTGGGCAGATATTCAACATTGAAAACATGGTAAATTTCGAAATATACATAAAATATTTTTAAAATTGTATTTTATGAATGCATTAAATAATATCAAAATTTGTTTCGGATCAAATAATGTACCAACTACCAACAACCAACATGGCTTGATAGGACTATAGATTATATAAGAATGGATAGGTCAACAATATTTCAACAAAATAAGGGGTCCAAGAATATGGGTGAGAGAGAGACTGCTTTTATATAGTATCTATTAGTTACTAAACAAACTAACCTACTATAATAATAATTAATAATAATAATAATAATCATCTTCTATACAGTATGTCCCAAAAGTCCCGTAAGTCCCGTATCACCCTTAATATCTCCATGTAAAATCACTATATTTAAACGCGGTTTTTTTTTACAGTACTAAGTATGAAAATTCTGATTGAATAGCATAAAATTCATTTATTTTTTTCTTTAAATTCAAAAATTTTCAAAAAAATTTTTCACGCATTTATGAATTTAAAATTTTTAAGATAGCCATTTTGTTGAGCATATTTTTTAAAACAGTTCAAAAAAAAAAATACTAAAATTAAATAAAAATTGACCAAGTTAGAGTAAGTTATGTTTTTGAATAATTGTAGTAAAAAATAAATTATTGTTTCACATTTCAATAATGAAATATCTAATTTCAGCACACGACAATACTTTTACATTCCTAATTTATTTTTTTACTACAATTATTCAAAAACATAACTTGCTCTAACTTTGTCAATTTTTATTTAATTTTAGTATTTTTTTTTTGAACTGTTTTAAAAAATATGCTCAACAAAATAGCTATCTTAAAAATTTTAAATTCTTAAATGCGTAAAAAATTTGTTTGAAAATTTTTGAATTTAAAGAAAAAAATAAATGAATTTTATGCCATTCAATCAGAATTTTCATACTTAGTACTGTAAAAAAAACCGCGTTTAAATATAGTGATTTTACATGGAGATATTAAGGGTGATACGGGACTTTTGGGACACACTGTATACATAAAAATGGAGCCAAACATGTATAACAATTCATCAATTGAGAACGGCTGGTCCGATTTGTCTCAAAATTTTTTTAAGATGTTGGTAATTGTTAGGAGAAGGTTTTTTCGAAAGAAAATTTTTAAAAAGTCAACCGAATAATTATAAAAAACTGCAAAAACTATTTATTTATGTCTGGGATTTGAACTCGATACCGTTGTCTTTAATTTACTTTATGGTAGACGTAGACATCTCTATGGCAATTTGATACTGATGTATTATTTATTATTATTTATCAGCTCGATGTACAATCAGTTTAATCTATGGCTTCTATAGTTATTTTATAGTTTTGTGTTCATTATTTTGTTATTATTATTAATGTATTATTACGACTTCATTTTCCATTTTTTAGAAAATTAATTAATTAGCAATCACATATTTAAAACCTGCATTTCTTATAAGATGCACGAGTATTATTAAATATTTAGTATTTTATTTTCAATAGGATTAACCAAATACAACTTTGTTATTTTTTGAAGAGAATATTTTACTTGACTGATGCCTCCTATTAGAAGATCAAACATTGGACGACGTACACGTAATGCAATAATTTGTGAGAATGTCCGTTATAATCAAACGCAAGAGGAACGTGCAGAAGTGCTCATATAACACAGGTTCGCGCCTTACAAACACCACCTCAAATTCGACAACATGGTAATAGGAGAAGAAGAATAAGTACAAATGTATCCTTGAATCGTGCTGCTTTCGAATACGATTCCAAAATCGCCTACAAAGATCTTTGCTGTGTTAATATCGGTTCATTGTCTATCGTATGCCAGCATTTCAATATGCATTGAGATTTCGATCGGAAACCCCCGGCTTATGCTGCGCTGGTGGCAAGGTGAAATTGCCAGTTTTGGATCAACCACCAAAGCCATTGTATTCGTTAGTCTATGGAAATACAATCCAATCAAACTATTTCCTGGGGAATACACAAAAATATAACGGTTGTTTTCAAATGACGTAATTTTTAGCCAAAGTTATTGTTCAACCAGGTTACAATCCGAGTTATAAGGTAATGGCGTCTAATATAAAAATAACTTTTTTTTACATATGACCATCTAAATATTCAGATTCAAGGGCAAATTCACCATTGAACGGGCGCTTTGTTACCACCACCAAATGAAAATCATAATTTCCTTCAGATCTATTTCCTTGGTAATTCGGAAATTGAACTAGATCAGCGACATGTACGTCAATGTCGAAACGGAGCGTCTTAATTTCATTCGCTTCAATCAGTCGAAGTTACGATGAGACTAGTACACCCACTTGCATGATGCCATCGCTACCGAAGGAGACGCGGCCAACAGTGGTCGTTTGACCATTCTCTCAGCTACTCATGTTGGAAGCTCGCGCCACATGCATGAATATGCTCTGGATGCGATGACGTACGTGCGGAATTACGGATGTCCATCAAGTTTACTTGCAATCCGAAATGGTCCGAAATTACAAATCAGTTGCTGACAGGACAAACATCCAGCGATCGACATGACATCACTGCACGAGTATTCAAACAAAATATCATAGTACTCATGGATTACATCGTTAAGCAGAAGGTCTTTGGCGCACTCCGTTGTTGGATGTACACGGTTGAATTACAGAAGCGTGGTCTACCACATACACACATTCTGATTTGGATGTTCGACAAGATCTGACCAGATCATATTGATTCGATCATTTCTGCCAAAATACCAGATCCAGAAACTGATCCTGAGCTGCATTCCGTTGTGACAACGAACATGTACATGGCCCTTGAGGAGCTCACAATCCAGGGTCACCGTGCATGGAAAACGGAAACTGCACAAAGCGTTTTTCCGTCCGTTGGTGGCTGACACCATTAGTGGAATCGACGGATATTCATTGTATCGGCGTCGTTCTCCAGATGACAACGGCAGATAAATCACGATGAAAGTAAAAGGAAACGATGTCGTCGTCGATAATCGCTGGATCGTTCCATATAGTCCACTTTTGTCAAAAACGTTCTCAACTCACTGCAATGTTGAGTATTGCAACTCCATCAAATCAATCAAATACGTTTTCAAATATGTGAACAAAGGGAGTGACATTTCTGTGTTTTTCATTGCTGATCAAAATGCAAACGATGAGGTGACAAAATTTCAACTTGGACGTTACGTGAGTTGTAATTTGGCAGATGTTTTCATTTCCGATTCATGAACGTCACCCGACTCTCGTACATTTGGCAGTTCACTTGGAGAACGGCCAACGTGTCTACTTTACGGAAGCAAATGCAGCGCAAAGAGCAGAACGACCACCAGCAACAACATCGACAAATTTTTTTTCGACATAAGAAAGCGATCCGTTCGCGAGGACTTTACTATATTCGGAAATGCCACGCTATTTAAGAAAGAAAGAAAGCATAGAAAGCTTCATTGAATCAACGCAGGAAGAAAGGTGATGCTGTTGCTGGCTTCGTTGATGTCTATTCGACTAATACCCTCGGACGAATATACCCAGTACATCCACGCCAAGACGAATGCTTCTATCTTCGCTTACTTTTGGTGAACATTAGGGGCCCGACATCCTTCAAATCTCTGCGTACTGTGGATGGTCTGCTGTGAGCCACTTTTCGGGAGGCTTGCCAACGTTTGAATTTGATCGAAAACGATATACATTGGGACTCAACACTCGCTGATGCAACTGTTTCTGGGCCAGCTAATCAATTTCGTACGTTGGTTGCGAACATCATAGCCACATGTAATCCATCGAACCCGCCTGCATTGTGGGAGAAATACAAGGACGAGATGGCTGATTACACTTTGCACAGAGTTGGCACGACAACTTCGAATTTTGATCTTGAAATTAACGACGGGATACGCAACGAAGCATTAGTTCTGATCGAAGACATGTGCGTGCTCATGTGTGGCAGTATGTTGACAACATTGGGAATGCCAGCGCCAAATCGTTCGACGCACGATGCATTAAATCGTGAATTGCATCGGGAGAAAGACTATGATCGAGATGAGCCAGTTGAAAGAGTCCGAACAAATGTGTACTGGATTTGCCGTCCTGCAGTTGAAGGGTTTTCGACGAGTCGCCGCCCGCGAACAGGCACGCTGAATCCGCAACCGTGGGCTCTTCTCGGAAGTCGTCGAATGTGCTAAGTTCTTTGTCCATTTTATCTTGACTCTATGTGGTTAGGTGTGGTTGATGATATATTCTTTATGACGTCCATAACGGTTTTCTCGATTTCTTATGTTGTTGTTTCGGTATTATGTGATTCGGCCATTTTCTATGCTGGTATATTTTGTGCGAGTATATTTAGTCGGAAAAATTGCAAATGAGACGATTTCGAATTTCGTACTAGGCCGTCGACGATAATTTAAAACAAACATCGTTTATTAGTAGCCAGATACTACGACAATATATTTACATCAACTGATTTCGGGACTGTTTATTTTTCCAAACAAGATTATTATTATTATTATTATTGATATGCCAACTATATTTAGGTACAAAAACGATTGAATAACAAACAGTGATATATTTTATATGCAGTAGCAGCGTACGCAGGATTTTAGTTCGGTTAGGGTTTTATATGAGTGAATAATTTCCATTTTTTTTTTTTTACAGTTTTTATCTAACAAATTATAGTATGAATGGCAATTTATTAAAAGGGATACATGTATATTTTCAACTACTTTTCAGGAGAAACAAAAAAAAGTTTTCCTTTATTTCTATTTGCGGAATAAGTACATAGGTATCTACATATAGCCTACCTTTTAACAAACTATGAAATATTTCATAATAATTTTGCACAGACAAGATAATACGAAATAGGTACTTTGTAATACAAAACGATGTGTTCACATAAGATGATGAATAATATACAACAAAACTATTTTTGTCAAAAATGTAACTTTTGTCCCTTTTGACAAATTGCCATTCAATTATTGCATTGATTGTATAATATTATAAAATCAATGGTTATAGTCTCAAATTTAGTCTACATTGACAGTGTTTAACTGGTCGTCAGCTATAGAGCCTCCTCGGGCTGTAATAAACGTGGTAATAATTGATGGACGATGATCCACCATCGATTATGGCAGACTTTATTTAGTAATGTTCTAAATCAGCCAAAAAAAAACAAAAACAGAAACTAACAATTTATTTTATATATATTAAAATGACCAACAATTCTGTGTGATCTGTTTGATCTGTGTGTATCAAAATTGTGGTAAATAAGATTTTTTTATAGAAAAAAAAAATTTTGGGGGGGGGGTCAGTATCCTACCCCTCCATATTCCACTGTATATATTATCTTAGCTTGACAGTTTTCCACTTTATTTGAAAACTTGATTTTTAATAAATTTTTTTTTCATAATTATTAGCTGTTGAGGTTTTACGGTTGTTATGTTAGTTAAATGTTTATTATTTAATTAGGAATTAAATGACTGTGAATAATAATATGTACTAAAATTAAAGTATAATATATAGGTACCTAGATACCTATAATATATTATGTTAAATATTACATATTTTTCAATTATAAATAGTTCTGACTTATATGGTCTTGTGTTAAGACTAGGTACATTGTAATTTGTAAGTACCTAATAACTTATACCTAACTAATCAAAAAAAGTAGTCGGTGTAAAATTGTGAGAATAACTCAATCAATAAATTACAAAAAAAAATGGAAAAATCAATTAATGTAGGAAAACGTTTATACCCTTAACATTTAAACTTGAAGTAAAAATACAATTATTTTTTATTAATATAAATAAAAATGCACATTTATTGCCTAGATAAATTTATTTGTATTATGCGTTTCCTATATTAAGTACCTAGGTATGTTTAATAGTAAAATATTAAAATATGTTAATGGTAAAACAGTTTAAACTTTAAGTATACTATAACTAATAAATATATAATATCAAAGGGTATATTTGATAAGAAAATATATAATGTTCATGGAAATGTACATCATTACTCACTTACCCTGATTATAATGTAAGGCTATACCTATACTTAGTATTAATTGTTATTATGGTGAATTGGCTACAAACATAATAATATAAAACATTTATAAACAATTATTATTTATTCATTTTTTATATTATTTAAAAAAAACTATGCTGGCCATATAGTACGTCTGTTATTAATTTTCTTTTAATCGGTACTAGAAACCCATCTATTAAATTTATTTATTTATTATTAATGTTTATATTTCAATTTTGTTTAAAATATATTTTGATTATATTATACTTTACAGTTTTAATATTCGTGCGAATAATATTAAATTTTTCCTATTGTCGATTAAATTTGTAATTTCTTTAAGTTTTCCAAAGTTCTTTTTAACATTCCTAACTTTCTTTAAGTTTGTGCAAAATTAATTGTTCTTTTTATTTTCAAAATAAAACATTTTACAGTGTTAGGTAGTGTACATATAGGTGCACACATCAACAATGAATGCAATTTTAAATGAACAAAAGCTACTATTTATCAGAACCCGGATCCAAAATAGTATTGTACGTACCTCCATGTTTCATAGCTATTGGACAACATGGAAAAGTTAATGAGTCCACTTGATATAAGAAATTATTTCAGCTCAGCCAAATTAAACTTGGTAGGTACCTATAAACAGTATAAATCAAGTAAGTAAGACAATTTTCTGTATTTTTTAATACATATACATAATATTATTTTTGTTTGGTATTTATTTGTAGTAGGTAGAATAAAATAATAGCATAAGTATAGGTATAGATTTGCACTTATTAGATAAATTAGCTAACGCTTAGAGAAAGGGTCGGTAAATGGCGGGGGACAACCGAAGGGAAATAAATAACTAATGGCCGACCCCTGTCTTAGAGAGTGACCACTAACCAGTGAGAGTGATGAATGATAATTTAACGAAGAGAGTTTATCAGCGATTTGGTTTTAGATAAGAACTAATAATTGACTACAAATATATTAAGAATCGTTAGTCGTATTTTAAAATTGAAAAATTAACAAATTGTAGAAATCGAGCACATTAATTCATGATATACAGTGTATTATTATAATATATTATACATATTATGTACATTATCTGTATTCATAGGCGCAATTTCAACTTTTGACTGGGGGGGTGGCTGAATATATTAAAAGCAAGTAGACCATTGCAATATAGCATATTAAAACTGTATGTCCTATGTTTTTTTTGGTGTTGGAGGGGCTAAAGCTAAGTTTGGGGGGAGGGCTTAACACCCCCCCCCCCAATTGTCGCCTATGTCTATATTCTGTTTGGAAATATAATGGACCAGCTAAAAAACTTATGCGTTTTCTTCATTGTCCAAGAAATATTCTCTGTAATTTTTATTGTTTATACTTAACACGTTCGTCTGATTGCAACTTTTCATCTTCAGTTTAGTTTCGATTTCGTATTGATAATTATTTCGAACAAAAAAGTCACTTTATAATAACAATAAATAATAGTTCAATAATTTGTATATTACATTATATATTTTCTTATACGTGATTTTAAAACAGTTTAAATTAATAATTTTAGTTTGGAAATAACTAGTACAGGAAAATGGAAACCGCAGCATTACCTAACCTAAGTCCTAACTTACTGCGAATACAAAGGATATCACAAATAGGCCTTCTGTAGAAGGCTTATACGGTTATCTTTCACACAATAGTCACATTGTTCCATTTATGGATTATATTATAATATTATAGTGCAGTGGTGACAAACTATTTACGTGTCAAAAATTACCTCTAATTTCAAGCGTGTCATTAAATTATGAAAAATATTACATATCATAATATTCAATACTGTAAGAAAAAAATTATCGTAAAATTCGCTATCAAATTTAAATTTTTTTAATCATTTCTAAAAGGCGTCAATGATACTGAAAAATTACTAACATCGTGATGTAATTTATTATTAAAAATAATATGAATATATTATATAATATGAATATGAATATTTGGCACCTTGGGCACGCTTACTTGTCAGTATTATAAAAAAATATTATATGTTGAGATTTGAAATTCTTTTTTGTCAATACCTACTTTTATAAGTTTATTATTATTGTTTGATTTTGTTTATTTCAGTGCATACACATTGTACCTATACATTGTTTATGACCATCATAACTAATTAAAGCTATGCTATTATAATATAATATTAAATAAAACTGTATTACAGAGGTAATTTAGTATAAATATGTTATACAGTTTATTGCGCATCTATATAGCAATTTTACCGAATATTTAACCATTTGAAAATGTAATTGTGTGTATAAAATATAATATTAATATGTAGCCCACGTACCTGGTAGGCATACAAAATAATTAACTCTAATTTTCACATATTTACCGTATTTCTGATATCAATAATAAAATAACAGTTACAATATTGACACCCTAACTAAATTAATCTATAATTTTAGGGCCCACAATTTTTTATGTACCCTTGGACTTAGGACGGCCCTAGCTATAATGCATGTTTGCTTACACTAGTTACATATTATTATTATTATTGAGTGTTAGCTACAAACATAATTTAAAACGTTAAAAAACATTTTATTCTTATGTTATATTATAATAAATAACTATGCTGGCCTAATAATATGTCTGGAAACCAACCAATTTCCACTGTTTATTTATTATTAATATTTATATTGTTTCAGTTTTGTTCAAAAACCTTTAAAATACTATATAAGTACATCAGTTTTTACTTTCACGAATTTTATTTATATTTTTCCGATTGCTGTTTTAATTTGTAATTTCTTAGTATTCCAAATTGATTTTAACTTTCCTTCTTTTAGTTTGCGAAGGATTAATTGTTCATTTTATTTTCAATATAAAACCATTACATAGTTTTAAATTCAAAGATCTACAAATCAACAATGAAAGAAGCTTTCCACAATCAAAGGTTTTTTTTCATCAGAATACGGATCCAAACTAGTAATTTCATATAGTAAAAATAATATCTAGATAATATTATTATTATATTAGATTATACCTAACTCAATAAATATATGTAGATTGATATGAAGATAGAATATTTAAATTTATCTAGACAAATATTGTGTAGAAAATACTTTTTTTTATCTAGATTTGTATCTTACATTATAGGATTCTCATAAATAGTTCATATTGTAACCAAAAAATCTAAAAAAATATAAACCTAGTTGTTTTTTACGGATATTTCAAGTTCAATTTTTAGTAATTTTAGTAACTGTTATATAAGTTAAAATTTAGACGAAATTACATTTTAAAACCCAGAATTATGATTTTAGTTGTACCTAATTTAAAAATATTATTCGTGGGTATATGAAACTCTTGGGTACATTATTATATTTTATGCACACAATGACATTTTCCAATGTAATTTTTTTGCCAAAAATGAATTTAACCTGTTGTTGTACTAATTTAGTAATGCCTTATACCTAGTAAAATAAATTAGGTACTTTAATCACTTGAATAATATCAACAAATATAAGTACCCTTAATAATATTATTGGCGGACAGACCGTCTTAGCTTAGAATCGTTTTTCGTATTGGATACAATGATTTTATATCATACCCCGTCTTATTTACTTATCAAACTAATAAGACTGTTGAACAAAAATATTCTGATGATTCATGCTTGTTTCATTTTTTGACTTGCAATTATTTTGTAACATTTCATGTGTCTCATCTCCTAAACGGTTTATTCTGGATGTTAATACTTGGATTGCTTCACATCAAGTGATTATTGTGATACAGCCCAGCTATTAATGTATTTTATTTTTACTGAAATTCCATCATTTTGTTTCTTTATTTTAAATTAATTTATTTTTAAATCAATATTGATTAGAATTTCCATTAGTATTTGAATAAGTTACCTAGTGAATGTGATGGTGGGAGGTATCACATTTGCTATGAAGTGCATGTGAACGTCTTCAGCTCGGTTCGTTGTTCTTGGGCTATTGTCTGGTTAGGTTAGGTAATTCTGGCCTAAAATCAATATCAGAATCTTTATGAAAATCTTTTTGGAAAATTAATACTTACATTATTGGTAGGAGCTATTGAAATTATTTCAGTAAATGCATCCGGAACCTCTTTAGAGTTTAAATAAGGGACACCGAAAATGTGTTTAATAGCCACCTTCCAATTTCAGAATCATTTTTGAGTATTCTTTTAATAATACTTTATTTTTTTTCAAACTCCTGAATCAAATATGTCTTCTATCAATTGACGGGTGCTCAATTTATATAAATAATACTGATCGTGTACGGGCAGCTTAAGATCACCTGTACACCCTAAACTGTATCTACCAGCTGGTTTTCATTCTTCACTATTTTGTGAGCAAACGAGTTATCGTAAATTAAAAATATATATTATTATGTGCGCAAAGGAGTCTCCACCCAATAAAAACAACTACCCCAGTGCCAAAATGTTATGTTTGAAAATTGTTTCGGTTTTTATTTATTTTAATTAAAAAAAATTTAATTATTTTAAAATTATTATATACTATATTATATTGATATACCTATTATGCCGTTTGAAATTTAAACAACTAATTGTAAACGTATTAGCGATCGAGAATTATTATTACACCTAATAGTATTTCCTTTTCCCAAATGCATTGTGCTTCAATACACATAAGTTATTTAAAAAATGCTCTTAACTTTGCACTATACACCACAGGGGCGTCATTTCAACTTAACTTATTGAAAGATATGCTAACAACGATGCAGGCTAGTTGATATTGTACTTACTAGGTATAGGGTTATTGCACAAAATGTATTTTTTCGCTACGCTCGATAATTATTAGTCTTTATATTTTCCATCTAATAATCTAATATTTTATGCATATTATTGTACACCCAATAATCTTAAGCTAATACTTAAATAATTTTAATTTAAGTTTAAATATTTATAGACATTCTTGTATCTAAAAACAATGCATATAAAACAAATCCTGAAATCTTCAGTCATACATAAAATATTTAATATAACGAAAATATTTTTATATTTCATTTAAATAATGCAATAATAATAATATCACATCGAATAATAGTGGCTGACACTTAAGACCAATTAAAAAAAAAATTTTTCCCGACATAAAAATTATATAGTCAGGCCAAAATTCAATCATGATACATTTTAGGTACTCATGTGGCTGAGACACGATTGAGCATAAAACACCTTTTTTACGACACGATTGAGCCGAATTGTCGGCGTATCAAAGGAAATCAGAATACAAAAGAAAACCTACACGATTGAGCATAAAAAACTCTGCAACGTTGCCATTTTCCATTTTAAACTACCTATATTATACAAAAAGATTTATTTAAATAACTATTATAATTCAAAATATAATATATCAAAACAATTACATAATAATAATGATAATGATAATGATGATAATAATAATAATAATAGTTATGAAAATAATAAAGTAATAATAATAATAATAATAGTAGTAATAATATGGTACGAATTAAAAAAAATACTGCATTGCTTATAACTTTATAAGTCAAGAATACTATAGAGGATGGGTGATCGAACAATGATATTATTTAAATGATAATTTAGTAATTGTATCTTAATTTATAATCTTATGTTTTTCTTTAATTTTAAATTTTTAAAACTTTGGAACTTTATTGCTCCGGAAATAATTTATTAACCAATAACATTGTCGATAAAGCTGGGCTCTTATCACAACTCGCGTCTGGTATCATAAAAATTATTGGGGCAATAATATGTGAAAATAATAAGTTACAAAATTTCGGCCACGTAAATGTGGCAACATCACATAAAATATTCTATGCTCAATCGTGTTGCTAAAAGGTATATGCTCAATCGTTTTATGCTCAATCGTGCTTTACCGACTTAAGTATACTTAAGCATACCCTGTGACATATTAAAAAAAAACTGTTCGCGGCTCATCGTCTTTTTATTATTCTTGATTTTTTTCTGCTTTCATAAGTTTGAAATTCTGCGTTGAACTTTGGACCGTATATACTTATCAGTACCTTTCTTTGAAGGTCATTCGCCGCACAGTGGGAGGAATTGAGGTTTTACCGCAACAAAAATATATTTCATAATAAAATCATATTATATTTATTTAATTATAGTTTTAAATAATATGTTTTAATTTATAGGTTTATAATTACAAAAGAAAATTAATAAAATAGCTTAGTTCTAATTATTGTGTGAAAACACGATAGGTAAATAGATACAGTATTTATTTAATAAAAAATGTTATTCTGAATCAGAACATACGTCTGAATCTTCTGTTTCTTCATCATTATCTGTAATTATTAATTGTTTTACCGAGGATGGTAATTCTGTAAATGGTGTTTTCAAAATTTTTCGCTTAGAATATATCACTGGGTCTGAACTAATTAATAGAGCATGCATTAAGTCAGTATTGGTACTTAGTCTTGATGTTTTGCGAGTATGATTTTCCCTAAAATTTTTATAATTTTTATTACATGCTTCTTGCGCTTCTTCAGATAATAATCCTATTGGTACAAGTGCATGTTTTATTACAATAGAACCATGTAACAACATTTTATGCATACTTGGAGGCATGCGATACCAATTATACAACTCAATGTATAATTCGGCTGTTTCTTTACAATATTCATCAAATGACTCAAAATTAATTTCATATCCACTAGATATTGCAATTAATATATCACCTAATTTTTTAATTAGATTTAAATCAACACCTGTTATTTTTGACGACATTTCTGCATTTTTAAAAAATCTCCTTGCTACATTCCCAGTATTAGATATACCCTGACCTTGTACTATTTTATCAACTTTTATCCCCATATCATTCCAAAATGTTTGTTGAATATTTTTTTTTTTTTTGTAAAACTTTCCCCTTCTCTTCTTTGGACATGCGACTAGTTGATTCGTGGATATTTAATTTATATGAAATATTTAAAATGCATTTCAAAAAATTGATCCACGCATGCAATGTAGAAAGCCCGTATTTCAAATTATCTTCATTAATTTTAAATTCTTGTATATTTTTTAAATCGTTCATATTTTTGGGTCCACAGTTACAAATAAAACATCTTTGACTTTACGTATCAGTTAAATTATTTATAACTTTTCCATCTACCATTGTCATAACTAATTTACAGTGAACAGGAACAGACATATTATTTATAACAATTTCAATTGGGACTAAGGCATTTATTTCATTTTCAATTGCCTCGACTTCTTTGCAAGTATTATATTTTGTTTCTTTTTTATATAAAAATTTAATGGGTCTACAGTAACGCGTGGAAGATGGTGTTAAATTTTTCCATAAAATATCATTTGTGTCATCAGTCATACTAAAAGTTAATCGCAAAGGAACAAGAGAAAATAAAAACATGTTTGCATCGGTATATTCTACATCTTGTTCATAATTTTGTTCACAGTCATCAGTGTCGTTATCTAAATCACTACTTGAATGTGGATCATTTAGGGTTAAATTTGTATTCTGGGTAAATGCTTGGTGATATTCGGTTTGACCAGAACTTCCATCACACCCCCATTTAAAAATAAACTCAGCCTTTACATATTTTTCAAAAAAATTAAAATCCTCAGGTAAATTGAAAGTTTGGAAGACTCGTCTAACCGTATTATTATTTATTGAAGGGTTAAATAAATTATTATTAACAATTACATACCTTGTCATTTATAAAATGTATAAACTAAATAAACTTAATAATTTAAGATTTCGTAAAACTGAAAACAAGAAATAACATTAAGCGTGTGTACTGTGTAGCTAGGTAATGATGATTATTCAAAATTACCGTCGCGGCGTCGCTCTGGTTACTAATAGTATTGATATAAACGAATATAATTTTAGATAAGCATCTATTTTAAGATCACTAGATAATAACAAATGTTAATTACGTAGTTTTTATCTATATTTTGATATATTTTTTTTTATTTTTGTCGCGGTATTACTTCAAATCCTCCCACTGTGCGCCGTTGGCTGTCTCCTTTGGTCAGTGATCATGTTTCGATCGTATATGTGATTATTAGTCATAAATGCCTATTATACAATATATAGTGTCTTTGAGTTATATGACTTTGTGAAAGTAGTTTTGATTTAAGAAGTTTAATTTTGATTTAGTAGCACCGATGGCCGCATGTTATATGATAGTTGATTTATTCGTACCTGTCCTTGATGCTATTTATGATAATGCTTAGGTACTTAAATACTTCTTGAAATTTTAATCATTTACTGTTATAATATGGTCTATGTTTGAGCTTCCTCTTGCTACCATTAAATATACACGTAGCCCTATATTACTTAGCCCCATAATTTTACTTGCTAAGAGTCTGGACAAGTATTTTTGACTTCAATTCGTCATCTGCTTACCCCAATATTACTCGTTCTATACATAATATTTCCATTTTTCGACTATCCCATACTTCTATCATTTAATTTTCTAATGGTTGATTCAGTAGAGTGGGTGATAAAGCATTAACTTTGTAGAAGACCTGACTTTAATTCAAAGGTTTCAGACATTTCCTGCATGAGGCGAACTATGCATACATTTTTATTGTTACATCTTTTTATAAGACTTACTTACTTGTTAGGAATGCCTAATTCTTCCAGTGCTTCTCATAGTTTGTCAATTCAGCCATAAGCTTTTTTATAGTCTATAAAGATTCTTAATAAAATTTCAGTTTTCAGTTGCAATTCTTTTTCAAATTTATAAAATTTAGCCGTTATCCATCTCAGTGTAACAATATAGTCCAATGTCGATCTACGTTTTCTAAAACCGCTTTGACATTCCCCGACTATTTCATTTATATATTTTCTGTTAGTGGTTTGGTGTTTCATAGAATAGCATCCATTTCCCATAAAATCTTCGATAATTTCCATGTAAAGATTGGGATTGTGCCGATGGCATCCTAGCGGTCCTGATGAGTGGTTTGATAATGAAGTGTAGTTCTTTGACGCACGTGTGGTTTGTTACGACGTGCACGTCGTTGACGTACGTGCGGTTCGCTGACGACGTGCCGTTCTCTGCGTTAACGGGC
Organism: Macrosiphum euphorbiae; assembly: GCA_949089665.1. Taxonomy (NCBI): domain Eukaryota; kingdom Metazoa; phylum Arthropoda; class Insecta; order Hemiptera; family Aphididae; genus Macrosiphum; species Macrosiphum euphorbiae. The sequence goes on along the minus strand of CARXXK010000003.1, from coordinate 71,802,992 downwards.
GGTTCGCTGACGACGTGCGGTTCGCTGACGACGTGCGGTTCGCTGACGACGTGCGGTGCGCTGACGACGTGTGGTTCGCTGACGACGTGCGGTTCGCTGACGTAACGTGTGGTTTGCCAACGACGCATGCAAGCCCGGATTAAGGATCGATTGGGCCCTGGGACACCTATACACTTAGTGGGCCCCATTTCAACTTTAACTTAAAAATAATTGTATCATTACATATTAACGAATTTATATTATTGTATAATTTTTTACTATACAACAAATCGTTACAAGTCGGTTGACCGTAGCCTCGTACTTGTTGAGTTTGAATATAGATTTATTAAATAAAGTAACAAACACACGTCTTTTCAGTTATAAAGTTTATTGAGTTGAACATATACAGGCAATGGCACTGTTCATTCTCCACTAATTCTCTTTCAATCTTAATGTTCCTTATATCTAAATTTACGTAGGACAATCCCTCCTATATAAAAAGTGCTTACTCGCAGTTTCGGGATTGTACCTGTTTACACTAATTTACAATAATCATTTCATTTCGTAATTCTTCATGTTTTATAAATACTACATTTCTAATTTGTTTACTAACTATTACATCCTTGCTTATTTCCTATGATTAATAATACCAATTCATAACACTCCCCTTGTTAGACGAAAGCTCATGCCCTCATGAGTCTATTTACTTATGACATTCTTTTTTTTTCATAAAAACAAATATTTTATACATTTTTAAATAATTATATACTTTACATTTTACATTTAATTAATTTATACGCCCTGTATGTCATCTACTGATTTTGTAGTGACCAATGCCTTAATATAGCTCATTGAAAATTTATTTTGTTTGTACCTACAATTTAAAACTTATTCTACTTATTACAACTATTAACACTAATATACCTATTCCTATTCCTAATGCTACATACGTTACTTTAGATACGCTTACATATTCTATACTATCATCTATTTCTGACTGTAATAATAAATCTAACTGTTTTGAGTTTGTTGCTAATGAGTGAAAATCGGGATAATACGAATTAGTTAGGTTTGAAAAATTTTCCTGTATCCTACTTGTTTGATATGGTTTTATATTAGCCGTTATGTTTACTCTCGGAATATAATCATACGACGTTTTTGTTACTATTGACCTGGTGGGGGTTAGCTCGTACTATTTTGTTATCGCACGACATGGATACGTGAGATAAATTGTACCCGTGTTTTGCAAAGTTTGCAACACTGGCTCTCCATTTGCTCAATCAATCTTGATTGTCGTTGGTTTTTCTGTCGTGTACAACCAAACATTCTCATTATCTAATTTGTGTACTACTAATTTTTGAATACGTGTAATTTTTATTTCACATGCTTTTGGAATCATTTCCTTATTCTGACTACTGAATAATTTTGCTTCACAATTATCCATTTCCTGAGGGCTTGAACAAATATAATACTCTTGCATATGTATGCATTTGTTTAACTGCATGTCATCTATGTATATTGAGTATACGTTATCCTCGGATATGGCTAAGTATTTGTTTGTTGGCTGAATTAACGCATATACTGTATCTTTTTGTTTTATAGGTATTGGAATTCCTTTATATACACTATATTCTCTGTTTTGGACGATTGGAATGGATATTATGAACACTAATGTATCTGCTACTCTTATCACCTGTAAGCTACTCATTCTCATTAATTTATGTATATTCTGTATTGTGACTTGTTCTGCGAAGTTCTCTCTTGAAACTAGTTGTATCCTAACTAGTTGTAACTCTGCTAAGAAATTTGTTGCAGAAATAATGCTAGAATGCATATGACCCACTTGAGCAGTATTAATTATTGCTACCAGATTGTGAGTTTGAAATGAATGTTGTGTTAAAAGAACACTTAACTCCTCAGTTTGCTCATTCATTATCTGTCTAACTTCCATTTAATTTATTCTTTTATCTGCTCTGTTTGCTTTATTTTGCAACTTATTTATATTATTTATTATCGCTGGTTTGCTTTGTTGTATTTTCACCATTTCTTTGTCCACATCATGTACTGTTGACTGTACTATCCGCGTTTGTTGTTGCATATCATGAATTACCCTAATTTGTTTTTCGGATATTTCGTTTATTTTCTTATCAAAAAAATCATAGTCTTCATCTGAACATATTCCAAACAATGTTTTTGATAATATATACTAATTCCATTTATCAATCCTCTTCTGTAACATTCACTTCTACTAACTGCATAATTTATCTGTTGTCGTTTTTTCTCTACATCATGGATATATGACGTGGTTGTTGTATTAAATTGCTCGCATAAATACGACCAAATTACAATGTGTTCTATTGGAACTATTTCTGTGTTTTTTGCTACCTTTAAACAATGTTGTACCGTTTCTCTTTGAAATTTCTTTATTTGGTCAAAATTATCATCATACCTGGTTAAATTCACATAAACTGACAATTTCCATTTTGAATTTGTTGTTTTTACATTCGTCAAATGATTAAAAAAAATTCCTGATGGTGATTCAATTTTTTGTATTTGATAATTTCCTGTTAAATTTGTTGCCATTATTGGTTGTATGATTAATATCCTGTAATAACAAGATATCACTGGTTTAATATTTATACTTATTTTACTGATTACATAGTTTTAATAGATTTTTATGTACTTTAACTAATTTTTGTCCTCTTACAATTGTTACATTTTCATTACTATTTATTTCTGCTATTACATATGGTTCTAGCCATTTCTGTGATAACTTATTTTTTTGTTGTTTTTCCATAAGCCAAACTTTGTCATTTATTTTTAATCTCAGTGGACTAACTTTTTATCATATCGTCCTTTTGTATTTTCTTTTGAATTTACTATACGTTGTTTTGCAATTTCATAAGATTGTTGAAATTTTTGCTTAATTTCATAATTATAATCTTCATAATTATACCTTGGTTCGGGTGTCTTCTTCAATGACGTAGGTATTTTCCCTGGAAATCCATAAAGTAGTTCATACGGTTGGAATTTTGTCGTTTCATGCTCTGTTGTATTATATACATACATTGCATACGGAATAAATTCATCCCAATTCGCTAAATCTTTGTTGACATAATGTCGTAAATAATTGTCTAATGTTGAATGGCTTCGCTCTAATGATCCATTACTCTGTGATCTATATGGCGTTGTGTTGAACTTGGAAATGTTTAATAGTTTACATACTTCTGAAAAAATTTTACTTAGAAACTCTGTGCCTTGGTCCGATACTATTAATTCTGGTATACTTCCATATTTTATTCTGGTATGTTTCTATGTATACAAACAAATGAGTTCACAAAATTATGAGCTACAGTATTAGCTTCATAGCATACCATAGGCGCCGTAATGCTAAATTTTGTTAAATCATCTTGCATTGTAAGTACATATTTATTCCCTTTGTTTGTAATAGGAAGTGGTCCTACTATGTCCATAAATATTTTTTGAAATGGTCTATCTGCCGTGGAAGTGGTAACCATCGATTGCTTTGTATGCTAATTTGAAGTTTTATTCCTTTGACATGATTGACACTTCTGTACATAATCTGCTACTGCTCTTGACATTCCTGGCCAATTATACAGTTTTTTAATTTTTTTTTCATAGTATTCAAAATCCCTCTGTGTCCTGCCAAAGGATTCTCGTGCATTTCTTTTATTATAATTTTCTTTTCCTGATCCGTAAGTTCATTTGGTGTAAATATTTTAATTTTTATACTAGTGCCTTTTTACAAATATCTTAACATTATTCTTACTGTCGCCCAATCGAGCTGAAAAATTTGATCAACTGTCTTTGATACTGCTAAATTTGTAATTTGATTGTTTAAACAAAATGTTTTTAAATTCTGTAGACAATTATACACATTTTCATAAGTAATTTGACTTTTCTCTTTCTCTGATAAAATCATATATATTATGTAACGGTTATCTTTTTTGAAATACAATAAATCTGTAATTTTTTTATTCTGATTACTTTCCAGATTCCCGAATCGTCGTCGGAATACCACTGCCAATCCTTCTTTTAATGTCACTTCCTGTAATACATAATGTACGAGATGTGAATGTTCGTCTTCAAAAATATTACCAGCTATTTCTACAATATTTACGTTTTGGACAATATTTGTCTTAATATAATCCATATACTCATTATATGTTTTACTGCTTACCACTTGTTCCCCTTCAATTTGCATAATTTGTGGTATTCTACTGAGAGCGTCGGCATTAGTATTTAATAAACCTGGCTTATAAATATTTTCGTACTCATATTCTTCCATTGCTAGTCCCCAATGCATCAGTCTTGATCCTGGATTCTTGTGATTAACCAACCACCTGAGAGGCTGATGATCTGTCAGTATATAGAATTTTCTTCCCAGTAAATAGGGTCTTAACTGTTTTAAACTCCATACAATAGCTAATAACTCTTTTTCTGTTGTACCATAATTTTGTTCAGCTTTATTCAGTACCCTTGATGAATATACGATTGGTAAATCTTCCCCTGTCGTACCCTGCGAAATAACTGATCCAATTGCAAAGTTACTTGCAAAGTTACTCGTTACATTAAATGGTTTATCGAAATTTGGATAACTAAGAATCGGTTCACTCATTAACACATCTTTTAATGTTTCAAAGGCCTGTTGACACAGATTTGTCCAATCATATAGTATATAATTTTTTAATAATTAGGTTAACGGTTTTGCGATTTTACCATATTATTTTATAAATCTACGGTAATATCCTGATAGTCCTAAAAAAAACTTTTTAACTGTTTTTGGTTTTTTGGTTCTCGAAAATTTTGTACACTCAAAATTTTTGATGGATCTGGTTTCAACCCTTGTTCCGTGATAATATGACCTAAATATATGACTTCATGACGCAAAAATTGACATTTCATAGGTTGTACTTTCAAATTATAATCCCTAAACCTTTGGAAAATTTCCTTTAACTTTTCACTATGATCTTTCAAATCATGAGCATATACAATTACATCATCTATATATACATCTATCTATCTATATAAATAAATATACGAATGCTTGTAATCCATTTATTGCTAATAACACTGTGTTCATTAATCTTTGGAAAGTACTCGGCGCTCCTTTTATTCCGAAAGGCATCTTAAGAAACTCATAATGTCCTTTATCTGTTGAAAATTATGTCTTAGCTCTCATCTGCATGTACCGACACTTGGTGGTATCCGCTCGCTAAATCCAAGGTCGTATAGTATTTAGAATTGAATAGTTGATCTAAAATATAATTTATATTAGGAAGCGGAAACACATCTCCGATCGTAATATTATTTAATTTCCTGAAATTCACACAGATACGAAATTTTTGTTTCCCTGAACAATCCACCTTCTTTGGTATTACTATTAACGGGGCGTTCCAAGGTGAAGTACTTTTTGTAATGATTCCATCTTTTTCCATTTGATCTACCTGCGTTGATATCTCTTTTTTGTGATTTTGTGGTAACCTATATGGTTTAATATAAATTGGTTTAATATCGGGTGCTGTTCTAATTCGATGCTGTATTGCCGATGTTCCATCTAATCTGTCACCTTCTAATAAAAAACATCGGTAAATTCAATAAACATATTATTTAATGATTGGTATTCCTCCTTGTTGAGATGCTTCAGTGTTGACGACTTCTCCAATAATTGTACCCGATCTTCATTATCCGGACCTCCTGTAAATTTAGTACACACTTGTATTTTTGCCTCTTCAAATTTCTCGTACAATAAACTACCCAAATCTACTGGCTGTAAATCAATAGAATTCTCGTTTTCATTGACAACTTTCGTTAACACTTGCCGATTTATTATTGTAGCTACTACATTACCACATTTTACTCGATTTTGCAATACTTGTGAATAAATAATTACCGTATCATTTTCCTTTATTTTACTGTCTGTAATTTTTACTGAAATTATCATTTCCGATCTCGGTGGTACTACTGCAATGTTCAAATTATCCACATGCGGACTGCCTTGATTTACTACTGTAAAATTGTCGTCAGTAAGTGTCGACGTTATCTCATTTTTTGCATAATCAATTGCTATCTTATTATCTTCTAAAAATTCTTTGCCTAAAATTCCATCATGAGGTATTGGAAAATTATTAAATAACTAACTGAAACCTTACTTGTCTTTTTTCTTCCCCAAAATTTAATGTTATATTTACCGACCCAATTGTGTACACAAAATATTCATTAATCCCTTTTAATCGATATAAAATTCTTTCGTTAACTGTGACGTCGTCTTTTAATGATAATAACTTTATTATATTTACTTCACTACCTGTGTCAAGTAAAATTTTTGATTTCTGATTAAAAAATTCCGTAGCTTGACATATAATGTGATCTTTAAAAAGTTGAGCTTTTAATTTGAATGTTCTAGAAATGTTATGGCTGTTGCTTTGATTTCCTGGACCTATCGTTCGCCGTTCTGAATCGACCCTGTCTCATTTCCCGAAGTCGATGGTTCTGTCATTGAACTTGAATTCGCCTGACCAGCTCTTTTTTCATTGTTATATTTTAATTTTCTGCACATACCGATTTCATGACCTAGTTTCTTACAATATTTACAAACAATTGTTTTGTTATTATATCCACTATTACTTTCTGCTGTTTGCCGATGAATATTTGCTGACCCATTGTTTGGTTTCGAATTCTGGCCCGTATTTGTAACCCAGTTCTTTTGATTCTCTTGAGACTCTTTTATAAGTTGATGATTTGATCTTGACCTACATACCTTGGCCATGTGACCTACTTTACCACAGTTGAAACACGTAATTTTCGCCGCTTCTTGTGTCGGAATTTTCGATTGTGTTTTCTCATCTGATTTGTATGACGTTTCCTCCTGTTGAGCCACCGTAAATGCTTCCTCAATTGTACTCGGATGACTTGCCTTTACTAAAATTTTTATAGGTTGTCTTAGTCCCTCAATAAAAATACTCAATGTATAAAAAACACAAAGTTTCTAAAATTCCCTCTATGACTTCTGCCACTGCCGTACTTTTATCTTTGGTTTGAACATTTAACGTTAAATGAAATAGTTTTTCTAGCCGATTGTAAAACGTACTAATTTTCTCATCATATTTTTGACGGGTTGTGGTCAATTCCAACAACAAATGTGTGGAAGTATGTTGTGGTTCAAAACAATTTTTTAAAGTTGTTTTCAATTCTTCCCATGTATCTATCTTTTTAAATCGAACAACCTGAGCTGCTTTTGCTGTCAAGTTTGCTATTATTGCTCCTAAAATCTTAGGCTTTATGTCTTCACTAATACACGAAAAAGCAAATTCTGACGACTTTATAAAATTATGTAAGCCTTCAGAGTCTTGCTTGTCAAACTTTGGTAAAATTCGAAATGCCGCCTCTAAAGAAGTAATTACACTCATATCTACTAATTCTGTATATGTTTGATCCAAATTAGGCACAAAACTGTCCGACTGAGTACTACTATCAAAAGAAATATCTTCCTTAACGATGTTTGAACTTAATTCTACTGGTACTCTTCACCGTCTACGTTGTACTGGCAAATGTAATGTATTCCTAACAGTATCAGGATTTGAAGTCCTAACAAAGTACTCTGATTTTGCACTGTATTTTCTACTTGGTTACTATCGCTATGCCTACTATCATCAGAATCAAATGACCTATCTGGAATAAATGTTTCGTCTTTACTATCGTTCTGTGTTGTGTTACTAATACTACCACTTTCGTCACTCATCAATTAAATATAAATAGAAAAATATGGATAGAAACTTATAAATATGCTTAAAATATATATAAAAACTAACTTACAATACCAATAAATTTAACATTATTGAAATTGTTCCTCTACTGTTTCTCTACTGTCTTGACACCGTTGAATGCTGAATTTGTTTGGAATGCTTCGAATTTGACTGGAATGATCTGTAATTGACTGGAATGCTCTGAATTTTTCTTATAACTACCTTTTTGTATACTTAAATAGTTAAATCGGTAATCTAAAATGCTCAAAAACAAAAAAAACCTATTTGTTGGCAAACATTACAATTTATTATTTATAGTAATTTTTCGTGGTATAAATTGAAGAACTATTTTATTTTATAATTTTATTATTAATAATAATTTACCTACTATACTTACCTACTTCAATAATTTTTTTTTTTTTTGAAAACTGTATTTGAAATATATATTGGGGAAACAGATGGGCCCCCAAAACCAATGGGCCCTGAGACCGTGCCCCCCTTGACCCCCCTCCCATAATCCGGGATTGGAAACACGGTGCGCTGCAGCCGACTTCGTGCGGTTCGCTGACGACATGCGGTTCGCTGCGTAACTGGCGGTTCGCTGACGACGTGCGGATCGCTGACGACGTGCCGTTGCGCTCAGGACGTTCGGTTCGCTGACGACGTATGGTGCCTTGACGACGTGTGGTTCAATGACGACGCTAGGTGCGCTAAATAAGTGTGGTTCAATGACAGCGTGTGATTCGAGTGATAATTCATACATTTTCCATTAGAGGCTAGATATTCCCATTAGGTGCTTAATATTTCACAGACAAAATCATTAATGTCACCCATACAACTTACAGTAAAAGACTTTCTTAAAATGTGGACTATGCCTACAGGGGACACCACAATAAAAAAAACGCACCACGCATAATACCTCTTGCGTTTAAACAACATGGACGATGTAATGTCTTACGTTTAACAAGCAAATGGTGGTGAGGAAATTTATGCACATCTTTGTCATCATGAATTGTGTGGTACTAATAGTTGAAATAATTAATTGCAGAGATTTATTACATATGTAAAAGTGATCTTAGTTTAAAATAATTTGGATTTAGAGACAATGTGGATTTCTAGGAAGAAATTTCACACTTTTGTAACTTTTCGAAGTGCTAGACAAAGAAAATAGATGATAATTTATGATATATTACTAGTAGATTTAGATAAAAATTTTTCGCTGTGCATCGTCTCCGTATTTTTCAAATTGTGGACAATTTAATATAATATTATTTAATTTAAGAATTTCGTTACTTTCTCATTTATTCCATATTTTTTTTTCCCATTTCAGGCAAGATATTTCCTCGAAACAGGTGTTATGCTTATTTTATGATATGTTTCGAACAGTTATTATTTAAAATATATACTAAAAACAAGTCTCAAAGCGGCACAAACAGGAAATGTTAGATTTCATAATATCATTAAAAAATAAAGGAAAGTATAAGTGCCCATAAGTTGCAGGCATGTAGTCAGATATTTTTCTGTAAGGTGGAAAACATTTTTTAGCCCCTCACTGCTTTTTGTAGCTCCTGCCACCCTCCTCCCTATCGTAAAATAGCTATAAAAAAAAGTCTTAATTTTGATAGTGTATTGTCTAAATTGGTTAATAAGCTTAAATAGTCTTTTCCAGTTTTGAATCTAATATTAGATGTGTTATTGTGCTATAAACGATTTAATATAGTATGGTTGCCCATAGAAAAACATTATCACACGGAATATGGTTTGAATCGAAAAGTCACGTGATTTACGGAGTCCCCCGTATGCAGCTCTAATATCGGTTCAAATCAAAACTAATAAAAATTGTTATGTTATACCTATATACAATAAAAATATATATAATGATCATATTATATTATCAATTATAAAATAGTCCACAAGAGGCGCTAGCACCGGGGGTCCGATTTAAATCCAATGCCGTCTTATCATACCTCGTTGGGCAACCGTACTATCTTAAATCGTGGTGTTATCTAAAATTGCCAGTACCGAATATTCAAAAAATAAAATCTTTGAATTTAATCAAAATGTATGGTTGTTAATTATGCAGATTACCTACTTATAATAAACATCCAGGATTCAGGACAATTAAATGGTTTAATATTTAAAATATTTCAAAATAAAATCCATGTCAAGCCTCACCCCCTTGGTGATATCGACAATCGAGTCTCGACAATAGTTTAAGAAACTGAAATTACGCCGCATCAATTCAAGTTAACATATAATTGTATTTAATAAATAATAATTTATAATATCCGTATATCGAAGCTTTTCGAAAAAAAGTGCCTTAATTCATTCCAAATGCACTACGGCCACTAATAATACAGCAAAGATTATAATTAGGATCTGTCTTAGTAAGATAAAAGAATCAACAGTAGACAATTTTAAACTATTTAATGTTCTACCTGTAGAGAATTTGTACAAAAAAATAACTATATTTTTCATAATTACAAACTATAATCTATGGGTGGACATAGTTAAAATGTATGTGTTGGCGCTGAAAATTATCAAATATGATATTATGCTAATCAGCTCGACGGCGACATCGTCCCTCCTCCTCCTACCGTGATTTATTGTAATTGTTATTTACCATATGTGTTTTGTTTTGTCTATATGTGATAATAATTGCTAGGTCGTTGGCCTCGCGATTATCAATGTTTTTGTTTTGATTTTCGTGATATATTAATATTGCGGCCAACGCCCTTTTTTGTTACACACACTCTCATATTTTTTGTATCGCTCGTTCAAAAACACGTAAATTTATTGTTGTTCTATCCTAGTCGTTAACAAAATTATTATTGTTCCGCTATTGCAGCGTTTTTCTTGTTTTCGTGTTTTTTTTACAATCTTTGTCGGGTGTACGTATTTATTGGTACACACCAAACATAAATTTTTATATGTGTACGTATTTTTTTGGTACACACCAATCTTAAAACTATTATCATTGCGGTACGTGCATCGCTACTGGAAGCCGTTACTGCAACGGCATCATCGTTATTGTTTATAATTATAATAAACGTCCAATTGTTATTATTCCAACTTATATTATTACTCTATACTATTGTCGTCCGTGGGTAACCTGATCCGGCGGCTTGTACGTGCACTGTGTGCCTCACCGTAATCAAGTGCCACCTACTCCCGCGTAAGTCCGCCAGCACTCTCCGTGGTGTGTGGGAGGCCGCCCAGGTCATCATCGCGACTTCCAGGTCCGCGTAAGTCCGCCAGCAACGAACGTTGTGTGAGAGGCCGCCCAAGTCGTCCAGATCACCGTCGGTCCAGCTCAACCACAGCACAAGACTACGAATAGGGTTACGTTAAATTTTAAGTACTGTTCCTGTTTGTTGTGAGCTCTGTGGTCATTGCACCAGACCGAATCGACCACAGAGACCCCCCTCCCCATAACTAGCCTGCACCATCCTCACTCCGTCAAGTAGGTCTTTCCTATCCTCGTCGTTGTCGTCGTCGTGCGTAGAATTGCCTACCCACCAACCATCAGGCGAAAGCACCTATAGTTGCCTACCCATTCAAATAGTCGGCGCTAGTGGTGGCATTGGCCCGCCACAATCATAGTAGTTCTCGGGCGTTTCCCCGAGTGGTCCTTCGGGAATGTGTTACGTCAGATGTCTTGGCGTGCACAGTATGATAAAAGAGAAAATAGAGCATATGATGCTAAAATACCTTATTCTAAAAAATCTTTCGGACATAAATTTATTAATTATCTTGGTCCTTCGAATTTTAAGTCATTGTCAATTAATATTAAAACAAGTATATACGTATATACTTGTTATGTACTGAAACTTTAACAATGTTTTTTTATTTTTATTAATACTATTGTTCGATTATTATATTAATTACTAGATTTTGTAGCTCTCTACCATCATCACACGCTTGCTTACAGGTGGTAGATAGATTCATCTTATTAAATTCTTGTAAACTTGTTCTTTTGAGATCTATATAATTTGTAATAAATTAATTTTATTTTATAAAAAAAAAAAAAAAATTACATGTGTCCGCGATACTGGCTGACTGGAAAACCCGACATTTTATAGTAATTATCGACGGTTGATTTTGCTCTAAAACCTAGATGTATGCGTATACACCTATAGGCTAGATAACCTTGCTACATTTTTTTTTTAAATTATTGTAATTTATAGTTCTACTTAGGCGAGTTGTCAATGTCTAATAAAAATGAAAATAACATGGTCAATACTCAAAAAACCTACGGCCCAAAGGCTACGGTGGCACAAGTTGGTATCACATTATAATATATGTATACAAACCTTTTTTAAAATATAAAACAAACTAAAACAACTGCAATTAAATAACTCAGATTTTCGCTACAACAGCGCAGAGCTTTCTATTAATTGGATTGGGCATGGAAATAGGAATGCCCACAAATGTTATTCAACATTTATATCGAAATTTGGACAGTGAATTCTCGTTAACATTAACTGAAGTTTCGTGGTATGGTTAGTATAATAGTATATAATATAAATAATAGATTTACAGTTTATGGTAATTATAACATTTGTAAGTAATGGGAATACTCAAGACGTTGAAAAAAGGAATATTAGACTAACCTAACTCAAAATATTTGATTTATTCTATAATATTGCTCTCTATCGAGTCTTACCTGTTTTCTAATAACTTACATCACATCACAATATGTGTTAGCAATAATAGCTGTTGTGGGTACTAACCGACCGACCCGACTCGCTAAAAACAAGTCCAGCCACATTGTGGATTCGATTTTATTTTTATCTTTATTCTTGTAACATTTAACAAGTATGGATAAGAAAAATAATATTATGATGTATCATACATATAGGTAGGTACAATTTATTATTATTTATAATGATGAAAATATTTGAACAACTAGTATGTATTTAATTCTAAATTATGTATTTATTAGTTCATTGAGATTTCAGAACATGAACTATCTTAGATAACCAAAAAAAGGTTAAGATTATTAAAAAACTAGAGGTTCGCTATTTAGTGAGTTCATCAAATTGAAAATCAGAACACTGCGCTACAATACGTTTCACAAAATTTTACTCGGCTTATATACGTCGTTTTTGTGATAAATTGTGGAGCTTAATAATATTATTGTAGGTATACCTATCAATATAATATTATACAAACTGATGTTCGCGCACCAGTTCAAATCACCCATACTCTGCCGCATCAAATAGGTAAACTCAATTATACATTTATATTTTTACTATATGCAGGGAGTATATTGTTTATATTTCATCCGACCGGAAGTTTTCTATCGGGATTCCTGCAAGAAAGATATGGAAGGAAACGGTGCATGATTCTCGCCAACGTCCCCAGTATTTTCGGATGGATATTGCTGTACTACACACACTCCACAGTTTCACTTTACTCGTCCACCGTGCTGATGGGTTTGGACATAAGATTCAGCGAAGCCCCGATATTGTCGTACGTCGGCGACATAACCGAACCGAGACTCAGGGGATCGATGGCTTCATTGGCGTGTACCTCGTCTATGCTTGGAGTGTTGTTGACTTACTTTTTGGGATATTTATTCGAATGGAGAACCGTCGCATTGCTGAGTACACTTTGTCCGATCACGTGTATATGCCTTGTGATTTTGGTACCTACCTATATGTTTGTTATACGTATAAGTTAATTTTAATGGTACACATGCGGCTGTATTGCTTATAGATTCCAGAGTCTCCAGTGTAGCTGGTTTTAAAAGCGAAAAACGAAAAAGCCGAAAATTCCTTGTGTTGGTTAATAGGATGGGTAGAATCTGAAATTTTCAAAACCGAACTCCTTGAACTCATCCGGTTAGATATATTAGGAACTCATCGAAGAACGGCCGATGTTAATCGTAGGAATTTATCATCAAAATACAGACCTTTTATATTTATAATGTTTTATTTCTTGATTTCCGATATCGTTTGCAGTGTACCTTGGAGACCGTATACCAGTAAAATCATGACAGAAGTTGGTATATCGAATAATCAAAGTTTGCTCTTGGTAAGTATAGCTACTAAGGAAATATATACACTTTTATAGGTAAAATAATAAATATTTTTATTGAAATATGTCCAGGTAGTTTTTGCTGTAGGTACTACAAACTATTAGATCCTTGATAGTTTTTTTCGGAACATCTTACAAAAATACGTTATTTTTTATTGAAATTTTGAATTCGAACATCAATCTTCCATACAATAGATTTAACTTTAGTTAACAAAGTACTCGCGACAGTTTCACGTAGAACTTGACTAGTGTTGACGAGGAGATACGACCCGTTCACAAAGGTTTAATGCAATAATTGCTATTGCGCATTAGCATTAATTATATATACAAACAGTATTTATAATCAACGTTATTAGCTACAAATTCATCTATATTATATAATATTTTGTATTATAATATACTATAGGTGATCCTTCCGGTGTGAGTGACAAATTAAATAACGATGGCTTTACTCTGCATTCTTAAACTCCGTTAAATGTATACACTAGGCGTATTTATTTTAACACTGTCGTATTTGGATGGTTTTAAAAAAATATAAATTACAGGTCTAAAATAAATAATAATTATAATATACAATAATAATTATATTAACATTAATAACTATTTTAGATTCTGAGTGGAACGATGAATGTTTTGATTTTACAATGATGTGTGTGTGTGTTTTTTTTTCTGTCTATGTACACGATAAGTAGTCATAATTATGGAAAAACAATAGGAATTTTAACCGATTTTGGTTTTTGGTGTAACTCTAAGTTTTTAAAATATTATGATTTGTTTTGAACTGTTTAGGGACATTTTCATTATCAATTTTTTTTTAGTTTTTATTCTAAAAATATCAATAAAATTTTATTTGTTGGTTTCGAAAATTTAATAGAATATACTTTAATATTGTTTCAAAGGCAGATGAAAAATATTAAAAATACTTATTCACAATTTTTTTTTAAGCATTTAAAGATCGAATTTTGACAAAATGTATCAAAATCTCGAAAATTATCAATCATGGTAATTAATAAATTATAAAATGTTCAGTTTTTATAGCTAAGGATTGCAAATTGAAAACAAAGGTTCCCATAAATAGTTCATAATGTAACCAAAAAATCTAAAAAATATATGAACACACTTATTTTTTACAGACATTTTAAATTCAAATTTGGACGAAATTACATAATAAGAAACCTAGAATAACTATTTTAGTTATTTTGTTGTGATAGTATAATATTATTCGTGGGTACTTGAAACTTCTAAAGTATACTACTATATATCTATGATAGTATCAGGGTTTGTTGTTGGTGTAAAACGCATTTTAAGTACCTAATGGATATTGTGATATGATTAATTTGGAATTCATTATAGGTCAATTTTGTTTAATACCATAGATAAGTATATAATATGTCTTATACCTAGAATTACATACCGTCTCCGCTCATAATCGTTTTTCTTATACAATGATATTATATCATTGAATTCAAATGTAATACCATCCATTATACAGTCACCCACTTTTAACCTACTGTACAGCAGAGCGACACCCACTTGCCACCTTTCTTTTTCTTTTTTTTATGCGACCAATGGGGCAACCCTATACACAATGAAATTATTAACGAACATCATTCGAGATAACACATAAGTACTCATAACCTAACCTGTTGTATTTTTGACATCCAGATTTCCTACTTTTCTGGTAGGTAGATTTTCCTAATATTTTCTCTCGTAAAAAAACTCTCCTGGCAATTACGAACATCTTAAAAAAAATTTGAGCCAAATCGGTCGGGCCGTTCTTGAGTTTTAGCGAGACTAACGAACAGCAGTTCATTTTTTTATACATAGATATTATATTATACAAGCGTAAATGCATGATAATACTATTGATTATAAATACTATAGTATTAGTATTAAATATTAATATCAATAATAATACGACGGACGTTGGATGTCTTTCGGTATATACCTGCTTAGATATTTATTTAGTAATGATCACTGAACTTACGCTAATATTGTCTAGGAGTAGGTATATAGGAGAGTGCGTGTTGTGAGTTACAATAGCATACAAAGCATACAATAGACAAGTGTTTTAATAGACTTTAAACCAGCGAAAGGTACTCTAATATTGAATATTCATAAATCATAATATATATATTGGTATATTCACACACCGAGTTCATGACATCTATAAATGGGTCAAATCTCAATTTTCACGAGTACTCAAACTTGAATGTTTTGTCGAACTTTTGAACTCTTTCGAATTTCTACAAATTTAAACTGTATAATATATAGGGAATGTAATTATACAGGGTTATTCAAAACGGAGTTTGTCGTGTTGCGCATCATTAATCCTCCACGAAAAAAAAATTGGATTGTAATTTGCGCATCGCACGTGTTTTAAGTAGGCAGACTTAACAATTTAACAGTAATGACTATGAAGATTAGTCTTAGTAAGTTATACTGTACTGTGGCTTGAACTGGCAATACCTAACATAATACCATTAAATTAATATATCAAATTTAAAATAAAAAAAAAGGTTATTCGGAAGCACGTCATATAAATGGGAGATTGCAAATTCCGGTTAAGTACCGGTAATTCTTATTTCGCACCACACCGTTCATTGGATGAGTGAATATTATTGCAGTCATGCGTATTAGATTTTGAACTATTCAAACGCTCGAGGGATATAAAGTAAATTATAAATTATAATATAGGTACATTGGAGATGATTTATGGTTTGTACATCAGTTGTGTGTTCACTCGTCCTCTTTAAATTCATACATTCGGAGTTCAGACGTTGGATTTCAAAATGTGTTGCTCATAATGATAATATAGTATAATGTATTAACATTTACCCGTATTTTACTATAACAGATAGGCCACGCACATATTATATAAATTTATAATATTATAATGCAGGTTGTGTACTATGTAGAGTGTAGGTACATAGTGTAATGTTTCAATGTTTAGCTAGTTGGAAAAATTAGGAAATAGATTTTTTTTCCGATGTTGATCATAATATCATATAATAATTATACGTACGACAAGTTTGTATACGTTTCCACACCACCATGAGGTATTACACGTGGCCTTTTTTTTTATTGTGGTATCCCCGGTAGGCCTAGTCCACATCGTAAGCGAAAACGCGCGAACGCCGATCGACTGCAATACAATTAATTAATATAGATTGGTATGGAGAAAACTGTACTTCAAGCCAATAGATAGATAAATTTAAAATATAATAAAATAAAATAAATACCCAATGATTCATTGAATATAGGTTTTAACTTTTAATTTTTAACTTTCACGGCATTCGCCCATTTCCAGCTTAATTAAGTTGAATTTAAGTGCGTTACAGATTTTGGAAAGAGACAAGTGAGGCGCTGCAGTTGTTGGGGGAATTTGTATTTGTCACATGGTATTATATTAGTCCAGGTAGTCAAAACGAGTAAAAATGTTTCGGGTTTCGTATATTAGAAACCGGGTAAAAAATTTTGCGCGCGGGTTATGGGTTTTGCTTTCAAAACCGGGTAAAATTGTTTGCAGGTTTCGCGTCCGAAACCAGGTACAATTATTTGCGGATAGGGCGGGTATGGAGTACAAAAGTGGGTCAAATTGAGAGTGGATTATGGGTTTTGCTTTCAAAACCGGGTAAAATTGTTTGCGGATTTCGCGTCCAAACCGTCTACAATTATTTGCGGATAGGGCGGGTATGGGGTACAAAAGTGGGTCAAATTGAGAGTGGGTTATGGGTTTTGCTTTCAAAACCGGGTAAAATTGTGTGCAGGTTTCGCGTCCGAAACCGGGTACAATTATTTGCGGATAGGGCGGGTATGGAGTACAAAAGTGGGTCAAATTGAGAGTGGATTATGGGTTTTGCATTCAAAACCGGGTAAAATTGATTGCGGATATCGCGTCCGAAACCAGGTACAATTGTTTGCGGATAGGGCGGATATGGGATACAAAAGTGGGTCAAATTGAGAGTGGATTATGGGTTTTGCTTTCAAAACCGGGTAAAATTATTTGCGGATTTCGCGTCCAAAACCGGGTACAATTATTTGCGGATAGGGCGGGTAAACAATTTTACCCGGTTATGAAATCCAAACCAATGACCCACTCTCAATTTGACCCACTTTTGTATCCCATACCAGCCCTATCCGCAAATAATTGTACCCGGTTTCAGACGCGAAATCCGCAAACAATTTTACACGGTTTTGAAAGCAAAACCCATAACCCATTCTCAATTTGACCCACTTTTTTACTCCATACCCGCCCTATCCGCAAATAATTGTACCCGGTTTCGGACGCGATATCCTCAAACAATTTTACCCGGTTTTGAAAGCAAAACCAATAACCCACTCTCAATTTGAAACACTTTTTTAATCCATACCCACCCTAACCGCAAATAATTGTACCCGGTTTCGGACGCGATATCCGCAAACAATTTTCCCGGTTTTGAAAGCAAAACCCATAACCCACTCTCAATTTGACCCACTTTTGTACTAAATACCCGCCCTATCCGCAAATAATTGTACCCGGTTTCGGACGCGATATCCGCAAACAAAATTGAGAGTGGGTTATGGGTTTTGCTTTCAAAACCGGGAAAATTGTTTGCTTAAAAGGCGGGTATGGGGTACAAAAGTGGGTCAAATTGAGAGTGGGTTATGGGTTTTGCTTTCAAAACCGGGTAAAATTGTTTGCGGATTTCGCGTCCGAAACCGGGTACAATTATTTGCTTATAGGGCGGGTATGGGGTACAAAAGTTTGTCAAATTGAGAGTGGGTGATGGGTTTTGCTTTCAAAACCGGGTAAAATTGTTTTAAAATTACTGTTATTATAATATCAATATTTTTTATTAACTATTCCTAGTCCCGTCACATGGTCGTTATAAATTCAGGGAGTAAAAACGGGTAACCCTCCTTAAATTGTACCCATTTTCAAATCCCAAACCCAATTTGTCTCACTTTTATACCCCTTTACTCGTACCTGCAAAACCCATAACCCACTCTCAATTTGACCCACTTTTGTACCCCATACCCGCCCTATAGGCAAATAATTGTACCCGGTTTCGGACTGGAAACCTGCAAACAATTTTACCCGGTTTTGAAAGCAAAACCCATAACCCACTCTCAATTTTGTTTGCGAATATCGCGTCCGAAACCGGGTACAATTATTTGCGGATAGGGCGGGTATGGAGTAAAAAAGTGGGTCAAATTGAGAGTGGGTTATGGGTTTTGCTTTTAAAACCGGGTAAAATTGTTTGCGGATATTGCGTCCGAAACCGGGTACAATTATTTGCGGATAGGGCGGGTATTTAGTACAAAAGTGGGTCAAATTGAGAGTGGGTTATGGGTTTTGCTTTCAAAACCGGGTAAAATTGTTTGCGGATTTCGTGTCCGAAACCAGGTACAATTAATTGTGGATAGGGCGGGTATGGATGTACAAAAGTGGGTCAAATTGAGAGTTTGTTATGGGTTTTGCAGGTACGAGTAAAGGGGTATAAAAGTGAGACAATTTGGGTTTGGGATTTGAAAATGGGTACAATTTAAGGAGGGTTACCCGTTTTTACTCCCTGAATTTATAACGACCATGTGACGGGACTAGGAATCGTTAATAAAAAGTATTTATATTATAATAACAGTAATTTTAAAACAATTTTACCCGGTTTTGAAAGCAAAACCCATAACCCACTCTCAATTTGACCCACTTTTGTACATCCATACCCGCCCTATCCGCAAATAATTATACCCGGTTTCTTACGCGATAACCGCAAACAATTTTCCCGGTTTTGAAAGCAAAACCCATAACCCACTCTCAATTTTGTTTGCGGATATCGCGTCCGAAACCGGGTACAATTATTTGCGGAAAGGGCGGGTATGGGGTACAAAGTGGGTCAAATTGAGAGTGGGTTATGGGTTTTGCTTTCAAAACCGGGTAAAATTGTGTGCAGGTTTCGCGTCCGAAACCGGGTACAATTATTTGCGGATAGGGCGGGTATGGAGTACAAAAGTGGGTCAAATTGAGAGTGGATTATGGGTTTTGCATTCAAAACCGGGTAAAATTGATTGCGGATATCGCGTCCGAAACCAGGTACAATTGTTTGCGGATAGGGCGGATATGGGATACAAAAGTGGGTCAAATTGAGAGTGGATTATGGGTTTTGCTTTCAAAACCGGGTAAAATTATTTGCGGATTTCGCGTCCAAAACCGGGTACAATTATTTGCGGATAGGGCGGGTAAACAATTTTACCCGGTTATGAAATCCAAACCAATGACCCACTCTCAATTTGACCCACTTTTGTATCCCATACCAGCCCTATCCGCAAATAATTGTACCCGGTTTCAGACGCGAAATCCGCAAACAATTTTACACGGTTTTGAAAGCAAAACCCATAACCCATTCTCAATTTGACCCACTTTTTTACTCCATACCCGCCCTATCCGCAAATAATTGTACCCGGTTTCGGACGCGATATCCTCAAACAATTTTACCCGGTTTTGAAAGCAAAACCAATAACCCACTCTCAATTTGAAACACTTTTTTAATCCATACCCACCCTAACCGCAAATAATTGTACCCGGTTTCGGACGCGATATCCGCAAACAATTTTCCCGGTTTTGAAAGCAAAACCCATAACCCACTCTCAATTTGACCCACTTTTGTACCCCATACCCGCCCTATAGGCAAATAATTGTACCCGGTTTCGGACTGGAAACCTGCAAACAATTTTACCCGGTTTTGAAAGCAAAACCCATAACCCACTCTCAATTTTGTTTGCGAATATCGCGTCCGAAACCGCGTACAATTATTTGCGGATAGGGCGGGTATGGAGTAAAAAAGTGGGTCAAATTGAGAGTGGGTTATGGGTTTTGCTTTATAAACCAGGTAAAATTGTTTGCGGGTTTCGCGTCCGAAACCGGGTACAATTATTTGCTTAAAAGGCGGGTATGGGGTACAAAAGTGGGTCAAATTGAGAGTGGGTTATGGGTTTTGCTTTCAAAACCGGGTAAAATTGTTTGCAGGTTTCCAGTCCGAAACCGGGTACAATTATTTGCCTATAGGGCGGGTATGGGGTACAAAAGTGGGTCAAATTGAGAGTGGGTTATGGGTTTTGCAGGTACGAGTAAAGGGGTATAAAAGTGAGACAAATTGGGTTTGGGATTTGAAAATGGGTACAATTTAAGGAGGGTTACCCGTTTTTACTCCCTGAATTTATAACGACCATGTGACGGGACTAGGAATAGTTAATAAAAAGTATTGATATTATAATAACAATAATTTTAAAACAATTGTACCCGGTTTCGGACGCGAAATCTGCAAACAATTTTCCCGGTTTTGAAAGAAAAACCCATAACACACTCTCAATTTTGTTTGCGGATATTGCGTCCGAAACCGGGTACAATTATTTGCGGATAGGGCGGGTATTTAGTACAAAAGTGGGTCAAATTGAGAGTGGGTTATGGGTTTTGCTTTCAAAACCGTGTAAAATTGTTTGCGGATTTCGCGTCTGAAACCGGGTATAATTATTTGCGGATAGGTCGGGTATTTAGTACAAAAGTGGGTCAAATTGAGAGTGGGTTATGGGTTTTGCTTTCAAAACCGTGTAAAATTGTTTGCGGATTTCGCGTCTGAAACCGGGTACAATTATTTGCGGATAGGGCTGGTATGGATGTACAAATGTGGGTCAAATTGAGAGTGGGTTAAGGGTTTTGCAGGTACTAGCACATTTGTACCCCATACCCGCTCTATAAGCAAATAATTGTACCCGGTTTCTTACGCGAAACCTGCAAACAATTTTACCCAGTTTTGTACCCCATACCCGCCCTATCCGCAAATAATTATACCCGGTTTCGGACGCGATATACGCAAACAATTTTACACGGTTTTGAAAGCAAAACCCATAAACCACTCTAAATTTGACCCACTTTTGTACCCCACACCCGCCCTATAAGCAAATAATTGTACCCGGTTTCTTACGCGATATCCGCAAACAATTTTCCCGGTTTTGAAAGCAAAACCCATAACCCACTCTCAATTTTGTTTGCGAATATCGCGTCCGAAACCGGGTACAATTATTTGCGGATAGGGCGGGTATGGAGTAAAAAAGTGGGTCAAATTGAGAGTGGGTTATGGGTTTTGATTTTAAAACCGGGTAAAATTGTTTGCGGATATCGCGTCCGAAACCGGGTACAATTATTTGCGGATAGGGCGGGTATTTAGTACAAAAGTGGGTCAAATTGAGAGTGGGTTATGGGTTTTGCTTTCAAAACCGGGTAAAATTGTTTGCGGATTTCGCGTCCGAAACCAGGTACAATTGTTTGCGGATAGGGCGGATATGGGATACAAAAGTGGGTCAAATTGAGAGTGGATTATGGGTTTTGCTTTCAAAACCGGGTAAAATTATTTGCGGATTTCGCGTCCAAAACCGGGTACAATTATTTGCGGATAGGGCGGGTAAACAATTTTACCCGGTTATGAAATCCAAACCAATGACCCACTCTCAATTTGACCCACTTTTGTACCCCATACCCGCCCTATAGGCAAATAATTGTACCCGGTTTCGGACTGGAAACCTGCAAACAATTTTACCCGGTTTTGAAAGCCAAATTCATAACCAACTCTCAATTTTGTTTGCGGATATCGCGTACATAATACGTTATGTGGTACTTAAGTATTATAATTTATAATATTCCGACCTACCTGTAATTTTAGTTTTTTTCGTATGGCGTTGTCGCGTTTAGCCGTTGGCCCGAAGGCCTAACTAAGTTCTGACGCTATGAATTTATGCATAAGAATAATACATTTTGAATTATAATTAATAATTGTTATTTTTTGTTGAAAAAATATTAAAAGTTGTCAACATTTAAACATGATAATGTAATATAAAAAGTATTATAAAAACAGTAAAAATGTAGTTAAATTAGTTAAAATTTATTTTTTGGGGCTGCAAATAGTTGCAAATATTTTTAAAAACTTAGTACTTAGTACTTAGTTTGCAAAATATTGACACCGGTTTGGAATGCACGGGATCAGCTAGTATTTCATAAAATAATAAATTAATATTTATAAAAAAATCTATACTTGATAAAAAATCTTATTCTATATTTCTATTTTAATCTATGTGTATTAAAAACTAAGTAGAATAAAAAAAAATATGATGGAATATAAAAGACAATTATGGAAAAAAAAAATTATTTGCAAAAGTAAAGCACGAAAAATACAATTTTGATTTTAAAATTCTAAAAACCAATTTGCAATTATTTGCAATTAATTTGCTAAATATTGGCGTTTGTTTGGAAAGGATCGCACAAAGTGGGGGGGTTGACCAAATTTGCAAAAAAATTCGCCAAAATTCCAATTTTGATTTGCAAATTCTAAAAACCGATTTGCAATTATTTGCAATTAATTTACTAAATATTGGCGTTTGTTTGGAACGGTTCGGACAAAGTTGGGGGGCTGACCAAATTTGCAAAAAAATTCGTCAAAATTCCAATTTTGATTTGCAAATTCTAAAAACCGATTTGCAATTATTTGCAATTAATTTGCTAAATATTGGCGTTTGTTTGGAACGGATCGGACAAAGTGGGGGGGCTGACCAAATTTGCAAAAAAATTCGCCAAAATTCCAATTTTGATTTTCAAATTCTAAAAACCGATTTGCAATTATTTGCAATTGATTTGCTAAATATTGGCGTTTGTTTGGAACGGATCGGACAAAGTGGGGGGGCTGCATGAGAATAGCCCCCCCAAATCATTTTTTTAGTTTGCGAGCGTGCACTAAATTTGCAAATTCTAAAAACCAATTTGCAATTATTTGCAATTAATTTGCTAAATATTGGCGTTGGTTTGAAGTGAATCCGTCAAAGTGGGGGGGCTAACTTCATGGTCATCAAATATATGAATAAAAGGTATAATATGGGACCTCGAAGAGCTGTCGGAACTAGAGGAAATCGTGGAAGCAATCAGCGCCGTGGCCAAAGTTAAAAGCGAGGACATCAGTATAGTGTCCACTATGATGCTAAGCACAGGGCAGAAATGGGTCGTTGCGTCGTCACCAACCGCAGCAGCGCCCAAATTACTATCCACCGGGAGACTGAAAGTTGGCTATGTCAGCTTCCGTATATGCCTATGGGAGAATCGAGACGTTGGAACAACTGCGTAGGGTCTAATAGGCGGAATGCATGCCGTGGCTGCAGACTATTAGGACACATGGTGGCGGCGTGCACCACGTCATAGGAAGACAGGAACAAATTCCAAGGAAAACTCAAGACGGACATGATAGGCGATGAGCAAAATAAACCAGACCAAAGACGATCGCAACACATGCCTCAAAATTATTAAAATTTGCAAATTAATGTCGATGGCAGAAGAGAGGCACATGATCTCATGGAAGCCATGCCAACCAACTAGGAATCGACGTCTTGATCATAAGTGAACCAAAACATTCACGAAGAGAAGAAGAGGGATGGTTCGATGAAGCTAGAATCAGATATACAATAGCCGTACTTAACTGCAAGTTCTAATAGAGAAAACAACGAAGGCGGCTTTCCCTGATTACAAATCGGAGGTGTTACAATATACCCATGTAGCATGTTATTGATCCCCTACTACTGAATTCACTCTTTTCATCGACTACCTTGACAGCCTCGAGGCTAGCGTTAGAACAATAAATGGCATGGTCATAGTTGCAGGCAACTTCAATGCCAAGTCTCTGGAGTGTGGAGACCATCGCGAAGACTCGAAGAGACATGCCCTGACGGACTCGGCAGCCAGTCTCTGCCTCATCTCATGCAATCGCGGAGATAAGCCGACCTTCTCGAGAATATACAATGGGGGTGTATCAAGGTCACATATCGATATCACATTCGTTTCCGGAAGCATAGTACAACAAATAAACGAATGGAAGGTCTTGGACGAGTTCACTCACTCTCTTCACAGATACATATCCTTCGAAATATCATCAATGGCCAACAAGCCAGCTCAACAGGACATTACCGTTAGATGGGAATGGAGAAAGTACAACCAAGCCAAACTGTGAAACTTCCTAGCCGGGTCAAATCTTAAAATAGCTGTCCATAAGTACTCAAGAAATAGGCAGATACTTGAAAGAGGCATGCAACAGTTGTATGCCACGAGGCAAGTACAAAGGAGGCAAGATACCTACTTGTTGGTTGTCCCAAGAAATCGCTGAACTTAGGAAAGACTGTTTAAAAGCATGGAGGAAATATAAGAGAAGCCGTTGTCACCAGACTAGCACGCAAGAATCAGACTACATCAGCTTTAAAGAGTCTAAGAAGAAACTAAAGAGATCAATCAGGAAAAGTAAAGAAGATAGCTGGAAGAATATATTATGTGCACTTGTGGAATCAGATCCGTGGGGCCTACCGTCCAGGATCGTTATGAAAATGCTGACTTACAGAAGACCGGTCCAGGGACTCCCTATTCCTGGCAGGCTGCATCGATTCACTGTTACTTCAGGTTCCAGAAATTACATGGCCGCAGAACCCTGCTTCCCAGAAGTAACGAATGCAAAAGTAATCGAGGCCAGCCGGAGAATACCGTTGGGTAAGGCTCCTGGTCCATATGGAGTTCCCGACTTGGTGGTCAAGCACCCTTACAAACCCGAAATTTTCAGGGACCTGTTCAATGCATGTCTAAGAGAAAGTATGTTTCCAAAAGAATGTTTAGTAGCAACCAGTAGTAAACATTCTTTAGTAGCAAAATTGGTGCTGCTTCGCAAAGGAGACAAGCCATTAGACAACCGTATGTCGTACAGACCGATCTGTCAGCTGAATACGATTGGAAACTTTTCAAACGCATTATTATAGCACGTTTAGAAAACCACATGGAATCAATTATCGATTTAAACACTAAACATTTTAGTTTATGGATTGTAAAAAACGCCTCAACCGGACCACTGTACAATAGGCATCTCTGTGCGGTAGTTTCCTTAGACGTCTCGAATTCCTTCAACACCGCTAAGTGGTACAGGATAGAGGAGTCTCCACATGCTAAGGAAGTACAAGAATACCTCGTGGGAATTATAAGGAGCTACTAAAGTGAGAGAAAGCACCAGTACGAAAATAGTGGAAACAATTACATAACATGTGGCGTACCACAGGGGTAGGTGCTGGGGCCAATGCTGTGGAACCTCATGTATGACAACTTGCTCAGGGTGGAAACAGGAGACAACCGACAGGGTAGGTAATCTACCACGTTGGTCGCGTTTGCCGACGACGTGGTGGTTGTCACAACAGGTCGCACAACTAACATCCTACAAGAGGTTACGAACAACGCGCTTGCCGCAGTAGCAAAATGGATAGACACGGCAGAGCTTTCACTGTCGGTTTGAAAAGTATCCAGATAAAGGATCAGATCAAATACTTAGGAGTGGAACTTCACAGAGTTCTCGGTTTCCGCGCATACCTTGGAACGGAAGCTTCAAGGGCACTACACAGGAATTATGGAGAATAATGCCGAACGTAGGAGGCCCCTGCCAACAGAAGAGGCACCTACAGAATTAATGAGTAAGCTACTGTACTCAGCACTAGTCTGGTCGGTGGCCCTAGTCTTCAAGAGAAACGTCCGAACCATCCTGAGGCCTCAAAAAACTATTGCGCTGAGGACAGAGATGGCGTACAGAACAGTTTCAACAGCGGCGATCATGGTTGCGGCCGGGATCATACGTGCACACCTTCTTGCTTTTGAACGGACCAGAAGGGATGAAATCAGTAGTGAGCCTGATAGAGCGTCAATGGAGAAGGAAATACGTGAAGAGGTATTCAACAAATGGCAGTCAGAATGTTATCAGGAACCAGACACGGGAAGATGGACCTGGAGACTTATCAGGAATGTGAAGACCTGGTTTAACCGAAAAGGCTGAGCCGTCAACTTTCAACTCACACAGGTACTTACAGGACACGGTTGTTTTAGGCAGTATTTGCATCGGATGGGGAAATTGAACGACCCTAGTTGCATAGATTGTTAGCACCAAAGGATGACGTTGAGTATGCGATATTTGAATGCGACCGATGGTGGATGAACCGCTGGATAATCGAGGGAACACTGGCTAACCTAACCTCTCTTATTTGTACGTGCAAAGCACACTAAAACGTATTCTTTCTTTTTTTTTAAAGTGATTTTAAAGTAAATGGCGATTTTGGCTTGATAAACGATACGGAAGTCGAGGGGAATGACGGCCCGCTAAGGGTGAAGTGCCCCCTCTTCCAAGCCGTGATACCACACAAAAAAAAAGGTAGGATTTTGTGAAGGTACGACAGCGCAATTTGGATTTGACATTGAATGGGCCGGCAAACCCTTTCAAATGCAGATGTTGGTTTAATTCTGGATGTAGGTAGATTAGACATAATAAGTTGGTGACATGTTGCCTTTGAAATCGATAATATTTAATACAGTTAGTTTATTACCTAACCTTTTTGATAGAGTTTATATTGTATATGATCCAATATCTCTGTCTAAGAAGGGTCATAGAAACCGTCAAGCTTGAATGTAAGTTATGTAGGTGCACTTGGTTGATGATCTTTGTAGTGAAGGAGTGATTTTTTGGTAGAATAATAGGATGTTTCATGTCATAAGCCAATTCTGAATGTTTGACACCACCGCCTTAATATTCTTTTTTCATCTATAAAGGGATTCAAACCAGCGAGTTTTAAGTAAATCCTTACATTCTATTGCCGAGTCAGGGAGGTTAGTTCCATGATGAATTCTGCTCCTTGCACTATACGTATCCAGTACTCCATTGCTTGGCGCCTTTCACTCACAGCACAGCTTCCAACAGTCTGGTTGGCTTTGGGTCTACAGTTCCTGCAAAATTGAATAATATAAAACACAATTCTCAATAACCGTTTAGATTAAAATGACGATTCAGCAGTTGTATACTTAGTGAAGTGCTTGACGTGGTCGTTATTGGCATACTGCATTGCACTATTCTTTCTTCAATTGTGTCTGATGACTGATACTGTTTTCAATATGATGTCTGGCCATTTAATTTCCAAATATACCTAAATACATAATACTTACCAACAAAATTAACCAATTAATATTTTTTTCGAATACTAATTTTAAAGTTATTTCAGTACAGAGATACAATATTAAATTGGAATTTGCACTAACTTCTGATAATTATACATTATAATTAGGGCCTGGATTTAAATGCCCTAAATACTACCTAAAAAAATGGCCAAAAAAATGCATTTCAACCGCAATAATCTCCTGAAAAAATTACTTCACAATTGTTGTAACACTCACATAAGATAACACGAATAATATTACAATTTTAAACTAAATAATAGTTGTAAATATCACTATTAATTATTCAGCACATAATTTTTCAGACTGATGTTTCCTTTACAAACAAAATTTAATTTTTTGTTCATTTTTCAGCCACCGAGGTAAATTTCCTATTCCCCCCCCCCAACTTACAACCAGCCCTGTATGCATATAATGTTATTATAATCTGTATATAGATTAGCTTATCAGCAATAAGCTGTTTTATTTGTTGTGCAGTGGTTTTCAATAATTTCTTTTTGGATTTTTTCAGTATCTCCCATTGAATAATAAATACACGTAGGTACGACTCGAGACTTTTCGCAAAAATTTACAAAACATAATAGTATATAAGATACTAAGGTAGGTACTCACAAATTTGTACAAACAGCTGGTTTCGTTTGTTACTTCACCAGATATGTTGTTGAGTCGTTGGTTTGAAATGAGAATCTTAAATATCTTTTCGGCGGACCTAAGACGAAGCGGACTATAATTAGTATAACAGCCAAGGGCAGGCGACTATGGCCACCACCGCGGCGGGAACTGTTATTCTTGACATACAAGTGCATCAACGCGTGTCAGAGTATTATATTGACTCGCATATGACGACTTTTCAGACGGTCTATACACACCGAATTATCACCAGACATATCGCACCGGGGCGGTATAATCGTGCTACCAAGGTATATACGTACTACAACGGTGCACCATGTAGCGTAGTATTGCCCTGGTGTACCTCTGTATAACGCGGTGTACCTATTGGGGCGCGCCGTGGGACGCCCCAGTGTGAGGAATACGAGTTCTAGCTGCCGGCCAAAAATATAAAATACTTTAAAACAATAATATTTAGTGTGTTCAATTTATTATTTTTAGAATACATATTTTTAAGTTAATACAAAACAAATCTTAGAAACCATTCAATATTATATTTAAGTAATACATTTTAAAATTAAGTCTAGTCATCACTACAACTTTCAGCTTTCTCTTCGTTAGACTCTTTATCTTTGGAGTTTTAAATATTCAATAAATGTATTGCTTCTGGAGATAATTCAGTTGATGATACTTTACTCTGAGGTCTTAATCCTGTTATAAATTGGGTCAGATGTTATCAAAAGAAAGCTAAATAAATCTGCATTTGTGTTAAAGCTTGACGATTTTCTTGAATGATGTTCTCGCATTCGTATAATATAGTCTTTGTTCCGCGACTCTTGAGCTTCCTCAGATAACTGTCCAATAGGAACAAGGGCATATATTTTGATTGCTAAAGAGCCATGTATCCAAATGTTGTGTACGCTTGGAGGCATACGGTACCAATTATATAACTTTACATAAAGTTAAGCTGTTTCTCTAGCATACTCATCAAATCTTTCGTAGTTTATTCATGACCACTAAAATTCACTGTTTTTATTATTGAAAATGTATGGATTAAACGAACATCAAATCCTGAAATCTCGGAGACTCTCTCCGGTTTCTTAAAAAATCTTCGAGCAACATTCCCCGTATTGGATGTACCCATACCCTGAACCCCTCTGTCAACTTTTAAACCTAATTCTTCCCAAAGACGAGATTGTATTTCTTTCTTTTTTCTGAATTAAAATTGTTTGTACAGCAGTTGTTCTTTTAGTTGTTGGATCCGATTCCAATTTATATGCAATTTGTAAAGTGCACTCTAAAAATGTCATCCAGGCATGCAATGTGGATAAACCGTACTTAAAATTATTTTCATTGATTTTAAATTTGTGTATTGGGTCTAAATTGTTCATATTTGTAGGGTTGCATTTACAAATAAAACAAACTATTGGCTTGAAGATCCAATTAAAGTGTTTATTACTTTGCCATCAATAATCGTCATTACCATTATATAATTAATAGACACAACATTATTATTCATATTTAATTTGAGATGTTTTAGTTCTGAAATTTCTTTTTCCACTTTTTCTACTTCATTTTATGTTATTTCTACCATATCTTTATTATACATAAACTAGCTGAATTACCCGGCTTCGCCCGAGTGTAGTTTTTGTTTTATCAAAATTAAATTCTTAAATCAACACAAATTGTTGTGTTTTAAAGAAGAAAAAATATGTATTTTACTTAATGCTATCAAGTGCTAAAAAGGTAGTAGTTGCTGAATTATAAAGACAACAAAAATAATAATAATAGTATTTACAAATGATATAACTTTTTTTATGAATATTTACAAATGATACGTAGTTGCTCAATTCTAATATGGTTTAAGTCAAAACCTCTTGGTATACCACATTTAGAGTTTTATTTTGTGGTGCATAAACGTACAAATGGTCAGGTCTTCCAACTCTAGAAAATGCCACATACAATTGTCCGTGTGAGAAACAGTTATTTTCTAAATCTACACCACAATAAGTTAAAGTCTGACCTTGAGCTTTGTTTATTGTCATTGCAAAACAGACTTTTATTGGAAACTGAACTCTTCTAAACTTAACTGGAAAATCGTTGGGGTATAATGGTATTTTCGGTAAAAATATTTTTTCTCTCTTAGCACATCCGGTCAAAATTTCAGCTTCGATTACATTTTTTGTAAGAGAGGTGACACGAAGCCTAGTCCCGTTACATAATCTAGGAGAATTCAAATTTCTCAATAATATGATTGGAACCCCCACCTTCAGTGATATTTTATGAGGAGGCATACCAGATGGTGTTTGTGAATTATTAATATTATTTTTATTAATTATTAATTATTGTTTTATTATTATACATTATTACAAATTACACGTAAACAATTATTTTTGCCAATTTCAACCCTTTAAAATCAAAATTTTTAAAAACTGGGGGGTTTGGTGACACTCACGAAGGTATTTGGAACAACTTTGTGAAAAAAAATTGGAAAAAAAGTTAAATAGCGTCGTCACAAAATTGGTACATAAAAAAGGCCTGTTCTTTTATATATATAAGGATTGTATTGGTCTACAATAGCGTGTAGACGAAGGTATTGGATTTGCTCTGTTTCTATTGACCCGACAGTTAGTGACAATAGAAATATTTATGATTTTTTCATACATTTTTCTATTATAGCAACAGGGTGTTGAATAGAAACAATTATTGATATTTTTAAAAAATTGAACTTTTACTATTAAACTTTTTTTTTATTATTAAAATACAACAAAATTTATCAACTTTATCAATAAATAATAAGAAAACAAAATAAAAATAACACCTTTTACTTTCCAGTCTTTGGATTAACTTATTTTATAATATTATTTTACAAACATAAACTATAACTCTTATAATTAACATTGGTAAATGTAGCAAAATGTATATAAATATATCATATGAATAAATAAAAAATAAAAATAAAATTAACATTTTAGTCTATTAATTTCTAGTCTTTGGATTTACTTTTTGTATATTATACAGTAGGTAATAAACATAGTTAATTAGTTAATACTTTCAACTATTAATTTTTATAAGTAAATGGTTAGAAGACTAGATGGAGTTACAGTTATATGTGAACTTGAAAAGCCCTCTGGAGTATGGTACTGATTTTTGCATTTTTCCAATAATTTGGAAACTATCAAATTCACAAATATCTTCAACAAACCCATACACAAAGCCTTTCCCTGTCTTTAAGCACCAAATGGCCGATTGTAAATAATTTGGATTAGGAATCTGGTATGTTTTGCTTCTTGGATCTTTTTTTCTAATACAGCCCATGGTTGTTTCTATTCACCCGCAAGAAGAGACATTTTACAAAATGTATAGTAAAAAAAAAAATAATGAATTTAAAATTATTATACTTAAGTTTCGACTAATGACAACAATCATATGAACAATTAAAATGTGTAAGTAAACGATTAAAAAATTATTACATTATAAACGGTGAGCTTGTTAATTCTTATACTCAATTATTTAGAATGAAAGTATAATTTCTTTAATTGTATGATATATATTCTTATTTTTAATTTTAATTAATTATATAAATACGAATTAATACACTTACTTGGTACTATAAGTTGATCCATTTTTGATTTAGATAACTACAAATCTACTTGTGTCCATATAAAATATCGAAAAACTGAGAAGTATAATATACTACCATGTGGTAGAATGAAATTCATAAGTCTTTATATATTGCAGTATATTTGTTATCTTAAGATAAATGGGAACAAATATTGAAGTTTATAGTCGCTGATTACGCTGATTACGCTGATTACGCTGATTACACTGATTACGCTGATAACTGATTACTAAAATTTACTAATTTTGACCTGCTAAAAGTTTGATTACTCCCACTGTGGGGCGTCCGCAATGTCAAAGTGGTAGTGCACCACGCAAGGCATAACCAGGTTCGCCATAGTCATGTACCCCGGTATATACAAATGGTGTACACGGTTACCTCGCACTTAGTAGACAGCGATCAGATACCGGTCGGTAACCGATTTTACGCCAGCGGCAACGGTACTGATCGACTCACACATTGTGGTGGCAAAACCATGCTACCGAGGTATACACCAAGCCTGTGCACCGCTAAGTGTATCCCGGTTACCTCTGTTTGACACGGTGTACCTATTGGCGCCCGCATGGGTTTACCTGGTGGTGCACTACGCAATGTATGACCTGGTTCGTCGTATAGTTCACCCGGCTTACAATGGTGTACACGATTGCCCCGCACCCAGTGGACAGCGGTTGGATACCACTCGGTGGAAATCCCGTCAGATCCGTCGTCGACGGGTCATAGACTCTGAACTACGGAGGTTGATGGTTCGAAGAGATCAGAATCCCAGTTGGTGACCGCGATGGTTGCCAAAGTGCCAAACTAATGTCTGGTTGTAATGATATTCAGCTTCGTCTTACCTGTTACGTAGAGCGATCTCCGCACAGTACCTATATAGTTCAATATCCAACTAGATTCGACTGGAGGATATAGAAGACGACTCAACTTTGGACATCTGCTCGCCTCCGATATCTTTGAATATTTGTTTGATAGGAGATATGTACATCACCTACCTAATATTCCATAAAATTAAAAATAAAATGTAAGAAAAATGTTTTCAAATTTACATTAGTCGTAGTGATGAGGCCGTCAAAATATTAGCCATTTTAATAATTTGGAGTCGTTCAAAAATTATGTAAAAAGTTTTAATCTGTCTATTATATAATTTATTTGTTAACTTTAATACTATGTTTTTAAATATAATATATTTTTGTTCTTCTTAATTTTATCTTTTACTCTGTTTATAATATTGCATAACTATACTTTGCTACTTCTGAATATCGACAACTACTAATTTATTATTTTATCTATTAATTTTAAGTTAATATAATATAAGAACCGCTCCCCCAGCACAAGCTATGCTTTTTATATTGTGCTGCAACTAATTAATTTACGTATTTATATAATGTAGACACATTATGTAAATACGAGACCATGTTGTTTTGCAAAATAAAGTATTATTATATAACTATAAGTAATTTATTGCCTTTTTGGCTTTGGATAAATTCTAGCATTATTTTATTTTAAAACTATAAAACAGTTAATTAAATAATATAATTTAAGACTATTAGCTAATAGTTCATGACACGAATTGTAGTTAATGATATAAAACGTCAAACGACACACTATACACTATTAACAAAGTAACGAATAACAGACACTGAATTTAGATAGGTAATTGTTGTGCGATTATTAGGTACTAATCTAATCTTAATCGCAACTTTTATAATGAAGTTTAAATGTTGAATTAATTATTACTCGAGATATTTTGTCATGGAATATTTTTGTCTTGTGATATTTTGTCGTGGAACCAAAAATACATACCTGAGTTATATTTCTTTTATTCCCCTTGAGATTCTATACATCGAAACTCGATAGAATTATATTTTTTTTTTCTATTGTTCTGTATTTTTAATGAATCTAAAACGCGAATAGTAAAATAAATGTATCAAATAGTACAGTGCGTATTTAATAATATGGGTAGTGGGTACTCAAGTCGAAACATATCTCATCGCATCATGACCTGCTATAGCAAACTAGTGTGTTATATTTTTAAAATTATTATTAAACATCAATTCAGTGGATACCTAGGTAGGTATGAGTAGAATTAATGTAATTCCCAGCGTTAATAATTCAGAATTTTGTCTTATAAAAGTGAATTTGAGTAAATAGGACGACTTATTATTATGAGTTGCGAAAATCGTGATGAGAATAATATTAGGCATTAGTGTGAGAATAAATACCTACTCGTTATATTAAATGGTATCATAATAATATGTTATTATTATTTCACTATATCATTTATTTCATTATTGTGTTTGACCGAGAACAGAACGGATTTAGTCAAGAGTAAAAGTCGGTACCTATAATAATATTTGTTAAACCAATTTAAATGTGCTTAATGTATTAATATAGTTTATCCGTTATTTGTAGAGATAATATTTAACATAAAACAATAACGATATAGGTATATAATAAATCATATTTAATTAATATTTATAGGTAGTAATATAGTGTACCCACTCTGTAGGCATAGGTACTTGAGCAGTATTCGATTTTATTTGTTACACTTGTATATGTAAAATATTGTAATATTATCTATATCGTGTCGACTGTCGGCTATGCAGGAGTTAAGAAGTGTCAACTGTGAAAGTGTGTGGTATGAAAAAATATTATGCACTTTTGTTTTTAATTTGATTATGTTTCTAGTTTTGAACAAAATAAAAAATGTCTAGTAACTATGTATAAATTGAATAATACACTTCGTTTTTTAGACGGTATTATTTATGTACTATGCATGTCTATATTGTGTATTTATTAATTATTTATTTATTTAGGCGTACATTTATATTTTGTAAAATGATTTTTTCTATTGTTATTATTCTATCTGAAAAGTATTTAAAATATTTTTTCTACTAATTATTACTTAGTCATCTCACAGTTTTATACGACATATACCATACCACTTGCACTAAGGCACTAACAAATTTTGTTAACCGACAATACTAAAAAAAAAAAATAATAATCTTTTATAGGTACGAATAATTAGGTTGGGTTACATAAATAAGATGACAACATTGGAATATTTGATTCCATTTAAAATCATAAGGAATACACATGGCAAGTTTTTTGAAACTCTCGCACTGGTAAATTTTTGTTTAAAACAATTTATTTTAAGATAATGTTTGCTACCAACGGTCAGAATTTTGTAAATGGAGTTTCTTTTCTCCGTGAATAAATAAGTTACAACTTCAGCTTTTTTT
This sequence comes from Macrosiphum euphorbiae, assembly GCA_949089665.1. Lineage (NCBI taxonomy): Eukaryota > Metazoa > Arthropoda > Insecta > Hemiptera > Aphididae > Macrosiphum > Macrosiphum euphorbiae. The sequence goes on along the minus strand of CARXXK010000003.1, from coordinate 71,767,703 downwards.
AATTTTTTATATAAATATGGGTTTCATAGTACTAACAAAATTTAACAGTATAATAATAAACAGTCTAAAGAACAGCTTCAATACATAATATAAAGAAACCTATTTAGTAAGTAACCCTGACGACAAATTATGACTAATTAAATATTGATACTTTATATTTTTCACTTAAATTTTTATAGGCGTTACTATACGGGTTGCATCGGATATTTTAAATGCTGCCTACGGTTCGCCAAAATTACGTGCCATTTTTGCTAAAATGAGCTGTCAAATTAACCATGAAAAATTGTAATAATAATACTAATTATTATTGTTTAATTATTGAGTATTTAAAAACTAAACTCTTGTGAGTTGTGATATAACCAGGGGTTAAAGTGGGGGGGGGGGCAGAGGACTCAGTCCCTCTACCTCTGACGGTGGTTAAAAAGCGTCCCATTTAACAAATTGTACAAATTTAAAATTTTATATGGAACGAACGCTTAAAACTATATGGAGACATTAGTCTCCTCTGGAATTTTTTTCCACTTTAACCCATGGATATAACTGTCGTAGAGCGGTAGCTTGTAATACTAAACATATTATAAAATATTTAATATAAACACAGAATATCATATCTATATAAAATCATTAAATTGTTGATACATTTAATAAACTAATAAAAAAAGTACATAATAATTGTAATATTTATCAAAACTATTGTTACATGAACAAACTATTTTTCATCTATTTTTATTCACTTTCAATGGGGAAAAATACTTTTTTGAACAAAACTGTGCCTAATCATTTAATATAGGTAATCATTACAACGAAATAGATAGAAAGAAAAAAAGTTAAATTTAACACCTACTAAAATTGTATATGATATAATCAAAAGAACATAAAATAATTTGTCACACTGATGAATTAATATGACATACATTTTGACTGTAAATATATTATTTCGAGTAGAACATATTAATTTATTTTTTTCCTTTTTGTTATTAAACTTTTGGTTTTAGGTATACTATATTATGTATTAGCACTATTATTATTGGCATTTTAAAACCGAACTCCACAAAAATAAAATAGAAAAAATCACTGTTTCTCGACTATAAGTTAGATATAAGTTAGATTCAACTATGAGTTCTAATATTTACTACAGAACCATAGGTCGTCTTAGGATTGGGGTTTTGAAAGAAATGTAATCTCGTGCAAATTTTAAACATATTATAACGAGCCGCCGCGCCGGGGCTTCCGTCGGTAAACTATTTAACTAAAAGCCGGTTTTTAATAAATCTGGATTATCGAATCAATCCTAAGTGCACCTATCGTTCTATAACTAATTTTAACTACGTTGAGTAATATTAATGCTCAAGTAAAACATAATTTAACTACAACAATACCTTTAGCATAACTTCGACCAGCTGCAGCCACATCTTAATTATGGGTTGACTTCACGCTTGAAACTTAGAGGGCTGAACTTAGCCCTCTAAAGAACACAGAACACAGAACACAGAACACAACACAGAACTGTGTCGGCAGCCATTTTAAGTCGTGGATAAAAATCAAATTAATTTAAAACGTTACTTTACTTTACTTCAATTTAATTTAAACACTAAGATATAAAAACCAAAGTTAAAAAATTATTCGATAAAGTTATTAAAAAAATTCACTGTCGAAGTAAATATTACAATATAAATTAATTAATACATTTTATTCGGTTAAACATTTCCAAAGTGTTTAACGTCGTCAAAAATAAACAACAACCATCTTCCTATAATAATAATAATAATATTAATAATATTTATAGCCAGCACAGTATTAAATATTTACAAATAATATAATAATATGTTTACTTAGATAATAGCCAACACAGTATAATATCAATTTATATACGACATAGAGATTATACAACATCATAATAATAATAATAATATAATAGTTACAAACTATAGTTTATACTGATTAACAATTTAAAAAACTGGGGACGGAGTGGCCGAGTGGACTAAGGCGTCGGCTGCGACGCAGACAACGCTGGTTCGATACCTCGGTTGCGGGCGGCATTTTTCTTCGGGCAAGTCACGGTTTCCGGAGAATAAGTACCACCATCCCCCACCCGGGCATGGCAGATACCTACGGGTGCCCTAATCAAAAATTCAGCCAAAACAAACACACAAGTATTCCTCCCCCTACCAACTAAAACTTACACATAAAACAAAAATAGCTAGTGGCCTTAGTTTCCAGGCTCAAGATCAATAACAAAAAAAAAAAAAATTAAAAAAACAATACAGAATACTAATGCATTTTTATATAAACATAACATATAACAAAGGTGAATGTTATTTAAAAACCAACATTGTTTAGACTTAAAGTATATAAGTAGGTACCTAATCTTAATTGATTACGGGTTTCGTTTTAAATTTAGTGACACCAATATTTAATTTCCAGGCTGTAATAAAATATAATAACAATAAAAAAATATCCAGACTAACAAACCGTCTCCGCTCAGAATCTTTTTTTGTATACAATGATATGATATCATTGAATTCAAATTTAATACAACCCATTATAAAGTTACCAACTTGTAATCTACTGTACAGCAGAGCGACATCCACTTACCCGCTTTTTTAATATTCATTATTATAATATGGGAATTGTAAGGCAAAACCCTTATCGGTTATTTTGTAACCATTTTTTTCATCCCCCTCCATTGAAGTATCCTGAGAACACCTCTGTTTAAGTGTCAATAATAGACGAATGTACATAGTAGGTAAATCATGTTCTTAATAAGAAAATTAAAAACAAATATAACAGGTATAAGTGGTATGTACAAAATCGGTAAATAGTAATAGTAAGACTTAAATAAAATAAGTATAAAGTATAAGTTTATTTTTATTCTTAACAACAATTTTAAATTTCAGTTATTAGCTGTATATAAACTGTGAACATCATAATGATGAATTTTAAATTAATAATTTAACAATATTATACGTCTTATAAACTATAACAAAGTATATGTGTTGGAAATATTTTTTGCAATTACCACAGTTATAAAGTATTAAGCAAAATAAATCATTATTATTTGTTAAAAGTAAGTACCTAGGTACTTATAATAACTAATACCAATATATAAAATAAATATTGTTTCAATTTTCAAAGAAAATAACATTAAATAAATGTAGGTACAACGTTGTATAAAATATATAATATGAACTATGATTATTAATTATTGTTTTATAGGTGGTTTTTATAATTTTAGATATTAATGGGTACATATAATTGAATTTAGAAAAAAACCTCTCATAAACCAAGGTATTTTTAATTTGTACTACAATATGTCCAAATATATTTTTTATTTATTATTCTGTAAAAAATATTATACATAAGTTACAACAATAAAATTAAGTCCTTAAAATGTATGCTAATATTACTATTATTAGTACAACACAAAAATCTTTTTTTTTTTTTGTAATGGACCAGGCAGCTGCAACATGATAATCATTATTTTAATTTAGGTTTTCATTTTAATTATTTAATAATTCTAACAAAATTAATTTCAATAGATACATTGAATGAATTCAAATCAAATCTAAATAATATCATTATTTAAAATAAACTATCATAAACTAAACAAACTTACTAACAGCATTTTCTAATAGCACTGGTTGGTCTAAAAACTAAAAACTGTATAGGCATGTACTTGTACTTGTGTGAATATTTAAGTAGAGTTATGGCTTCATAAAAAGTACTCAAGCCCCCAAATAATTATATATTTTTCTTCACAATTAATCATAATATGAAAAATACAACAAATCACAATTAAGTTTCTTATGACATGGCACTATTACAAAATGAAATGTTTTAAAAATAAATTAAACCCAGATCTTAAGGCATGTACCATTTCCCATTGGTTACATAAAAGGAACTACTAAAGAAGTGAATATTAATAAGTACCTTATAACTAATAACCAAATCAAAATGCTATTACGTAGAATAGTTGTTTTAGGTAAATATAATTTAAATTATTAATTAATCAATTTAAATTTTAAAAACTCTATCTCAATTGTAAATTAGTAGTCAAATTTTAACATTACATAGAATTAACGACCAAACAAAATCAAAAATCTCTATTCCAACATTAAGTAGCAATTAGTGTCCACACATTATTATCTTAATTAGCATAAAACATAATACTTAGTTGATATTATCTTAATATATATAAATCTCGTGTCACAATGTTTGTCCTCAATGGACTCCTAAACCACTTAACCGATTTTGATGAAATTTTTTACACCGCGTGTAATTTGGTCAAACTTAAAAGATAGGCTAATTTAAAAAGGGAGAGGACCAACTCCGGGATGTGCTCAAACGGGAATTTTGAGATTTCCGATGGACATTTTTGTTTATAAATGGTTGCCATGGGTTTTTAAGCTATTACAATAATAAAAATAAAAAAAAAAACTATTTGCTTTACTTTTTAAATATAAATTGTAATCTAATATCTAACTATAAAAATGTGAAATGAAAATCTCTGTACTACTTATCTCTGGAGCTCCTTTTAGATCTTCTTGATTTTTTTTTAAGCGAAAGAGTATTTCATGGATAAGGTTTGTATGAAAAAAAAAATGTTAGGAAAATCCACCGGTGTATAATATATTGGTTGCTATTGGTTAATCGGGCATGTTCTTGATTTGTATCATTATTTTTTGTCAATATACATATATATATATATATATATATATATATATATATATATATATATATATAATAAATACAAAAAGATCTGATAAGTAGTTCCAGAGTCTGTATAGTTATAGTCCGTGTATTTATATAGTTATATATATATTAATGTTTGTGGGTAGATTAGACGTCTGGGAAGAAGATAGGTTAATTTACTAAGGGTTAAATTTGTTTTTTTTTTCATCGGATTTTAGTACGGTTAGGTTAGGATAGGATTTTGTATAAAATGATTATAATAATCCATCTTAGGCGAAATTAAGTAAAAACGATAAACTTGGTATAACTTTGATACTTTAGAGTTAAATCATACACTTACGTACAAACAGCACAGGGTCCGCGATCTATCGCAGGTAGATTACTGTTGCGAATCAGAATTTTTATTCGGGGCAACGGAAAAGTTAAGATTAATTTTGAACACCGCATACACCGAATATTAAATTGAACAAACTTTGAGACATATAGAATTGATACATTTAACGGGGCAACGAAGTGCACGGGATCAGCTAGTTATAGTATAAATAACACCATTACTAATATTAAGTATTTACCTAAAATTAATAAAGTATTAAGAAGTACTAAATAGATATGAATCCATTGCGAAGAATCATTTCTCTTAACTAGAGTGTATATTGTCTTTCTCAATCTCTTACTTATCTCTAATAAAGATTAAATGTTATGATTATTATAAATTTGTACTTAAATTAATTGAATATAAATGTGTAACAAACAATTAGTATCAGCAATACATGTATATGATTCATTTGTAAATTTTGTAAATCAGTATTCGATAATAAAATATTAAAATAAATATAACAGAATTAGTTGTAGTTATTGATAAAAAAATAAATTCTTTATAACATTAGTAAAATTAAACAAAATAGAATTATAAAAATCTAAATAGTCAATACATAGTTTAGTCTGGGTATTTAAAAAAAAATGTTAACAAGTATAATATGTCCAAGTTAAATGTATATATTCGTCTGTTAAATTATATAGTGAAAATAAGCTATTTTCTGAGTAACAAATAATAATGTTTGTAAAATTAAGTTATACGTTGTCAGTAAAAATAAATATATATATATGTATTTTTATGTGGTTGAGTTTAAAATACCGCTGATATATACTTAAAGACAAGAGGAATTTTAGTTGGTCCCATGAAATTCAAAATTTGTTACACAAACAAGTAATTAGCTATTACAGCAGGAAAAAAAACACATTTTCAATCAAATAGTTATTACTTAATACATTTTTGAACTATCAGATTAAAAATCACAATTATTAATAAACTGTAACAATTGTTTTATTTATTTCCCTATTTAACAGAACTACTGCAAAATAGTTTTTATAAAAATATTAAATTAACAGTTTGTTTTTTTTTTTAACGGGCCTCAGTCAATATCTGCAATACTCTAATCTTTTTTTTAAACTATTATTTATGAGATTCTGACAAAAATTATGACATCTTCAACAGTCTGAAAATTGTTCACTATTTCTAAATGTGTTTAAATAAACTAAAATGTCAACTCATAGTAATTATTAATAAATAATATTGTTATTATATTTTGTTACACCTTCAATTTTCAAAATTAATGGAATTCCAATCATAAAACGAAGAAAGCATCTAATATCTTAAGGAATTTAATGGCCACGAACTACTGTTGTCAAAGTAATACTCCACCGGACAGATCTCGTTTCGTGAGTAGGTATATGGAGCTCAGTGAATACGACACGTATAACTGCAGCAGTGCGACAGTACAACACTGAGTATATATACTATTATGGCCCGGTTTTTCAATCCGATTTATTCGTCGAATAACTCAAGTTATTTGCCGAATAACAAAAATATGTTATTTTCCGGTTTTTCAATATTGAAATAAGTCTAATTTTTAGAATAAATCACAAATAAATTATTTGGTACTTTTTCTACCGAATAAGAACTTATTTGACTAATAACTACCAACAATTGATATCTACAGCAATTACAATTTACAAATTTAAAATCAATGATAATAGTATTCAATAATATTATTTAAATTAGTTGTGTCTTTTCTTTTGTCCCGTGTTCGTTAAAATTCTTGATACCTAATTACGATGATGGAATTATTGGTATTGCCGGTATTAGAAATTATCGAAGATGACGATGTTGAAATTGTCGAGTTTTTATTATCAACGACGTACGTATACAATTCGTGTACGAATTAACCATATGGAGTTTTGGGATGATCAAGACTTTAAAGTTAGATTTAGTCATTTAGAATCCCCAAAGAAGTAGTTATTGAAGTTTTAGGATAAGTATATAAATGAGCAAATATCTTCACAATCATATAGGTAGGTGATTATCTATACAATAATAAAATAATTGGTATATCAAATTTTGTATTTTGTAATTTGTAAATGTTAAATGAAATCATGCCGTAACATCCATAAACAAACTGCTTTTAACTTTACGATTTTATGCTACTGGAAATTTTCTAATAACTGCTGGAGATTTTTTGGGAGTAAGCAAAACTACATCATCATTAATTGTTCGTGATGTCAGTGTTGCATTACCAAGACTGCTGCCACGGTTCATAAAAATGCCAGACACAGAATTAGAAATAAATACATTACAGAACCGTTTTTATGATATCGCTAAATTTCCTAGAGTTATTGGTGCTATTGATTGCACCCATGTAAAAATACAAAATCCAGGTAATAAAATATTAGTATATTATAAGAGCAATCTTTTATAATATGTTTTGGGAGTGTTGTAAATTAATTGATATTTTTCACTTATTACCTAATAAGTAATAAGCAATTTCAAATAATGTGGAACTAAATGTATAAATGGTATTTAAATATAAGTATATAAATAAATAAATATAAAAAATAAAATATAAAATATAATATACAGATTTTTCTTTGATAATATTGTCTTATCACTGATGATATATTTCAACTCATTAGAATGGATCAGATCTCTTCAACTTGTTCCACAATGCACAACTCCTTATATATATATATATATATACATATTAAGTTATTAACATTATCATCTACTGATTAGTTTTATTCTCCGAATAACTATTAGGATAATAAATTTATATTGAAAAACAGTTGTCATAATTTTTTGTTTTTTTTGGAAGTTTATTTGCTGAATAGGTTTATTCTATTTATATACTATTATATTATATTGTATATACCATGGTTACAGCAGCAGGTATAGGAACATTCGATGTGACCAGGTCACGTTTATCGTCCTAGAGATGGGGAGCTATAATAATATGGTTCACAGCGTTTACAGTATTAGTATCGTTTTGTGCGGCACATCATCACTTTTCACCGCATTTTTTCCGCATAGGCTTATGCCCTTTGCCCGTCTTTCCACCACCTAAATTTTATACAATTATAAATAAGGTGTAAATGTGCAGTACACACTCCTATAGCCCGTCCCAATTTAAAAACATGTTAAACTCATGTCCTTGTGCACAGTCAATTTATGTGTCGGACGCATCTTAAACTGTGTCTCACGTGAGACGCACAAATTGACTATGCATACGGCCGCATAAGAGTTACTGCAGTTTGTTTCCGGCGTACAAATATACAAATGTAGGTACCTGATGGGTGCAACGCCCTATGAGCCCTATGAGCCCTCGTTACAAATTTGGTGTCGGTGGTCCGGTCCGGCATCGTTTGTTTGTTCGATTTAACAATTATATCAGGTATAGCTACTGATATACCGCTGATAACTTCCTGTGCGGGCATCGTATCAGGTCGTCGTCATGCATCTCCGTGAAGCTCCGTCTTCCTATCCATGTTGTCACAGTATGCCACTGTCGTCTGTCATCGTCGGACACCCAGTGATCATTTTTTATATTACTCAGATATAAATTTAGTTTTTGAGCATTGAAATTTTGTCAGAAGTCCTATATGACATTTTCATTATTTTGATAAAGTTATAAATAGCATGAGCATAATTATGATGAAAAAATAATTAAACAATGTATTAAGTGTCTTGCATAGTACAATATATCATCGTCGAAGGATTAAAAAAAATTGTATTAGGTCAAAACGAAATTTTTAAAACATGTAAAAAATACGGTTGATAGATAAATAATTTTTAAAGAGTAAAATAAGTGGGAAAATGGTATTATCACAAGACTAATGGGCTCATATAATATATTATGTTGAAAAGAAATGACAGATAATAATATGTTAATATATATTATATTATATATTATTGTAATGACTGTGTTACAGTGTGTTCACCTCAAATACTCGGTTTGAAAAATCGACTTCACCAACTGCCTCAGGTACCCAACTAGCCCCGGTCTCCAGATAAACGGTAGTATTATAATATCACAGTGAATCCATAGTTACGCTTGAATTTATGTATACATTTTTAAATGGCGAGTGTGATAAAAGTAAATAATTGTAAATTTTTCAAAACATCTACGGCACCCATGTTATTGGTAAGAAAAAAAAAATTTAACTGTCATTAACTTTTTGAATTAACAAATAACAACAACGGCCAACCATTCGCGTCGTCATGTTATATAGGTACTTCACCGAACAATCGAGCGAAAAACGCCACCCTACCAACATCGGCTTGTACGAACGCATAATATTATATACCTACCGATTTTAAAGGATTTAGTGCCTTTTGATTGTGATCAGTGTGGTGTCTAAGTGGCATTTTTCAAGGGGTAGTGGGCGGGTAATAACTAACATTAGGTATTATAACTAGGACAGGAAGTTAAAATGAATATGACAGTTAATGTCTTTATAGAGTTATTTGTCGCTGCAGGGTGGGTGAATTAATAATGCAATATAATTATAATATTAGCAACTGAAAAATGTCACTTTTGCCACGCCAATGATTGAATTACTTACATAAGGTTTAGATTTTAGCATTTACCTACATTAAAAGTCTTATATACACTAATATAATACATAGGCGTAATTAATTATGGTATTATTAGTATTGTTTTAAGTGTTCGTAACAATACTTTCAATACTGATTATTAGGCACACAACAGAATAGCATAATATAAAAAGAAAACAATTATCAGGAAACCTAAATTCCATTACCCCTAGTAAGGCATTATCAATAATATGATATTTAAATTTGAATAATAAATATCACACGAAATTATTGAACTATTGAGAGTTCTATAGCTGATGAAGATAAATATTATAAATAGTTCGAAACAACATACAATAATAATAGATTTTCTTAACAATATTAAAAATCATTTTTTTTTTTTTTTTTACAACACCCGACAAGTTAAATTTGAAATCCTATTATATAATAACACATAGAAATCGTATATTCATTATTTAAATAGGATTTAGGTGATACATGTAATTTCATTACCAGTTATAGGTATAGTGGTAAGTATCCCCGGAAGACCGGGGTCCGATTCCCCGCCGGGGAGCCAGTTTCTGCAGACCTGGTGCGTGCCGCGTGGGTGAGGTGTTTGAGGAAACCAATAAGAAAACGATGCGAACACAATTTTATGTTGAATATTTATTTCGTGGTATGATATACGTATATTAGTACTATATGATATACACCCTGTATATTTTGAATTACGAACAAAACAAAACTGTATTATCTGTTCGATCACCTCGCGGGGACGTATGTGGTCCGTGTCTTGGGGTCGTTAAAAACTGACTTGACGAGCCGGTTCGCCGAACGGCCGGCCGACGGTTCCAGGTGAGGGTGTCGCGCGCCGGCGTCGTCCGTCGTCGATTGGCGGTTTGTTTGAGAAGCCACAGCGAGGCTTCGAGGCATTACGAAGGAACGCTTCAATATATTAAACCTTACAAATAGCTCTTATATTGATAATTATAGAGTATAGGTATGTACCACGCGGTTATAGAACGTAGATCTCCTTGGTCATATACTGGACAATCGGACATTATAATAATTATAATAGGATAAAAATCCTACACGGGTTCAACCAAATAATATAACCTGCTCATCCCTTCTAGAGTCTAGTAATCGTATGATTTACATTTCAAAGGTACATATTATCATTATACACTAGAAAATATAAATACCTATTGCTTAAATTATATTAAAGTACAACATAATATTATAATGATCCGGCGCGGCGGTCGTGGCGTGACCTAAGTAAAAAAAAAAAATAACTGCATGACTGTGTGTGTATAGTATATCGAAGTTATCTATTTTTTACTGTGGAAAATACAGGTAAATTTGTTATACGACCTAACTAATTTTCTAATGTATCAATTAACTCCTAATAAATTCAAAAACATCAGAAATATTGTGTAGAACGTGCTTTTATTAAAAATCGTACGTTTAGAAATTAAGTTAAAAATTAAAAAGTGCCAACTTTTTAATGGAAATTTAAATTAAATTCAGAATCACGGTAGCTATCGTAGTCATTTTCGTATCATGCCAATGTTACAAACAATATTACTGTTCTTATAGATAATTGTGTATATACTCAATATTTAATACCGATAAAAATTAGTGATATCTAGAGCACGGATTTCTCTTTTTACGAATTGTATATTTTTTTCCTTTTGATATTTCTGGATTTTTGTCAGTAATCTAAACGAATTATTATAATTTTAAAGTAATAGAGACATTTTATTTGCATATTTCTGCATATTTAAATGTTATTAAATATTTTTACATACTTTGGCAAAATTCAAAATTTATTGCATATTGAATCAAACATTTAAAAAAATGTATGAAATAATATTTTGTCAAGTAGAAAAATTAAAACAAATTTTATAGGCACTTGATAATAATTTATATAAAGATAACATATATAATCGATTACGACATAAACTTAATTACTCTTGCTGTGTCAGTCGGTTATTTTAGTGATAGTCATAAAAAAACTGGGAACTAAAAATACGACTTTACATAAAAGCTTTTCAATAAATGACGAAACGAAAGAAAAAATGCATTCTGTTCCTGGATCAAAAGGTGCAACACTTACAACAGAATTAAACGAGCTTTCCAGTAAAAATAAAGGTCTGGAAATTCTATGAAAAATTAAAATATTAGATGAAAATGTTTAGCTCGAAGATCTTTGTCAAGACCCGATAATTCTAAGTTGCTTCAAATATGCCCCAACAACCAGTGGCGTAGTGAACGGTACCGTCAGAGGCAATTGCCTCTGAGACTTTTCTTAAATAGATGGGTGGGTGATAGCCGCCAGCCGGTATATACTCAATAGGTACCTAGCTAAAAACGATCCGAAATATAATTACCTATATTATATTAATACATTATTATGCATTAACATTTGGGTTATATTTTGTAACTATTGCCTCTGGAAAATGCAGGGCTTGAAACCGGTAACCGATTTTTCCCGGTAACCGGTTACCATGAGTACTTTTTGGACTGGTATCCGCTTCCCGGTTCTCGAGTTTCAATTTTGAGAAGCGGTTATCAATTACCGGTAATCACGGAATTTGATAAAGGGGGAAATCTATAACGGTAACCGTTTATTTTTAGAACCGGTTAATTAATCGGAAGTATACAAAACCGTAAATCTCAAACCAATTAACGTAAAAATAATTTTTTTTTAATTATATTGAATATTCTAAATAGAAGAAAATAATATTTATAAAATACTAAAATAGATTATTTTAGAACAACTAAGTATTAAAATTTAAAAATACCAAAACAAGCGTGTTTGATTGCGGAATCGTATCGGCGCACTAACAAAAGATTCTCAGTAGTCAGTACCTATGATATAGGTACTGAATACTGATACGAATGGTAAAAAAATTGACGAATGCGGGCTGATACATATATATTATATAATATAGTATTTAACTCTTGCATGTACGATATTGTACCAAGTACTAGGTAATAGGTACCTTATAACTTATAATCAGGGACTGTTTTGATATTCATTATTTAATAATAAGTTCGTTACATTAGTTCGAAATAATAGTAATACTGAACAAAACTGTGTAGTACTATACTAAACATGTTAAGTTTGATGAAAAAAAAAAAGTAGGTATTAAAACAAAAAAAAAATGGTTTTATGAGGTAACCGGTAATTTTGAAGATTTAAAACCGCTTCCAAATAGATAACCGGTAATCCCATTTATAAAATTTATTTCGGTAAGCGGGAAATGATTATCATTATTTCTAAAAACCTCGATAACCGGTAACCGGTTCCAAAAAATTTGGTAAAAACCCATTTCTTCAAGCGCGGTTTCAAGCCCTGGGAAAATGTTTAGTTCACCACGTCAGTTGACGTCGAAGATTGAAACGTTCGTTCTCAGTCTTTAAAAATATGTTAACCGATAAACGTCACATCTTCACACAAGAAAAACCCAAAATTCATATGATTATTCATTTAAATACAAAATAAAATTTAAAAATTACACTAAGTTGTTCAGAAAATTCCTCAATTTCTTAGATTCCGAGTGGAACGATGAATGTATTGATTTTACAATGATGTGTGTTTTTATTTGATTTTTATTTTTTTATTTGTGTCTGTGTAAATGATAAGTAGTCGAAATAATGCTTCGATTTTCAACTTCAGTATCTTGTTCGATTGGAAAGTGAATATCGTTCATGCATGTGGGAGGTCAAAATTTAAAAGTTAAGAAAAGCCTTTCTTGGAAAGTTTTCACAAGCCCCGGGAAAAACAACATAAAAATTAAGGAAAAACGTGAATTTTTACTCAAAATCGGTTTTTGACAAAATTGATTTGGCTTTTGGTGTAACTCTAAAACAGATGATACTAAATACATGAAATTTTCACTGGTTGTTTATATTTGTATTTTCTATACACGATAACATTTTCAAAATATTATGATTTGTTTTGAACTGTTTAGGAACATTTTCATTTTCCATTTTTTTTTTAGTTTTTTTCTAAAAGTATCAATAAATGTTATTTGTTGGTTAAAAAAGCTTGAAAATTTAATAGAAGGATCCTAGTATATTGTTTCAAAGGTAGATGAAAAATATTAAAAATCCTTAGTTACAGTTTTTTTTATAAGCATTTAAAATTCAAAAATTGACAAAATATGGAAAAATCACGAAAATTAGCAAATTATTTTGAGTTAAGAATTCGTAAAATTATTTCTTATTAGTTTATTACTCATAAGCTTGTCTACCTTTATCAATAAAAAAATCTCACCCGGAAAGTCAAGTTACATTTTTATGAGCGTTTAAAGTTCATAATTTTACAATATTGTTTATTCACTCGACTTCTCATGTAGCGATTCCCTTATTTGTTGTAATTCAAAAACGAATAACTGTAGATACATGAAAATTTCACTAAATGTTTATATTAGCATTTCCTATACACCATACAATTTTGAAAATATTTTGACTTTTTTGAGCTGTTTACGGACATTTTCAGTTTTCAATTTTTTTAGTTTTTTTTTTTCTATGAATATCAATAAAGTTTTATCTGTTTTGCCAAAAAGTGTAAAAATGTAATACAAGGCTCCTGATTTATTGTTACAATAATTAAATATTGATAAATATTAAAAATACATAGGCACAATTTTTTTTTTAAAGCATTTAAAGATCGAATTTTGACCAAATTTATCAAATTAAAAATCGAATAATTATTTTGTAGTGAAAAATGTATAAAATGTTCAAATTTTATATCTTAAGATTGATAATTTAAAACGAAATTCCATGTAGTTAATTCTGTTACCATAAAATCTAAAAAATACATAAGCACAGTTTATTTTCATAGTAATTTTAAGTTAATATTTGGATGAAATTACATAAAAAAAAACCTAGAATAACTATTTTAGTTATTTTGTTGTGATTGTATAATATTATTCGTGGGTACTTGAAACTTCGAAAGTACACTTTTATATATCTATGATAGTATCAGGGTTTGTTGTTGAATGTATAATGAGTTATAAGTACCTAATGGATATTGTGATATGATTAATTTGTAATTTATTATAGGTACTTATTATACAGGTTGTCCCGTGAGGATTTACTCATTGCGATATCTCCTGAAATTTTAGAGATATCGTAATTCTGTTTTCTTAGTAAGACTCACATAGGTAAGCACTACAAATAACTAATTTTTTATTTTTTTTTTTATGTTTTGGTAAAAAAGTTAAAAAAATTATTTTTTTAATTAATTATTTAAAAAAATATTGAAGATTGCCATTTTGTAGAGTTCATTTTTCTGAAAATATTGACGTTTTAACATTTTAATTTCATTAATTTCCTGATTTTTAATACTTTTTTTAATTAATAAGTAAAACGGCAAAAAACCGGTTTTTGTCCGGGCGGCGAGTCCCCCTCTACGGTTAATAGGTAAATCCTCACGGGACACCCTGTAGGTCAATTTTTTTCAATACCATAGATAAGTAGGTATATAATATGTCTTATACCTAGACTGACATACCGTCTCCGCTCAGAGTCGTTTTTCTTATACAATGATATAATTGATATTATATCATTGAATTCAAATTTAATACCATCCATTATACAGTGACCCACTTGTAACCTACTGTACAGCAGAGCACCTTTTTTTTTTATTAAGTATTTAAGTAATTAATTATTATAAGTTGTTTAATTTGTACATTTTGAATAAAGAAAAACAATTCTTGCATATTTTTTGCATATTTTCATGTTTTAATAATAAATAAATCATAATACAGAATTATTAAGCTTCGCTGATGATACAGCTATTCTGCTATCGGAACTAACTGTTGATAAACTATACAATGAATAAAATAAAATATTAAATACTGTTTATGCTTGGTTCAGTAAAAATAAATTAAAATTAAATCTTATGAAATCAAAATATATTTGTTTTACACAGCAACCATCAAATACATTAATACTAAATAACCTAATAGTACATTCTTTAAAATGTAATAAAACTACAAATACAATTAGATAGAAGCAAAATATTAATATACTTGTACCAAATCTTAATAAAGTATTTGGTCAAAGAAGCATCTTATATACGGGTTTATATTTATGTAGTTCACTAAATATCAATATAAAAAATCATAAAGATGTTAAACATTTCAAAAAATATATAAAACAATTAAATTTATCAAATTTGTAAATTTTATTTCTTTTAAAAATATTACAGTTATTTATGTAAAATATTATTATTATTATTATTGTAAATTTATAGTATTTATTCTCCTCCCTTCGTACTTATGTTTTAATTATCAACTATCAATTATGTTAACATTATTATATATTTGTAAATCCTATTTCTATTAATTAATTAGTAAATTTGTATATATTTATTTAATCTACAAGAACTGTGCAACCAGCACAAGCTTTGCTTAAAGGGGGTACTGCAATATATTAATCTAAATTTTGTAAAATAATTGTTTGATATCCTTACGTTGGAAAAATAAATTATTATTATTATTATTATTAAGCACTATAAAGATGTGATATCATGAATAAATGCTAAGTATATTGAATTTAAGTAAACCTATTTTGTTTCAATAATTTATTTACTTGGTGAGGAATTATTTAGAATAGTTCATAAATATAAATATTAATGTTTTTAATGTTTTAATGTTTTGTTCATCACACTTTGTTTCTTTTGAGAAATAATTAATCGCCAATTAAATAAATTATTGAAACAAAATAAGTTTACTTAAATACAATATACTTAGGATTTCTTCATGATATCACATCTTTATAGTGCTTAAAGATTTTATATTTCTTTTCCTTAGCCATTTTTACAAGTAGTAGGTTTTTGTTGTGATAATATTATGTAAGTTTGTTAGGCTTTCGTATTACATGTAAAATAATTGAAAAAAAACTTTTAAAATCAGAAAACGTGTGTGTTTATAGTGTGTAGTCAAATAGTTTTAACAAGTAAAATATTATGGACTTATTCAAAAAGTAAAGAAAATTATATGTATAAAATAGGTACAGAATAGGTTAAAAATCCAAACAAACTAAAAGCCCGAAATATTGGTTAAAATATTATTACAATAATATAACAATAAGTGTGAATAACAATACGGTTGTCTCAGGAAAAATAAAAACACCCGAAATCCTTCATAATGCTGGCCGATATAAGAACGATGGACGTAGTCGCTGGCTAGTAATAACTAATAAACATATGGGAGGATTTCGATTTGTTCGCTCTCGATGACAGAAGTAATCGAAATCTCCTTCACTTTCAATTCAGTGTTCCACTTCTCTAGTCGTATTTGCATAAAATTAAAAATGGCTACAACCAACCCGCAAATTTGTTTCAACAACGAAGACCTAATAAACGAATTAATACAAAATGTATTGGGTGACTTCATCAACGCAAGCGTAACGGAGACGTCAGACGTCATCGACACATGCGTAATGGAGACGTTAGACGACATCATCGACGCGATTGAGACCCCCAAAGATAACGATCTCCAGGATACCGAAATCGACGACGTCGTCGAAGAAGTGGTTAGATCAATGATGTTGGTTATTTGCGATGATGCGTCGTCCGGCGGAGAAGCACCGTTGACAGAGTTGCAATCTGTCGAATCCACTGCAACATCTGAAGGCGGACCTCTGGGCGACGCGGTGCAGGACGTTAATGAAGAGCGAACTCCGGCTAAGGGAGCCGAAGTGTTCAATAGATTCGGTGATCTAGTAGGTTGGCTAGATCCGGGAGCAACACCCGTGCAAAGCGCTCCACGACGGCTGAACCCGTTTTCGGTGACGTGGAAATGCGTCAAACGGGTTGTACGTGGAATCTGTTGCTGCCGAGGTGAAGGCGTCGACTAATCAAGAAGTTGATACGGCCCTTGGCCGAAGACATCGGACAGGAGACGGCGACGTAGAGGATCGGGGGATACGGGAAAGAGCACGGATGGTGCCCGGCGGTAAGTCACCCATAAACGTTCTCCGGCCACCCACGGCGAGGCGGGTTCATGGGCGTAGCGAGCTCGGTCGCCAATGACGCGCGAGACCCTCTGGCGGCTCGGCGGGCGCCCGACTTCGGTTCGGTCGTGTGGAGCGACGGATGACGACGACGACGTGACGGCTAGCAGTACGGACGTGGGCAACGATTTCGCTCCGGCCGTGCCAACGACAATGGTGCGACTCGCGTTATGCGACGGAAGCGGTGGAGACTTTGTCAAGGGGCAAGTAGTAGAGATATGTGCAGGAACAAGGACGTCAGTGGCACCAGACCCGTGGAAATTTAACTGTTTCAGGGTCTGGTGGCACGCGACTCTAGTGCGGCTGTCATTGGACTATGACGTGGCTGAATAAGGTTGTCCCAGGGTGAAAATTACCGAGAGTTGAGGACCGCAGTGCGTCGCGCTGCGGTCCGCTGACTCTCGCCTTTTCACCTCGCGATGATCCCACATCGGGGTCGCTTGTCCACGGTCACCGCCGATTCCGCAGCATAAAATCTCGTTTCACTCGCCCCATGTCTATTGGTTTCCTCCGCCGTCCGTCATAACCGAGTCGTAACCATCAAGTGTCAACGCGCACAACATCGCGCACTAGCCGCCGCTCGTCACCGTTATCCATCGCTCCCACGGCCCTCCGCGGTCTGGCCTCGCCGGCCGGGCAAGGTCGTCACGCGCCCGAGCAAACGCGCCTGTGACACTCGTCCGCTCGCGGGACCGGTCGTGAGAACGTTTTAGAGGTGACCAGTGGCCTTTAACTTGCATATCAGCATCAATTCGCCATCTCGTATCCCCCCCTCCTAGTTTATTGTGTCTCCTGTCCGGTGTATTTTTTTTTATTTTTTATTTATATATTGTATTTTTTTCATAATTTTTTATATTGTTCTAAATTGTTTTACGCCCCCCCCCCCCTTTCGGCCTCAAAAATCTCATTAACATAAAATTGTTATTCTTAATAGACACTTTGTGCTAATTTTTTCTAGTAACTAAGCTTTTTGTGTTCTAAATTCTTTGCTTCCCCTTTTTGTTATTAAAAACCATTTAGGTATCTAAATTATTTTCCCCCCTTCTTTTCAGCTTTAAAATCCTTGTTCAGATAAAATGTTAATAACAGCCACTTTGTGCTCATTTGTTCTATTAACTTATCTCGTTGTTTTCTAAGTTCATTGTTCCCCCTTTTCGGAATTAAAAATCATGTATCTACTTGTAAAATATTAATAAAGACAACTCTGAACTACAAAATTTGTTATTTTTTGTATAAATGATATGTTCACCTTTTTGTATTAATTGTACCATGCGCTTAACAATTATGTATTTATAATATGTTAATGAATTATAAATAATACGGTAGCCGGTAAGTTGAATTAGTATTATGAAATTACAAAAAAATAACTAAAAACCGTTATTCTTGGTTATATAATATGTAATTTCGTCCAAATTTTAACTTAAAATAACACTATAAAAAAACGGTGTTTATGAATATTTTTAGATTTTTTTCGTTACAAAATTAACTAGTGGAAGGCGAGGAAAAAACTTACTATAGATTAAAACATACATCATTATAAAATCAATAAATTCATCGCTTCACTCAAAATCTGAAATTTTGAATAGTAATATATGAAGAAAAAATATTAATTACACATATTTTGTGATAATAGGAATTTGAGTGGGAATTTATCAGAAATGGATTAATAGTTATCTATAGCAATAAACATATAGTCGTGGACAGTGATTTAGGGAGGGGGCTTGAAAATTAGTTACAATTCTATTTTTATTTTATTTCGATATAACGATTTCAGACGTTTATTTGAGGTATTATAAAATGTATGTAACCTCTCAACTTTTCTGGTAGAAAAATTCTCTAATCATAAACTTCGATGCGTTTTTGGAAGCAAATTGGATTTAGTTTTTACTTTTAGGAGGTCAAAATTGAAAATGCTCAGTGCATTTTAAAATATTTGGAGAAAAAAATTATTAATATTGTCTGTTAACCATATTGGTTATACTGCCCTCACTTGGATTGTATTTGAATAATACAATTTTTTTTTAAATATGTCAATAAAAAATTATTTATCCGGTCAAAAATCTTAAAAATGTAATACGTAAGTTTTTATAAATAGTAACAATACATAGGCATCATTGGTTATTTCTTATAAGCATTTAAAATTAAAATTTCGTCAAAACCACAATCAATTTGTACCTATAGTTCAAAACTTATAAAATTTTAAAAGTGTATAGCTAAGGCTATACAATTTAATACACGGTCTTTCGTACAAGTAGTTTATGTTTTTACCAAAAAACTACAGATAAATTTAGGAAAATTTGTATGCAAATACAATGTTTTTTCAAAAATGAATTCATTTTGGTAAGACTTATATGAAATTTACGTATTGCTATTATTATAGTTGACAGTTGAAACTTGATAAATATATTTTTTGTAAGTAATAATAATACGAGTGATGGGGGAGGGGGCTTCAGCCCGTTATCCCCCCCTGCGTACGCCAATGGTCATGGACATCAATAATTTATTTTCTTTCTTGACTCAATGTTCTGAAAACCTTATAATACGGTTTTGCTTCTCGTGCGGAACTACCCACTTTCCAATACTTAAGTGGAACCGTTTTTAAAAAATTTAAATCTTTAGCTATTGTAAAACAGGGTGAATAGAAACACTTTTTAACTTTGAAGTATCATACAAACTTTTCTATTTGTACTTTATAGATGATCAATACATCAAAATACTGGTCTTTTTAAGTACCTACTTTAACTTATGTTCAGTCAAAATATTTGTATTATTAACAGATTATTTAACAGAGTTTTGCGTTTAAACATAAAATATATCAAAATTCTTAGTTTACATAATATGTGTAATGTGTATACCTATAATTTATTATTATAGGTAATTGCACATTTAATTTTAAAGAAATAACAATCTTACATTTTTTTATTTCTGCCGTGAGTCAAATTGTTTGAAGTGCCTCTACCTATTAATAAACATAAATTAGAATAGAAGCCGGTTTTTAGAAAACAAAATATTAGTAACTAATATTTAGTTTTCTTATTACCTGCTGATTGCGCCTGGAACGACAACAATTATAGCCCATGTTACAGCTATATTGCCTGTGTTTAAAACAAGCCTATAAATGCCAGCTTCTGTTATGTGTAACAGTCGTCGGCAATAGATAATAATATTAATTGTAATAATAAGTATTAACACTTATAATATGATAATAAATATAAATTATTATAATACGAGCAATAATAAATATATGTATTTAATGGATTAAACATTTAACACAATTTAAACTGGTAGTATTTTTTCAAAACAAATCATAAACAAAACATAAACATTAATGGCAACAATTTAAAAATATTAGATTCGCATTGGTAATCATTTTAATGTTATTATTTTGATTTCACGAAAAGTTACCTATTGATGTAATTAATTAAAAATATCACAAAAGCTGGTACAAATATAGGAATATTATAAACATGGGTAATTTTAGGCACGAACATTTTGTTGTTTTATTTGACAAATTACATTACAAAGTATCTACGTCAATAATTATTATTATTATTATTATTATTATTATTATTATTTACTCTATATACGTAAAAATGCATGTGTTGCAATAGCCAAGGTTAGGACCACACAAATATATAATATTATTGCTACAGTATTAAGCATGGTGTACGTGGCACAATATATTAATTACTATTAACGAGTGCCACAAGGAAACGTTAGTTTCTAAAGTACTAGAAGAGCCATAGCGAATACTTAAGTGGGACCTTGTAAAGGACCATGTAATCTGACTGTTGTCTACTATATAAAGGCTCCAAATCAGGGAGACCAGACACACTATTTCTGCGTGACGACTAGTTGACAGTATTCATGCTAGAGATATTTGTCTTAAATTGTAACATTACTCTGAGTGCTTAAAAAGTATTAACCACTAACCTTAGGTCAATAAATTTATAATAATAATTAATTCGACTACTTGTTACTTCATTTGATTCGACCTTGTCAACCGAACTCCACATCTGGTTCGCAACACATGTCTGTTTGTCCATAACTGATATACTCCAAAACTACTGGAAAAGTAGCTCACACATTTAGTTTTCAGCTCACGAAAAAGAATATTGTTTGATTACATGTTTGTCAGGTTAGAACGAAGCGATATGCAAGGAAAATATTGAGATAGTTACAAACATTTTATGATGAACCCCTCGTGTCTGGCATAGGCGTGTACAGACGTCGTCCGCAGATTGTGCACAAAAGTGGTATATCCAGGGGAGAGGTTACTGCACCAACCTCCTCCCAACCCAAAAAATATTAGATTAAGGTTCGGGAATATGACAACCAAATTTTGAAATAAGCTTTATCTTCTGATAATAATTAAAGCAGTTTTACTTTTTTTTATTAGGAATAAAAAACAATATTCTTTTTATCAGATAAATAAATAACTAGGTAGGTTATATGAAATTGTATTTAGTAATTTTAAAATATAATTGTAATACTAATAATACTTTTACAAATGTTTATTTTTACGTGATTAAAATTAAAAAACTTAATACGGAATCAGAAACTTAGAAATAAAAGTTTATATTATACACGTCAATTTATAATGTAGGTACCTACCTAAGTTGGATCAAATTTCGCAAGTCATGCCTGTGCATGGGTTCACTCTAGATTTCTAAAAACACAATTAATGAACGCACTGGCAATTTATCGACAGTTAAATAATTATTTATTTATAATTATGAATATATAATAATAATTTCCTTTAAGTATCCTGTTTCACCGTTACCGATCCTACGTGTGTAACGACTATCGGGGATGTAATTTCTAAACTAGTTCAACCGTTAACCAGGGTAATGTACGGTGTGATTAGCGTCAGCTATAGTAACATTATATTATAAATATAATATAAAATATATACACTGACAAAACCGTCACCGCTCGGAAATGTTTTTCGTATACAATGATTTATAATATTATCATTGAATTCAAATTTAACACCATCCATTACAGTGGCCCATTTGTAACCTACTGTAGGTACAACAGAGCGACTTCCCCTTACCCGATTTTTAAGAATTATTGAAACGTAGTTCGTATGATCGTAATATTAATAAAATATATAAGTAATAACTAATAACTAATAAGTATATATATAATATAATATATTCAATAAGTATTGAATTGTACGTAATACATTTTCCGAATTTTTTTGCATCAACGTTTAGACAGCTATTTAAATATATAGTTGCGCCAATTTGCAACAGAAAAAATAAGCTCCTTCTACCGAATAATCTAAGTAACAGAAATGTAATTTTAAAACCGTTGTCAATCCGTTGTACCACTATAATTAAAATATTTGAAATTTATTTTTGCCAAAAGTGTTAATCAATCACTGTTTAAACTATCTGTATTAGTTTTGAAGTTGTATCTTAAATCCTTCAATCAAATAATATAACAAATTAAATTTGTAGTAAAAAAGCCTTCAACAGGTATGTCGCCGACACCTATGTAAGTAAAAACTAACATTTTCCGATTTTCTTTTCCCTCAACGTTTAGACGGCTATTTAAATATATAGTTGCGTCAATTTGCAACAGATAAAATAAGCTCCTTCTACCGAATAATCTAATTAACAGAAATGTCGTTTTAAAACCGTTTTCAACCCGTTGACGCACTATAATGAAAATATTTGAAATTTTTTTTTGCTAAAAGTGTTAATTAATGACGGTTTAAACTATCTGTATTAGTTTTAAGTTGGATCATAAATCCTTCAATCAAAAAATATGACAAATTAAATTTGTAGAAAAACGCCTTCAACAGGTATGTCGCCGACACCTATGTAAGTAAAAACTAACATTTTCCGAATTTTTTTCGCTCAACGTTTAGACGGCTATTTAAATATATAGTTGCGTCAATTTGCAACAGATAAAATAAGCTCCTTCTACCGAATAATCTAATTAACAGAAATGTCGTTTTAAAACCGTTTTCAACCCGTTGACGCACTATAATGAAAATATTTGAAATTTTTTTTTGCTAAAAGTGTTAATTAATGACGGTTTAAACTATCTGTATTAGTTTTAAGTTGGATCATAAATCCTTCAATCAAAAAATATGACAAATTAAATTTGTAGAAAAACGCCTTCAACAGGTATGTCGCCGACACCTATGTAAGTAAAAACTAACATTTTCCGAATTTTTTTTGCATCAACGTTTAGACAGCTATTTAAATATATAGTTGCGCCAATTTGCAACAGAAAAAATAAGCTCCTTCTACCGAATAATCTAACTAACAGAAAAGTCGTTTTAAAACCGTTTTCAACCCGTTGACGAACTATAATGAAAATATTTGAAATTTATTTTTGCCAAAAGTGTTAATCAATGACTGTTTAAACTATCTGTATTAGTTTTGAAGTTTGATCATAAATCCATCAATCAAAAAATATAACAAATTAAATTTGTAGTAAAAAAGCCTTCAACAGGTATGTCGCCGACACCTATGTAAGTAAAAAGTAACATTTTCCGAATTTTTTTTTCGCTCAACGTTTAGACGGCTATTTAAATATATAGTTGCGCCAATTTGCAACAGAAAAAATAAGCTAATTCTACCGAATAATCTAAGTAACAGAAATGTTATTTTAAAACCGTTGTCAATCCGTTGTACCACTATAATTAAAATATTTGAAATTTATTTTTGCCAAAAGTGTTAATCAATCACTGTTTAAACTATCTGTATTAGTTTTGAAGTTGTATCTTAAATCCTTCAATCAAATAATATAACAAATTAAATTTGTAGTAAAAAAGCCTTCAACAGGTATGTCGCCGACACCTATGTAAGTAAAAACTAACATTTTCCGAATTTTTTTTGCATCAACGTTTAGACAGCTATTTAAATATATAGTTGCGCCAATTTGCAACAGAAAAAATAAGCTCCTTCTACCGAATAATCTAACTAACAGAAAAGTCGTTTTAAAACCGTTTTCAACCCGTTGACGCACTATAATGAAAATATTTGAAATTTATTTTTGCCAAAAGTATTAATCAATGACTGTTTAAACTATCTGTATTAGTTTGGAAGTTGGATCTTAAATCCTTCAATCAAATAATATAACAAATTAAATTTGTAGTGAAAAAGACTTCAACAGGTATGTCGCCGACACCTATGTAAGTAAAAACTAACATTTTCCGAATTTTTTTTGCATCAACGTTTAGACAGCTATTTAAATATATAGTTGCGCCAATTTGCAACAGAAAAAATAAGCTCCTTCTACCGAATAATCTAACTAACAGAAATGTCGTTTTAAAACCGTTTTCAACCCGTTGACGAACTATAATGAAAATATTTGAAATTTATTTTTGCCAAAAGTGTTAATCAATGATTGTTTAAACTATCTGTATTAGTTTTGAAGTTTGATCATAAATCCATCAATCAAAAAATATAACAAATTAAATTTGTAGTAAAAAAGCCTTCAACAGGTATGTCGCCGACACCTATGTAAGTAAAAAGTAACATTTTCCGAATTTTTTTTTCGCTCAACGTTTAGACGGCTATTTAAATATATAGTTGCGCCAATTTGCAACAGAAAAAATAAGCTCCTTCTACCGAATAATCTAAGTAACAGAAATGTCGTTTTAAAACCGTTGTCAACCCGTTGACGCACTATAATGAAAATATTTGAAAATTTTTTTTGCTAAAAGTGTTAATCAATGACTGTTTAAACTATCTGTATTAGTTTTGAAGTTTGATCATAAATCCTTCAATCAAAAAATATGACAAATTAAATTTGTAGAAAAACTCCTTCAACAGGTATGTCGCCGACACCTATGTAAGTAAAAACTAACATTTTCCGAATTTTTTTTGCATCAACGTTTAGACAGCTATTTAAATATATAGTTGCGCCAATTTGCAACAGAAAAAATAAGCTCCTTCTACCGAATAATCTAACTAACAGAAATGTCGTTTTAAAACCGTTTTCAACCCGTTGACGAACTATAATGAAAATATTTGAAATTTATTTTTGCCAAAAGTGTTAATCAATGACTGTTTAAACTATCTGTATTAGTTTTGAAGTTTGATCATAAATCCATCAATCAAAAAATATAACAAATTAAATTTGTAGTAAAAAAGCCTTCAACAGGTATGTCGCCGACACCTATGTAAGTAAAAAGTAACATTTTCCGAAATTTTTTTTCGCTCAACGTTTAGACGGCTATTTAAATATATAGTTGCGCCAATTTGCAACAGAAAAAATAAGCTAATTCTACCGAATAATCTAAGTAACAGAAATGTAATTTTAAAACCGTTGTCAATCCGTTGTACCACTATAATTAAAATATTTGAAATTTATTTTTGCCAAAAGTGTTAATCAATCACTGTTTAAACTATCTGTATTAGTTTTGAAGTTGTATCTTAAATCCTTCAATCAAATAATATAACAAATTAAATTTGTAGTAAAAAAGCCTTCAACAGGTATGTCGCCGACACCTATGTAAGTAAAAACTAACATTTTCCGAATTTTTTTTGCATCAACGTTTAGACAGCTATTTAAATATATAGTTGCGCCAATTTGCAACAGAAAAAATAAGCTCCTTCTACCGAATAATCTAAGTAACAGAAATGTCGTTTTAAAACCGTTGTCAACCCGTTGACGCACTATAATGAAAATATTTGAAAATTTTTTTTGCTAAAAGTGTTAATCAATGACTGTTTAAACTATCTGTATTAGTTTTGAAGTTTGATCATAAATCCTTCAATCAAAAAATATGACAAATTAAATTTGTAGAAAAACTCCTTCAACAGGTATGTCGCCGACACCTATGTAAGTAAAAACTAACATTTTCCGAATTTTTTTTGCATCAACGTTTAGACAGCTATTTAAATATATAGTTGCGCCAATTTGCAACAGAAAAAATAAGCTAATTCTACCGAATAATCTAAGTAACAGAAATGTAATTTTAAAACCGTTGTCAATCCGTTGTACCACTATAATTAAAATATTTGAAATTTATTTTTGCCAAAAGTGTTAATCAATCACTGTTTAAACTATCTGTATTAGTTTTGAAGTTGTATCTTAAATCCTTCAATCAAATAATATAACAAATTAAATTTGTAGTAAAAAAGCCTTCAACAGGTATGTCGCCGACACCTATGTAAGTAAAAACTAACATTTTCCGAATTTTTTTTGCATCAACGTTTAGACAGCTATTTAAATATATAGTTGCGCCAATTTGCAACAGAAAAAATAAGCTCCTTCTACCGAATAATCTAAGTAACAGAAATGTCGTTTTAAAACCGTTGTCAACCCGTTGACGCACTATAATGAAAATATTTGAAAATTTTTTTTGCTAAAAGTGTTAATCAATGACTGTTTAAACTATCTGTATTAGTTTTGAAGTTTGATCATAAATCCTTCAATCAAAAAATATGACAAATTAAATTTGTAGAAAAACTCCTTCAACAGGTATGTCGCCGACACCTATGTAAGTAAAAACTAACATTTTCCGAATTTTTTTTGCATCAACGTTTAGACAGCTATTTAAATATATAGTTGCGCCAATTTGCAACAGAAAAAATAAGCTCCTTTTACCGAATAATTTAATTAATAGAAATGTCGTTTTAAAACCGTTTTCAACCCGTTGACGCACTATAATGAAAATATTTGAAATTTATTTTTGCTAAAAGTATTAATCAATGACTGTTTAAACTATCTGTATTAGTTTGGAAGTTGGATCTTAAATCCTTCAATCAAATAATATAACAAATTAAATTTGTAGTGAAAAAGACTTCAACAGGTATGTCGCCGACACCTATGTAAGTAAAAACTAACATTTTCCGAATTTTTTTTGCATCAACGTTTAGACAGCTATTTAAATATATAGTTGCGCCAATTTGCAACAGAAAAAATAAGCTCCTTCTACCGAATAATCTAACTAACAGAAATGTCGTTTTAAAACCGTTTTCAACCCGTTGACGAACTATAATGAAAATATTTGAAATTTATTTTTGCCAAAAGTGTTAATCAATGATTGTTTAAACTATCTGTATTAGTTTTGAAGTTTGATCATAAATCCATCAATCAAAAAATATAACAAATTAAATTTGTAGTAAAAAGCCTTCAACAGGTATGTCGCCGACACCTATGTAAGTAAAAAGTAACATTTTCCGAATTTTTTTTTCGCTCAACGTTTAGACGGCTATTTAAATATATAGTTGCGCCAATTTGCAACAGAAAAAATAAGCTCCTTCTACCGAATAATCTAAGTAACAGAAATGTCGTTTTAAAACCGTTGTCAACCCGTTGACGCACTATAATGAAAATATTTGAAAATTTTTTTTGCTAAAAGTGTTAATCAATGACTGTTTAAACTATCTGTATTAGTTTTGAAGTTTGATCATAAATCCTTCAATCAAAAAATATGACAAATTAAATTTGTAGAAAAACTCCTTCAACAGGTATGTCGCCGACACCTATGTAAGTAAAAACTAACATTTTCCGAATTTTTTTTGCATCAACGTTTAGACAGCTATTTAAATATATAGTTGCGCCAATTTGCAACAGAAAAAATAAGCTCCTTCTACCGAATAATCTAACTAACAGAAATGTCGTTTTAAAACCGTTTTCAACCCGTTGACGAACTATAATGAAAATATTTGAAATTTATTTTTGCCAAAAGTGTTAATCAATGACTGTTTAAACTATCTGTATTAGTTTTGAAGTTTGATCATAAATCCATCAATCAAAAAATATAACAAATTAAATTTGTAGTAAAAAAGCCTTCAACAGGTATGTCGCCGACACCTATGTAAGTAAAAAGTAACATTTTCCGAATTTTTTTTTCGCTCAACGTTTAGACGGCTATTTAAATATATAGTTGCGCCAATTTGCAACAGAAAAAATAAGCTAATTCTACCGAATAATCTAAGTAACAGAAATGTAATTTTAAAACCGTTGTCAATCCGTTGTACCACTATAATTAAAATATTTGAAATTTATTTTTGCCAAAAGTGTTAATCAATCACTGTTTAAACTATCTGTATTAGTTTTGAAGTTGTATCTTAAATCCTTCAATCAAATAATATAACAAATTAAATTTGTAGTAAAAAAGCCTTCAACAGGTATGTCGCCGACACCTATGTAAGTAAAAACTAACATTTTCCGAATTTTTTTTGCATCAACGTTTAGACAGCTATTTAAATATATAGTTGCGCCAATTTGCAACAGAAAAAATAAGCTCCTTCTACCGAATAATCTAAGTAACAGAAATGTCGTTTTAAAACCGTTGTCAACCCGTTGACGCACTATAATGAAAATATTTGAAAATTTTTTTTGCTAAAAGTGTTAATCAATGACTGTTTAAACTATCTGTATTAGTTTTGAAGTTTGATCATAAATCCTTCAATCAAAAAATATAACAAATTAAATTTGTAGTAAAAAAGCCTTCAACAGGTATGTCGCCGACACCTATGTAAGTAAAAAGTAACATTTTCCGAATTTTTTTTTCGCTCAACGTTTAGACGGCTATTTAAATATATAGTTGCGCCAATTTGCAACAGAAAAAATAAGCTAATTCTACCGAATAATCTAAGTAACAGAAATGTAATTTTAAAACCGTTGTCAATCCGTTGTACCACTATAATTAAAATATTTGAAATTTATTTTTGCCAAAAGTGTTAATCAATCACTGTTTAAACTATCTGTATTAGTTTTGAAGTTGTATCTTAAATCGTTCAATCAAATAATATAACAAATTAAATTTGTAGTAAAAAAGCCTTCAACAGGTATGTCGCCGACACCTATGTAAGTAAAAACTAACATTTTCCGAATTTTTTTTGCATCAACGTTTAGACAGCTATTTAAATATATAGTTGCGCCAATTTGCAACAGAAAAAATAAGCTCCTTCTACCGAATAATCTAAGTAACAGAAATGTCGTTTTAAAACCGTTGTCAACCCGTTGACGCACTATAATGAAAATATTTGAAAATTTTTTTTGCTAAAAGTGTTAATCAATGACTGTTTAAACTATCTGTATTAGTTTTGAAGTTTGATCATAAATCCTTCAATCAAAAAATATGACAAATTAAATTTGTAGAAAAACTCCTTCAACAGGTATGTCGCCGACACCTATGTAAGTAAAAACTAACATTTTCCGAATTTTTTTTGCATCAACGTTTAGACAGCTATTTAAAAATATAGTTGCGCCAATTTGCAACAGAAAAAATAAGCTCCTTTTACCGAATAATTTAATTAATAGAAATGTCGTTTTAAAACCGTTTTCAACCCGTTGACGCACTATAATGAAAATATTTGAAATTTATTTTTGCCAAAAGTATTAATCAATGACTGTTTAAACTATCTGTATTAGTTTGGAAGTTGGATCTTAAATCCTTCAATCAAATAATATAACAAATTAAATTTGTAGTGAAAAAGACTTCAACAGGTATGTCGCCGACACCTATGTAAGTAAAAACTAACATTTTCCGAATTTTTTTTGCATCAACGTTTAGACAGCTATTTAAATATATAGTTGCGCCAATTTGCAACAGAAAAAATAAGCTCCTTCTACCGAATAATCTAACTAACAGAAATGTCGTTTTAAAACCGTTTTCAACCCGTTGACGAACTATAATGAAAATATTTGAAATTTATTTTTGCCAAAAGTGTTAATCAATGATTGTTTAAACTATCTGTATTAGTTTTGAAGTTTGATCATAAATCCATCAATCAAAAAATATAACAAATTAAATTTGTAGTAAAAAAGCCTTCAACAGGTATGTCGCCGACACCTATGTAAGTAAAAAGTAACATTTTCCGAATTTTTTTTTCGCTCAACGTTTAGACGGCTATTTAAATATATAGTTGCGCCAATTTGCAACAGAAAAAATAAGCTCCTTCTACCGAATAATCTAAGTAACAGAAATGTCGTTTTAAAACCGTTGTCAACCCGTTGACGCACTATAATGAAAATATTTGAAAATTTTTTTTGCTAAAAGTGTTAATCAATGACTGTTTAAACTATCTGTATTAGTTTTGAAGTTTGATCATAAATCCTTCAATCAAAAAATATGACAAATTAAATTTGTAGAAAAACTCCTTCAACAGGTATGTCGCCGACACCTATGTAAGTAAAAACTAACATTTTCCGAATTTTTTTTGCATCAACGTTTAGACAGCTATTTAAATATATAGTTGCGCCAATTTGCAACAGAAAAAATAAGCTCCTTCTACCGAATAATCTAACTAACAGAAATGTCGTTTTAAAACCGTTTTCAACCCGTTGACGAACTATAATGAAAATATTTGAAATTTATTTTTGCCAAAAGTGTTAATCAATGACTGTTTAAACTATCTGTATTAGTTTTGAAGTTTGATCATAAATCCATCAATCAAAAAATATAACAAATTAAATTTGTAGTAAAAAAGCCTTCAACAGGTATGTCGCCGACACCTATGTAAGTAAAAAGTAACATTTTCCGAATTTTTTTTTCGCTCAACGTTTAGACGGCTATTTAAATATATAGTTGCGCCAATTTGCAACAGAAAAAATAAGCTAATTCTACCGAATAATCTAAGTAACAGAAATGTAATTTTAAAACCGTTGTCAATCCGTTGTACCACTATAATTAAAATATTTGAAATTTATTTTTGCCAAAAGTGTTAATCAATCACTGTTTAAACTATCTGTATTAGTTTTGAAGTTGTATCTTAAATCCTTCAATCAAATAATATAACAAATTAAATTTGTAGTAAAAAAGCCTTCAACAGGTATGTCGCCGACACCTATGTAAGTAAAAACTAACATTTTCCGAATTTTTTTTGCATCAACGTTTAGACAGCTATTTAAATATATAGTTGCGCCAATTTGCAACAGAAAAAATAAGCTCCTTCTACCGAATAATCTAAGTAACAGAAATGTCGTTTTAAAACCGTTGTCAACCCGTTGACGCACTATAATGAAAATATTTGAAAATTTTTTTTGCTAAAAGTGTTAATCAATGACTGTTTAAACTATCTGTATTAGTTTTGAAGTTTGATCATAAATCCTTCAATCAAAAAATATGACAAATTAAATTTGTAGAAAAACTCCTTCAACAGGTATGTCGCCGACACCTATGTAAGTAAAAACTAACATTTTCCGAATTTTTTTTGCATCAACGTTTAGACAGCTATTTAAATATATAGTTGCGCCAATTTGCAACAGAAAAAATAAGCTCCTTTTACCGAATAATTTAATTAATAGAAATGTCGTTTTAAAACCGTTTTCAACCCGTTGACGCACTATAATGAAAATATTTGAAATTTATTTTTGCCAAAAGTATTAATCAATGACTGTTTAAACTATCTGTATTAGTTTGGAAGTTGGATCTTAAATCCTTCAATCAAATAATATAACAAATTAAATTTGTAGTGAAAAAGACTTCAACAGGTATGTCGCCGACACCTATGTAAGTAAAAACTAACATTTTCCGAATTTTTTTTGCATCAACGTTTAGACAGCTATTTAAATATATAGTTGCGCCAATTTGCAACAGAAAAAATAAGCTCCTTCTACCGAATAATCTAACTAACAGAAATGTCGTTTTAAAACCGTTTTCAACCCGTTGACGAACTATAATGAAAATATTTGATATTTATTTTTGCCAAAAGTGTTAATCAATGATTGTTTAAACTATCTGTATTAGTTTTGAAGTTTGATCATAAATCCATCAATCAAAAAATATAACAAATTAAATTTGTAGTAAAAAAGCCTTCAACAGGTATGTCGCCGACACCTATGTAAGTAAAAAGTAACATTTTCCGAAATTTTTTTTCGCTCAACGTTTAGACGGCTATTTAAATATATAGTTGCGCCAATTTGCAACAGAAAAAATAAGCTCCTTCTACCGAATAATCTAAGTAACAGAAATGTCGTTTTAAAACCGTTGTCAACCCGTTGACGCACTATAATGAAAATATTTGAAAATTTTTTTTGCTAAAAGTGTTAATCAATGACTGTTTAAACTATCTGTATTAGTTTTGAAGTTTGATCTTAAATCCTTCAATCCAAAAATATAACAAATTAAATTTGTAGTAAAAAAGCCTTCAACAGGTATGTCGCCGACACCTATGTAAGTAAAAAGTAACATTTTCCGAATTTTTTTTTCGCTCAACGTTTAGACGGCTATTTAAATATATAGTTGCGCCAATTTGCAACAGAAAAAATAAGCTAATTCTACCGAATAATCTAAGTAACAGAAATGTAATTTTAAAACCGTTGTCAATCCGTTGTACCACTATAATTAAAATATTTGAAATTTATTTTTGCCAAAAGTGTTAATCAATCACTGTTTAAACTATCTGTATTAGTTTTGAAGTTGTATCTTAAATCGTTCAATCAAATAATATAACAAATTAAATTTGTAGTAAAAAAGCCTTCAACAGGTATGTCGCCGACACCTATGTAAGTAAAAACTAACATTTTCCGAATTTTTTTTGCATCAACGTTTAGACAGCTATTTAAATATATAGTTGCGCCAATTTGCAACAGAAAAAATAAGCTCCTTCTACCGAATAATCTAAGTAACAGAAATGTCGTTTTAAAACCGTTGTCAACCCGTTGACGCACTATAATGAAAATATTTGAAAATTTTTTTTGCTAAAAGTGTTAATCAATGACTGTTTAAACTATCTGTATTAGTTTTGAAGTTTGATCATAAATCCTTCAATCAAAAAATATGACAAATTAAATTTGTAGAAAAACTCCTTCAACAGGTATGTCGCCGACACCTATGTAAGTAAAAACTAACATTTTCCGAATTTTTTTTGCATCAACGTTTAGACAGCTATTTAAATATATAGTTGCGCCAATTTGCAACAGAAAAAATAAGCTCCTTTTACCGAATAATTTAATTAATAGAAATGTCGTTTTAAAACCGTTTTCAACCCGTTGACGCACTATAATGAAAATATTTGAAATTTATTTTTGCCAAAAGTATTAATCAATGACTGTTTAAACTATCTGTATTAGTTTGGAAGTTGGATCTTAAATCCTTCAATCAAATAATATAACAAATTAAATTTGTAGTGAAAAAGACTTCAACAGGTATGTCGCCGACACCTATGTAAGTAAAAACTAACATTTTCCGAATTTTTTTTGCATCAACGTTTAGACAGCTATTTAAATATATAGTTGCGCCAATTTGCAACAGAAAAAATAAGCTCCTTCTACCGAATAATCTAACTAACAGAAATGTCGTTTTAAAACCGTTTTCAACCCGTTGACGAACTATAATGAAAATATTTGAAATTTATTTTTGCCAAAAGTGTTAATCAATGATTGTTTAAACTATCTGTATTAGTTTTGAAGTTTGATCATAAATCCATCAATCAAAAAATATAACAAATTAAATTTGTAGTAAAAAAGCCTTCAACAGGTATGTCGCCGACACCTATGTAAGTAAAAAGTAACATTTTCCGAATTTTTTTTTCGCTCAACGTTTAGACGGCTATTTAAATATATAGTTGCGCCAATTTGCAACAGAAAAATAAGCTCCTTCTACCGAATAATCTAAGTAACAGAAATGTCGTTTTAAAACCGTTGTCAACCCGTTGACGCACTATAATGAAAATATTTGAAAATTTTTTTTGCTAAAAGTGTTAATCAATGACTGTTTAAACTATCTGTATTAGTTTTGAAGTTTGATCATAAATCCTTCAATCAAAAAATATGACAAATTAAATTTGTAGAAAAACTCCTTCAACAGGTATGTCGCCGACACCTATGTAAGTAAAAACTAACATTTTCCGAATTTTTTTTGCATCAACGTTTAGACAGCTATTTAATATATAGTTGCGCCAATTTGCAACAGAAAAAATAAGCTCCTTCTACCGAATAATCTAACTAACAGAAATGTCGTTTTAAAACCGTTTTCAACCCGTTGACGAACTATAATGAAAATATTTGAAATTTATTTTTGCCAAAAGTGTTAATCAATGACTGTTTAAACTATCTGTATTAGTTTTGAAGTTTGATCATAAATCCATCAATCAAAAAATATAACAAATTAAATTTGTAGTAAAAAAGCCTTCAACAGGTATGTCGCCGACACCTATGTAAGTAAAAGTAACATTTCCGAATTTTTTTTTCGCTCAACGTTTAGACGGCTATTTAAATATATAGTTGCGCCAATTTGCAACAGAAAAAATAAGCTAATTCTACCGAATAATCTAAGTAACAGAAATGTAATTTTAAAACCGTTGTCAATCCGTTGTACCACTATAATTAAAATATTTGAAATTTATTTTTGCCAAAAGTGTTAATCAATCACTGTTTAAACTATCTGTATTAGTTTTGAAGTTGTATCTTAATCCTTCAATCAAATATATAACAAATTAAATTTGTAGTAAAAAAGCCTTCAACAGGTATGTCGCCGACACCTATGTAAGTAAAAACTAACATTTTCCGAATTTTTTTTGCATCAACGTTTAGACAGCTATTTAAATATATAGTTGCGCCAATTTGCAACAGAAAAAAATAAGCTCCTTCTACCGAATAATCTAAGTAACAGAAATGTCGTTTTAAAACCGTTGTCACCCGTTTGACGCACTATAATGAAAATATTGAAAATTTTTTTGCTAAAAGTGTTAATCAATGACTGTTTAAACTATCTGTATTAGTTTTGAAGGTTGATCATAAATCCTTCAATCAAAAATATGACAAATATAAATTTTGTAGAAAAACCTCCTTCAACAGGTATGTCGCCGACACATAGTACGTAAAAACTAACATTTTCCCGAATTTTTTTTGCATCACAGTTTAGACAGCTATTTTAAATATATAGTTGCGCCAATTTTGCAAACAGAAAAAAATAAGCTCCTTTTACCGAAATGTTAATTAATAGAAATGTCGTTTTTTTTAAAACGTTTTCAACCCGGTGACGCAACTATATAATGAAATATTTGAAATTTATTTTTGCCAAAAGTATTAATCAATGACTGTTTAAACTATCTGTATTAGTTTGGAAGTTGGATCTCTTAAATCCTTCAATCAACTAATATCACCCACATTAAATTTGTAGTAAAAAAGCCTTCAACAGGTATGTCGCCGACACTATGTAAGGTAAAAAGTAACATTTTCCGAATTTTTTTTCGCTCAACGTTTAGACGGCTATTTACAAATATATAGTTGCGCCAATTTGCACAGAAACAAATAAGCTCCTTTCTACCGCATAATCAATAGTAACACAGAACTTGGTCGTTTTAAAACCGTTGTCAACCCGTTGACGCACTATAATGAAAATATTTGAAAATTTTTTTTGCTAAAAGTGTTAATCAATGACTGTTTAAACTATCTGTATTAGTTTTGAAGTTTGCTCATTAAATCCTTCAATCAAAAATATAACAAATTAAATTTTGTAGTAAAAAAAGCCTTCAACAGGTATGTCGCCGACACCTATGTAAGTAAAAAGTAACATTTTTCCGAATTTTTTTTCGATCAACGTTAGACGGCTATTTACAATATAGTTGCGCCAATTTGCAACAGAAAAAATAAGCTAATTCTACCCGAATAAATCTAAGTAACAGAAATGTAATTTTAAAACGTGTCAATCCGTTGTACCACTATAATTAAAATATTTGAAATTAATTTTTGCCAAAAGTGTTAATCAATCACTGTTTAAACTATCTGTATTAGTTTTGAAGTTGTATCTTAAATCGTTCAATCAAATAATATAACAAATTAAATTTGTAGTAAAAAAGCCTTCAACAGGTATGTCGCCGACCACCTATGTAAGTTAAAAACTAACATTTTCCGAATTTTTTTTGCATCAACGTTTAGACAGCTATTTAAAAATATAGTTGCGCCAATTTGCAACAGAAAAAATAAGCTCCTTCTACCGAATAATCTAAGTAACAGAAATGTCGTTTTAAAACCGTTGTCAACCCGTTGACGCACTATAATGAAAATATTTGAAATTTTTTTTTGCTAAAAGTGTTAATCAATGACTGTTTAAACTATCTGTATTAGTTTTGAAGTTTGATCATAAATCCTTCACTCAAAAATATGACAATTAAATTGTAGAAAACTCCTTCAACAGGTATTGTCGCCGACACCTATGTAAGTAAAAACTAACACTTTTCCGAATTTTTTTGCATCACCGTTTAGACAGCTATTTAACATATAGTTGCGCCAATTTGCAACAGAAAAATAAGCTCCTTCTTACCGAATAATTTAATAATAGAAATGTCGTTTTAAAACCGTTTTCAATCCGTTGACGCACTATAATGAAAATATTTGAAATTTATTTTTGCCAAAAGTATTAATCAATGACTGTTTAAACTATCTGTATTAGTTTGGAAGTTGGATCTTAAATCCTTCAATCAAATAATATAACAAATTAAATTTGTAGTGAAAAAGACTTCAACAGGTATGTCGCCGACACCTATGTAAGTAAAAACTAACATTTTCCGAATTTTTTTTGCATCAACGTTTAGACAGCTATTTAACTATATAGTTGCGCAATTTGCAACAGAAAAATACGCTCCTTCTACCGAATAATCTAACTAACAGAAATGTCGTTTTTTTACAACCGTTTTCAACCCGTTGACGAACTATAATGAAATATATTTGAAATTTATTTTTGCCAAAAGTGTAATCAACTGATTGTTTAAACTATCTGTATTAGTTTTGAAGTTTGATCATAAATCATCAATCAAAAAATATAACAAATTAAATTGTAGTAAAAAGCCTTCAACAGGTATGTCGCCGACCACCTATGTAAGTAAAAAGTAACATTTTCCGAATTTTTTTTTCGCTCAACGTTTAGACGGCTATTTAAATATATAGTTGCGCCAATTTGCAACAGAAAAAATAAGCTCCTTCTACCGAATAATCTAAGTAACAGAAATGTCGTTTTAAAACCGTTGTCAACCCGTTGACGCACTATAATGAAAATATTTGAAAATTTTTTTTGCTAAAAGTGTTAATCAATGACTGTTTAAACTATCTGTATTAGTTTTGAAGTTTGATCATAAATCCTTCAATCAAAAAATATGACAAATTAAATTTGTAGAAAAACTCCTTCAACAGGTATGTCGCCGACACCTATGTAAGTAAAAACTAACATTTTCCGAATTTTTTTTGCATCAACGTTTAGACAGCTATTTAAATATATAGTTGCGCCAATTTGCAACAGAAAAAATAAGCTCCTTCTACCGAATAATCTAACTAACAGAAATGTCGTTTTAAAACCGTTTTCAACCCGTTGACGAACTATAATGAAAATATTTGAAATTTATTTTTGCCAAAAGTGTTAATCAATGACTGTTTAAACTATCTGTATTAGTTTTGAAGTTTGATCATAAATCCTTCAATCAAAAAATATAACAAATTAAATTTGTAGTAAAAAAGCCTTCAACAGGTATGTCGCCGACACCTATGTAAGTAAAAAGTAACATTTTCCGAATTTTTTTTTCGCTCAACGTTTAGACGGCTATTTAAATATATAGTTGCGCCAATTTGCAACAGAAAAAATAAGCTAATTCTACCGAATAATCTAAGTAACAGAAATGTAATTTTAAAACCGTTGTCAATCCGTTGTACCACTATAATTAAAATATTTGAAATTTATTTTTGCCAAAAGTGTTAATCAATCACTGTTTAAACTATCTGTATTAGTTTGAAGTTGTATCTAAATCCTTCAATCAAATAATATAACAAATTAAATTTGTAGTAAAAAAGCCTTCAACAGGTATGTCGCCGACACCTATGTAAGTAAAAACTAACATTTTCCGAATTTTTTTTGCATCAACGTTTAGACAGCTATTTAAATATATAGTTGCGCCAATTTGCAACAGAAAAAATAAGCTCCTTCTACCGAATAATCTAAGTAACAGAAATGTCGTTTTAAAACCGTTGTCAACCCGTTGACGCACTATAATGAAAATATTTGAAAATTTTTTTTGCTAAAAGTGTTAATCAATGACTGTTTAAACTATCTGTATTAGTTTTGAAGTTTGATCATAAATCTGTAACAGAACATAAATATACCTATTACGAAAAAGGCTCTTAACAGAGCCAACAATTATTATTCACGACAGCTAATCGCAACGTAGGACGAGCACAGCCAATCACAGGACAGAACAAGAGTAAAACACCACATTTTGGACTTAGAAAGGAATTACAAGCACTTCCGTACATCATATAAACATCAAAAGTACATCTACGGATAGGGGAAGTGAAGACGAAGACAACAATACCTTCCCCGTGGTTGTAACCCCAAAAATTCGGAGATCTAATCAATATACCACGAGAGAAAACAAACATGCACCCGGATAATGGATTGGTTTACTAGTCGGCCGGATAGTAGTACTTCTACTAGTAAGATTCGGCCAGAAACCAACATATTCTCACTCTTCTTCACACTTCAACCAAACTACACGAAGTGAAGACCCGAAGAAACCTCAAGAATATTCAACCAGCGAACGACCGGTACGATCCCGTGTGCAACTCTCATAGAGCATCGCCACAAATTGATCGCACGGTCCGACGACGACACCGACTCCGGTCCACGGCGTTCAAGTGCCCCCCGACGACGACACCGACTCCGGTCCACGGCGTTTCAAGTGCCACCGACGACGACACCGACTCCGGTCTACGGCGTTCAAGTGCCCCGACCGACGACCGGTACGATCCCGTGTGCAACTCTCATAGAGCATCGCCACAAATTGATCGCACGGTCCAACGACGACACCGATTCCGGCGTTCAAGTGCCCCGATCGACGAACGACGACCGGTACGATCCCGTGTGCAACTCTCATAGAGCATCGCCACGAATGATCGCCGCGGGTCCAACGACGACACCGACTCCGGTCCACGGCGTTCAAGTGCCCCGACCGACGACCGGTACGATCCCGTGTGCAACTCCCACAGAGTATCGCCACTAATTGATCGTGCGGTCCAACGACGACACCGATTCCGGTCCACGGCGTTCAAGAGCCCCGACCGACGAACGACGACCGGTACGATCCCGTGTGCAACTCTCTTGGAGCATCGCCACAAAATCGATCGTACGGTCAGCGGCATTCCAACACATCGGCCTATATATATCTTTGTCCACGGGATTAACTAAATGGTAACCTCTCGTTATATCCGACATCGGGGAAAGGCTTAGACCGGAACTCCGATGCGGATACTCGATGCGCCATTAATAGCTTCGTGTGACATAGATAATTTGGTCAGGCGGATCGACTAGCAACAGGGACCATACAGGACGCAGAGAAGAGTAATCAACCAGAGGCAAGAACTTACCAATTGGATAACCAACTGGAAGACATTGGGTATAAATTGTCCTTTTAGGACAACACTGATTAAAAGAAAGTCCCCCCAAGCGCGCCTGCCTAGGCCTCGCTCGACCCGAACAGAGATTGTGATTAGACGCCACTTAATTGAGCGGGCCTAATACAATTATCTGTTCCGTCCCTAATATTGTACAATAGCAAAAAACTCCTTTCATATTATATAAGAGATTAACGGGAAAACAACATTTTCCATCCCCGAATATTGTAAATATAAAAGTTTGAATAGAAATAAAAGCATAATTATATATATAACACAGATGTATGTATATTTTGAATAAACGGCTATTCTACTTCATAGTAAGTACCGTTTCAATTGGCGCCCAACAAGAGGATCTAACACGACTTGAAGACAGCACGGAAAATCCCAACGGTCCACGATGGTTGGCCGAAGGAAGGGAAATCAATCTGAACCTGTGGACAACCTAATACCAACTAGGAACAATTCAGGCAGCTAGAGCGAACGATGATGACCTAGCAAATACAAAAGTACGGCTTACATCAAGGACACTATAGAGCTACGCAAAACTATTGATGAATAAAGGCGACATCTGAACCGCAGTGTGAAATATTGAGACAACTTATCAACGACGCGAATCAAAATTATAATTGAAACAGCAAGACAGGACAGACTGATAAAAACATACCGAATCACCAGAAAGATCGGGTACGTCATTCACCGACCAACAACCAGTGGGAATTAACATGCCGACAATTCAGTGGAGAAAGACCATCGGACCAGCCGAAGAAGTTCTAAAAGAAATCAACACGGACTTTACACACAAAAAATTGCCGATGAAGATAAAATATTGGTAATCGAGAACTGTCTACAAGGAAAGGCAGCTAAATGGTTCGGTATGATCAAAGATGCCTTACCGAATGAAGAAACATTCAAGGGGCTATTCTTAAAACATTTCTTTTCTGAAAACACTCAATGGGAAATTTTTATAAAATGTACCGAGGCCGGCAAACGCCCAATTCGAACTAATTACCAAGAACATTTTCATTATTGGATGTCCGAACTCAGATTTTTAGACTCTCCAAAACTAAACGAAGATCAGGCAATAAACCTCATCGCAAAACACTTCCCAATCGCCATTCAAGCTTACATTCAAACAACCCAAGAAAGGAAATTTATAGATATCTGGGAAAAACTTGGCGAGCTAGAAAACAACGACAGGTCGGATCGACAAAATATAAAGACCGGAGGGTCAGGATGGAGGAGACCCAACAATGACCAAATACCGATTGCCCAGATCAACAACAGACAACCGAATTATTTACAGCCAGAAAAGAAGGCAATGATCAAAACAATTTGTATTGACGATGAATTAATCGATGGTGAGGTTGAAGGGTCACTTAATCAAGATGAATCAAAAAACGAATACAGGGAGACTTTGGAAACGGAAGACCAATAGTCAAACATCCCGACACTTCCAAAAAACAAATAAAACGAATTTCGTATAGAAAACAACACAATAAGTTCCAACCACACGATAAAAAGAGTAACGAAACGTCAATAATCACTGCAAGTGAACTGACAAGAGATGAAGACTATGAGATACAACTAAGCAATGAAAAAAACGGTTGTCCTTACATAAACATAAAAATACACGAACAACAATATGAGATGTTAGTGGACTCGGGAGCCGAAATTAGTGCAATATCCACTGATTATGAAGCGGCGATATTGAAAACTGATAGATCAATACCAACCCTTCCACTGACGGGAATGATAATCCATAACGCGACCGGGGACAAGGCAATAAAAGTAAATAGACAATTACTAATTCCAATGTCAGTCAATAACAAAATAATACAAACCTCGTTCATTACAGTGCCATCACTGAATGAGGGAGGAATAATCGGTAACGATTTTCTTGAGGCATACAACGCTAAAATTGACTTTGGGAAGAAAACGGTGACAATTATAATCGAACAAGAAGAAATGAGAATACCATTTGTGAACAAACTTAACGGCGCACCTATGCATTTGAAGACAATACAAACACAAGTATCAAAAGAACCTATTTGTCCGAGGATGATTAATACACATTCACCTTCGGAACAAAATTATTTAGACAAAATTCTAAAGAAATTTTCAAGTGTGTTTAGAAACGAACCTGGCATGATAAAGAATTATGAATGCACAATCAAACTAAAAAACCACACACCAGTATGCGTAAAACCATATCCTATACCAATCGCTAAACAAGACGCAGTAAACAAAGAAGTCGAAAAAATGCTAGAAATGGGGATAATCGAACGATCGCGATCGCCATACTCAATCCCGATAGTGCCAGTATTTAAAAAAAACGGAGAGGTGAGATTATGTTTAGACGCAAGGAAAATCAACGAACAAATTGTCATGGATTGCGAGCGACCACTCACTATCGAATCAATACTGGCAAAATTTAAGAGGGTGAAGTACATTAGCACGTTAGATCTACGATCGGGGTACTGGCAGGTGCCTCTAGCAGAAGAAAGTAGGGCACCATGCTCATTTCTAATAAACGGCCGAAACTTTTCTTACACACGGCTGCCATTTGGGCTATGTATAAGTGGAGCAGAGTTCCAGAAGGCGATGGACAGAGTACTGGGACACTTGACAGAAGAGTTTGTAACAATATATGTCGACGACATATTGATAACATCACCATCCCTTGAAGAACATTATGAACATATCCAAAGGGTGCTAACAAAATTTATGGAACACAACGTAACAGTCAACCTTGAAAAGTGCCAATTTTTCAAGAGTGAAGCTGCGTTTCTGGGTCACATCATTTCCAATCAAGGAATAAAGATGGATAATAAAAAGATTAAAACCATACAGGATTTTAAAGCCCCCAGTAATAAGAAAGAACTACAGAGCTTTCTAGGGTTTTTAAATTTCTACCGAAGATTTATTGAAAAATTTGCACATACCATAGAACCACTGATAGAGTTGGTAAGAAAGGACAAAAAATGGTGTTGGGACGAACATCATCAGAGAGCGTTCGAAGAAGCAAAATCAGTGTTCTTACAAGAAGTAGTAATCGCATTCCCTGACTTCTCACAACCATTTTATTTAAATACAGACGCATCCACGGCAGCAATCGGCGGGGAACTATTTCAACATATCAACGGACACAGACATACACTAGGATACGTTAGTAGAACCCTCAAACCAGCGGAAACCCGCTATACAACAACCGAACAAGAGGCATTGGCAATTGTGTACTGTTGTGCAAAATTTAGACAGTATATAATCGGACACAAAGTAATCGCACAAACCGACCATCACGCTTTAACATTCATAAGACAATGCAGACTGACTAGCGGGAGATTAACTAGGTGGTCGTTGGCATTACAGGAATACGACTTATCAATCGAATACATTCCCGGTAAATTAAATATAGCAGCAGATACCTTAACAAGATATCCAAGAGTAAATGATATTCGAAAAGACAAGAAAATTTCAATTAATGCAATAAAAGAAATAACGTATAGTAAAGAGCTTGTTGATAATCTGAAAATAATAGGTGAACTACAAAATACGGACCAATATGCAAAAAAGTTAAGAAAAAAAAAATCATTATTCACAACAACAAAGGATGGAATAACGTTCACAAGAGCCAAGATTACGGACCAGTGGAGAGTGATAATTCCGGAGCAGATACAAGAGCAAATAATACGGGAAACACATAGAACCATGGGACATCCAGGAAAATTCAAAACCTTCCACATCTTAAATAATATATGTACATTCAAAAATATGAGTAGAGCAATAGCACATGTCATAAAAACATGTGATGAATGCCAAAGAAACAAGCCGCTCAATTTCAAAGCAGCTGGAAACATAATGGCACATAAGCCAACGATGCTGTTAGAAAGAATATCCGTCGATTTAATGGGGCCACTACCAACAGGACGGGGTGGGGTACATTACATCCTTGCAGTCCTAGACACGTTCTCTAAATATATAAAATTATATGCTCTAAAAAGAGCAACAACTAAAGCAATCCTAAACAAAATCGAAATGGATTACATAAGGAGCATCGGCAAACCCCAATCAATCTTGACGGATAATGGCACACAATTCGCCAACAAAAAATGGAAAGAAAAAATGAACGAGCTTGGCATAACTGTAACGTTTTCGACAATATATCACCCTCAATCAAACCCCGTTGAACGTTACAACAGGGAAATCGGGAGAATATTACGGACATACTGTAACGATCAACACTCAAAATGGCCGAACATGCTGGGAATGGTAGAAGAATGGATGAATAAAATGAAATCTGAGGTAACAGAGGAAACACCATTCGAGGTCATGTTTAAGAAAAAGGCAAATCACCAAATACACACGATCATATCATACCCCGATCAACCAGACACGGACAAAAACATCATTTGTTTGGTAGCAGACAGAATAAAAACAAAAGCAGAAAAAAGAGAAAATAGGAATAAGACTCTAAATAGGAAAAAATACGAAGTCGGACAACAAGTACTCATTAGAAACCACCAACTATCGAATTCGGAACATGGTGAAATAAAGAAACTATTTAATCTTTTCCACGGTCCGTATGAAATAATAAAAATAATTAGCCAAAACACGTTGGTAATACAAAACCCGGCGACAAAAAAAGAGCAATTAACGAACGTCGCCGAAATCCGACCATATTACCAATCAAGTCCATATCAACAATAAAGAACAATCACCAGATTGGCCAGTCGGATGGG
The DNA here is from genome assembly GCA_949089665.1 of Macrosiphum euphorbiae. Lineage (NCBI taxonomy): Eukaryota > Metazoa > Arthropoda > Insecta > Hemiptera > Aphididae > Macrosiphum > Macrosiphum euphorbiae. Next base: position 71,723,069 of record CARXXK010000003.1, on the reverse strand, counting down.
CCAATCAAAATACACGAACCAATGCCGAATAAAGTATATAATACCCCCCGAACATGATTAATTTCTCAGTTATCAACCATCACTCGCCATGGACACTTCAGGAAAATATGAAGACCTGAAAAAAGCTGCTGCAGAAGCGAGACATAGATCACACAAAAACACCGTAGTCGATTATCACTGATTAGCATCAATTCGACCGGTAAAAATAACCTCACCAGCAAAGGAAGCGGAGCGGAAAAGAAATAGAGAAAAACATGCCGCCATTATGAAATGGGTAACAGAGGTAAATTCTGCTCGACAAGAACATGTTTCTAACTGGAACACCCCCATGGATTGGAGAATTGTCACGGAAAAAACCATTCACAGATATATTCCTTTTGAGCAAAAGAATATTCAGTTATCGGAAGCAGTCAGATATGTGACGGAACGATTAGCTCAATATGAAAAACCAAGAAACACAAGGACTGTTGTAAATGAAGACACACCGCTATGGTACCTATCGCGAAACCAGCTACGCAAGGCACTGTATAAGGCATCTATTCGTCGTGCAAAGGCATCAACAAATTAGCTCCCTCTCTTTTCGCCACCCGGTCACTAATCCGGGGGGGGGAATTGTAACAGAACATAAATATACCAATTACGAAAAAGGCTCTTAACAGAGCCAACAATTATTATTCACGACAGCTAATCGCAACGTAGGACGAGCACAGCCAATCACAGGACAGAACAAGAGTAAAACACCACATTTTGGACTTAGAAAGGAATTACAAGCACTTCCGTACATCATATAAACATCAAAAGTACATCTACGGATAGGGGAAGTGAAGACGAAGACAACAATACCTTCCCCGTGGTTGTAACCCCAAAAACTTCGGAGATATAATCAAATATACCACGAGAGAAAACACAACATGCACCCGGATAGTGGATTGGTTTACTAGTCGGTACGGATAGTAGTACTTCTACTAGTAAGATTCGGCATAGAAACCAACATATTCTCACTCCTTCTTCACACTTCAACCAAACTACAACGAAGACTGAAGACCCGAAGAAACCTCAAGAATATTCAACCAGCGAACGACCGGTACGATCCCGTGTGCAACTCTCATAGAGCATCGCCACAAATTGATCGCACGGTCCGACGACGACACCGACTCCGGTCCACGGCGTTCAAGTGCCCCGACGACGACACCGACTCCGGTCCACGGCGTTCAAGTGCCCCGACGACGACACCGACTCCGGTCCACGGCGTTCAAGTGCCCCGACGACGACACCGACTCCGGTCCACGGCGTTCAAGTGCCCCGACGACGACACCGACTCCGGTCTACGGCGTTCAAGTGCCCCGACCGACGACCGGTACGATCCCGTGTGCAACTCTCATAGAGCATCGCCACAAATTGATCGCACGGTCCAACGACGACACCGATTCCGGCGTTCAAGTGCCCCGATCGACGAACGACGACCGGTACGATCCCGTGTGCAACTCTCATAGAGCATCGCCACGAATTGATCGCGCGGTCCAACGACGACACCGACTCCGGTCCACGGCGTTCAAGTGCCCCGACCGACGACCGGTACGATCCCGTGTGCAACTCCCACAGAGTATCGCCACTAATTGATCGTGCGGTCCAACGACGACACCGATTCCGGTCCACGGCGTTCAAGAGCCCCGACCCACGAACGACGACCGGTACGATCCCGTGTGCAACTCTCTTGGAGCATCGCCACAAAATCGATCGTACGGTCAGCGGCATTCCAACACATCGGCCTATATATATCTTTGTCCACGGGATTAACTAAATGGTAACCTCTCGTTATATCCGACATCGGGGAAAGGCTTAGACCGGAACTCCGATGCGGATACTCGATGCGCCATTAATAGCTTCGTGTGACATAGATAATTTGGTCAGGCGGATCGACTAGCAACAGGGACCATACAGGACGCAGAGAAGAGTAATCAACCAGAGGCAAGAACTTACCAATTGGATAACCAACTGGAAGACATTGGGTAATAAATTGTCCTTTTTAGGACAACACTGATTAAAAGAAAGTCCCCCCAAGCGCGCCTGCCTAGGCCTCGCTCGACCCGAACAGAGATTGTGATTAGACGCCACTTAATTGAGCGGGCCTAATACAATTATCTGTTCCGTCCCTAATATTGTACAATAGCAAAAACTCCTTTCATATTATATAAGAGATTAACGGGAAAACAACATTTTCCATCCCCGAATATTGTAAATATAAAAGTTTGAATAGAAATAAAAACATTAATTATATATATAAAACAGATGTATTTATATTTTTGATAAACGGCTATTCTACTTCATAGTAAGTACCGTTTCAAATCCTTCAATCAAAAAATATGACAAATTAAATTTGTAGAAAAACTCCTTCAACAGGTATGTCGCCGACACCTATGTAAGTAAAAACTAACATTTTCCGAATTTTTTTTGCATCAACGTTTAGACAGCTATTTAAATATATAGTTGCGCCAATTTGCAACAGAAAAAATAAGCTCCTTCTACCGAATAATCTAACTAACAGAAATGTCGTTTTAAAACCGTTTTCAACCCGTTGACGAACTATAATGAAAATATTTGAAATTTATTTTTGCCAAAAGTGTTAATCAATGATTGTTTAAACTATCTGTATTAGTTTTGAAGTTTGATCATAAATCCATCAATCAAAAAATATAACAAATTAAATTTGTAGTAAAAAAGCCTTCAACAGGTATGTCGCCGACACCTATGTAAGTAAAAAGTAACATTTTCCGAATTTTTTTTTCGCTCAACGTTTAGACGGCTATTTAAATATATAGTTGCGCCAATTTGCAACAGAAAAAATAAGCTCCTTCTACCGAATAATCTAAGTAACAGAAATGTCGTTTTAAAACCGTTGTCAACCCGTTGACGCACTATAATGAAAATATTTGAAAATTTTTTTTGCTAAAAGTGTTAATCAATGACTGTTTAAACTATCTGTATTAGTTTTGAAGTTTGATCATAAATCCTTCAATCAAAAAATATGACAAATTAAATTTGTAGAAAAACTCCTTCAACAGGTATGTCGCCGACACCTATGTAAGTAAAAACTAACATTTTCCGAATTTTTTTTGCATCAACGTTTAGACAGCTATTTAAATATATAGTTGCGCCAATTTGCAACAGAAAAAATAAGCTCCTTCTACCGAATAATCTAAGTAACAGAAATGTCGTTTTAATACCGTTGTCAACCCGTTGACGCACTATAATGAAAATATTTGAAAATTTTTTTTGCTAAAAGTGTTAATCAATGACTGTTTAAACTATCTGTATTAGTTTTGAAGTTTGATCATAAATCCATCAATCAAAAAATATAACAAATTAAATTTGTAGTAAAAAAGCCTTCAACAGGTATGTCGCCGACACCTATGTAAGTAAAAAGTAACATTTTCCGAATTTTTTTTTCGCTCAACGTTTAGACGGCTATTTAAATATATAGTTGCGCCAATTTGCAACAGAAAAAATAAGCTAATTCTACCGAATAATCTAAGTAACAGAAATGTAATTTTAAAACCGTTGTCAATCCGTTGTACCACTATAATTAAAATATTTGAAATTAATTTTTGCCAAAAGTGTTAATCAATCACTGTTTAAACTATCTGTATTAGTTTTGAAGTTGTATCTTAAATCCTTCAATCAAATAATATAACAAATTAAATTTGTAGTAAAAAAGCCTTCAACAGGTATGTCGCCGACACCTATGTAAGTAAAAACTAACATTTTCCGAATTTTTTTTGCATCAACGTTTAGACAGCTATTTAAATATATAGTTGCGCCAATTTGCAACAGAAAAAATAAGCTCCTTCTACCGAATAATCTAAGTAACAGAAATGTCGTTTTAAAACCGTTGTCAACCCGTTGACGCACTATAATGAAAATATTTGAAAATTTTTTTTGCTAAAAGTGTTAATCAATGACTGTTTAAACTATCTGTATTAGTTTTGAAGTTTGATCATAAATCCTTCAATCAAAAAATATGACAAATTAAATTTGTAGAAAAACTCCTTCAACAGGTATGTCGCCGACACCTATGTAAGTAAAAACTAACATTTTCCGAATTTTTTTTGCATCAACGTTTAGACAGCTATTTAAATATATAGTTGCGCCAATTTGCAACAGAAAAAATAAGCTCCTTTTACCGAATAATTTAATTAATAGAAATGTCGTTTTAAAACCGTTTTCAACCCGTTGACGCACTATAATGAAAATATTTGAAATTTATTTTTGCCAAAAGTATTAATCAATGACTGTTTAAACTATCTGTATTAGTTTGGAAGTTGGATCTTAAATCCTTCAATCAAATAATATAACAAATTAAATTTGTAGTGAAAAAGACTTCAACAGGTATGTCGCCGACACCTATGTAAGTAAAAACTAACATTTTCCGAATTTTTTTTGCATCAACGTTTAGACAGCTATTTAAATATATAGTTGCGCCAATTTGCAACAGAAAAAATAAGCTCCTTCTACCGAATAATCTAACTAACAGAAATGTCGTTTTAAAACCGTTTTCAACCCGTTGACGAACTATAATGAAAATATTTGAAATTTATTTTTGCCAAAAGTGTTAATCAATGATTGTTTAAACTATCTGTATTAGTTTTGAAGTTTGATCATAAATCCATCAATCAAAAAATATAACAAATTAAATTTGTAGTAAAAAAGCCTTCAACAGGTATGTCGCCGACACCTATGTAAGTAAAAAGTAACATTTTCCGAATTTTTTTTTCGCTCAACGTTTAGACGGCTATTTAAATATATAGTTGCGCCAATTTGCAACAGAAAAAATAAGCTCCTTCTACCGAATAATCTAAGTAACAGAAATGTCGTTTTAAAACCGTTGTCAACCCGTTGACGCACTATAATGAAAATATTTGAAAATTTTTTTTGCTAAAAGTGTTAATCAATGACTGTTTAAACTATCTGTATTAGTTTTGAAGTTTGATCATAAATCCTTCAATCAAAAAATATAACAAATTAAATTTGTAGTAAAAAAGCCTTCAACAGGTATGTCGCCGACACCTATGTAAGTAAAAAGTAACATTTTCCGAAATTTTTTTTCGCTCAACGTTTAGACGGCTATTTAAATATATAGTTGCGCCAATTTGCAACAGAAAAAATAAGCTAATTCTACCGAATAATCTAAGTAACAGAAATGTAATTTTAAAACCGTTGTCAATCCGTTGTACCACTATAATTAAAATATTTGAAATTTATTTTTGCCAAAAGTGTTTATCAATCACTGTTTAAACTATCTGTATTAGTTTTGAAGTTGTATCTTAAATCCTTCAATCAAATAATATAACAAATTAAATTTGTAGTAAAAAAGCCTTCAACAGGTATGTCGCCGACACCTATGTAAGTAAAAACTAACATTTTCCGAATTTTTTTTGCATCAACGTTTAGACAGCTATTTAAATATATAGTTGCGCCAATTTGCAACAGAAAAAATAAGCTCCTTCTACCGAATAATCTAAGTAACAGAAATGTCGTTTTAAAACCGTTGTCAACCCGTTGACGCACTATAATGAAAATATTTGAAAATTTTTTTTGCTAAAAGTGTTAATCAATGACTGTTTAAACTATCTGTATTAGTTTTGAAGTTTGATCATAAATCCTTCAATCAAAAAATATGACAAATTAAATTTGTAGAAAAACTCCTTCAACAGGTATGTCGCCGACACCTATGTAAGTAAAAACTAACATTTTCCGAATTTTTTTTGCATCAACGTTTAGACAGCTATTTAAATATATAGTTGCGCCAATTTGCAACAGAAAAAATAAGCTCCTTTTACCGAATAATTTAATTAATAGAAATGTCGTTTTAAAACCGTTTTCAACCCGTTGACGCACTATAATGAAAATATTTGAAATTTATTTTTGCCAAAAGTATTAATCAATGACTGTTTAAACTATCTGTATTAGTTTGGAAGTTGGATCTTAAATCCTTCAATCAAATAATATAACAAATTAAATTTGTAGTGAAAAAGACTTCAACAGGTATGTCGCCGACACCTATGTAAGTAAAAAGTAACATTTTCCGAATTTTTTTTTCGCTCAACGTTTAGACGGCTATTTAAATATATAGTTGCGCCAATTTGCAACAGAAAAAATAAGCTAATTCTACCGAATAATCTAAGTAACAGAAATGTAATTTTAAAACCGTTGTCAATCCGTTGTACCACTATAATTAAAATATTTGAAATTTATTTTTGCCAAAAGTGTTTATCAATCACTGTTTAAACTATCTGTATTAGTTTTGAAGTTGTATCTTAAATCCTTCAATCAAATAATATAACAAATTAAATTTGTAGTAAAAAAGCCTTCAACAGGTATGTCGCCGACACCTATGTAAGTAAAAACTAACATTTTCCGAATTTTTTTTGCATCAACGTTTAGACAGCTATTTAAATATATAGTTGCGCCAATTTGCAACAGAAAAAATAAGCTCCTTCTACCGAATAATCTAAGTAACAGAAATGTCGTTTTAAAACCGTTGTCAACCCGTTGACGCACTATAATGAAAATATTTGAAAATTTTTTTTGCTAAAAGTGTTAATCAATGACTGTTTAAACTATCTGTATTAGTTTTGAAGTTTGATCATAAATCCTTCAATCAAAAAATATGACAAATTAAATTTGTAGAAAAACTCCTTCAACAGGTATGTCGCCGACACCTATGTAAGTAAAAACTAACATTTTCCGAATTTTTTTTGCATCAACGTTTAGACAGCTATTTAAATATATAGTTGCGCCAATTTGCAACAGAAAAAATAAGCTCCTTTTACCGAATAATTTAATTAATAGAAATGTCGTTTTAAAACCGTTTTCAACCCGTTGACGCACTATAATGAAAATATTTGAAATTTATTTTTGCCAAAAGTATTAATCAATGACTGTTTAAACTATCTGTATTAGTTTGGAAGTTGGATCTTAAATCCTTCAATCAAATAATATAACAAATTAAATTTGTAGTGAAAAAGACTTCAACAGGTATGTCGCCGACACCTATGTAAGTAAAAACTAACATTTTCCGAATTTTTTTTTCGCTCAACGTTTAGACGGCTATTTAAATATATAGTTGCGCCAATTTGCAACAGAAAAAATAAGCTAATTCTACCGAATAATCTAAGTAACAGAAATGTAATTTTAAAACCGTTGTCAATCCGTTGTACCACTATAATTAAAATATTTGAAATTTATTTTTGCCAAAAGTGTTAATCAATCACTGTTTAAACTATCTGTATTAGTTTTGAAGTTGTATCTTAAATCCTTCAATCAAATAATATAACAAATTAAATTTGTAGTAAAAAAGCCTTCAACAGGTATGTCGCCGACACCTATGTAAGTAAAAACTAACATTTTCCGAATTTTTTTTGCATCAACGTTTAGACAGCTATTTAAATATATAGTTGCGCCAATTTGCAACAGAAAAAATAAGCTCCTTCTACCGAATAATCTAAGTAACAGAAATGTCGTTTTAAAACCGTTGTCAACCCGTTGACGCACTATAATGAAAATATTTGAAAATTTTTTTTGCTAAAAGTGTTAATCAATGACTGTTTAAACTATCTGTATTAGTTTTGAAGTTTGATCATAAATCCTTCAATCAAAAAATATGACAAATTAAATTTGTAGAAAAACTCCTTCAACAGGTATGTCGCCGACACCTATGTAAGTAAAAACTAACATTTTCCGAATTTTTTTTGCATCAACGTTTAGACAGCTATTTAAATATATAGTTGCGCCAATTTGCAACAGAAAAAATAAGCTCCTTCTACCGAATAATCTAACTAACAGAAATGTCGTTTTAAAACCGTTTTCAACCCGTTGACGAACTATAATGAAAATATTTGAAATTTATTTTTGCCAAAAGTGTTAATCAATGATTGTTTAAACTATCTGTATTAGTTTGGAAGTTGGATCTTAAATCCTTCAATCAAATAATATAACAAATTAAATTTGTAGTGAAAAAGACTTCAACAGGTATGTCGCCGACACCTATGTAAGTAAAAACTAACATTTTCCGAATTTTTTTTGCATCAACGTTTAGACAGCTATTTAAATATATAGTTGCGCCAATTTGCAACAGAAAAAATAAGCTCCTTCTACCGAATAATCTAACTAACAGAAATGTCGTTTTAAAACCGTTTTCAACCCGTTGACGAACTATAATGAAAATATTTGAAATTTATTTTTGCCAAAAGTGTTAATCAATGATTGTTTAAACTATCTGTATTAGTTTGGAAGTTGGATCTTAAATCCTTCAATCAAATAATATAACAAATTAAATTTGTAGTGAAAAAGACTTCAACAGGTATGTCGCCGACACCTATGTAAGTAAAAACTAACATTTTCCGAATTTTTTTTGCATCAACGTTTAGACAGCTATTTAAATATATAGTTGCGCCAATTTGCAACAGAAAAAATAAGCTCCTTCTACCGAATAATCTAACTAACAGAAATGTCGTTTTAAAACCGTTTTCAACCCGTTGACGAACTATAATGAAAATATTTGAAAATTTTTTTTGCTAAAAGTGTTAATCAATGACTGTTTAAACTATCTGTATTAGTTTTGAAGTTTGATCATAAATCCTTCAATCAAAAAATATAACAAATTAAATTTGTAGTAAAAAAGCCTTCAACAGGTATGTCGCCGACACCTATGTAAGTAAAAAGTAACATTTTCCGAATTTTTTTTTCGCTCAACGTTTAGACGGCTATTTAAATATATAGTTGCGCCAATTTGCAACAGAAAAAATAAGCTAATTCTACCGAATAATCTAAGTAACAGAAATGTAATTTTAAAACCGTTGTCAATCCGTTGTACCACTATAATTAAAATATTTGAAATTTATTTTTGCCAAAAGTGTTAATCAATCACTGTTTAAACTATCTGTATTAGTTTTGAAGTTGTATCTTAAATCCTTCAATCAAATAATATAACAAATTAAATTTGTAGTAAAAAAGCCTTCAACAGGTATGTCGCCGACACCTATGTAAGTAAAAACTAACATTTTCCGAATTTTTTTTGCATCAACGTTTAGACAGCTATTTAAATATATAGTTGCGCCAATTTGCAACAGAAAAAATAAGCTCCTTCTACCGAATAATCTAAGTAACAGAAATGTCGTTTTAAAACCGTTGTCAACCCGTTGACGCACTATAATGAAAATATTTGAAAATTTTTTTTGCTAAAAGTGTTAATCAATGACTGTTTAAACTATCTGTATTAGTTTTGAAGTTTGATCATAAATCCTTCAATCAAAAAATATGACAAATTAAATTTGTAGAAAAACTCCTTCAACAGGTATGTCGCCGACACCTATGTAAGTAAAAACTAACATTTTCCGAATTTTTTTTGCATCAACGTTTAGACAGCTATTTAAATATATAGTTGCGCCAATTTGCAACAGAAAAAATAAGCTCCTTTTACCGAATAATTTAATTAATAGAAATGTCGTTTTAAAACCGTTTTCAACCCGTTGACGCACTATAATGAAAATATTTGAAATTTATTTTTGCCAAAAGTATTAATCAATGACTGTTTAAACTATCTGTATTAGTTTGGAAGTTGGATCTTAAATCCTTCAATCAAATAATATAACAAATTAAATTTGTAGTGAAAAAGACTTCAACAGGTATGTCGCCGACACCTATGTAAGTAAAAACTAACATTTTCCGAATTTTTTTTCGCTCAACGTTTAGACGGCTATTTAAATATATAGTTGCGCCAATTTGCAACAGAAAAAATAAGCTAATTCTACCGAATAATCTAAGTAACAGAAATGTAATTTTAAAACCGTTGTCAATCCGTTGTACCACTATAATTAAAATATTTGAAATTTATTTTTGCCAAAAGTGTTAATCAATCACTGTTTAAACTATCTGTATTAGTTTTGAAGTTGTATCTTAAATCCTTCAATCAAATAATATAACAAATTAAATTTGTAGTAAAAAGCCTTCAACAGGTATGTCGCCGACACCTATGTAAGTAAAAACTAACATTTTCCGAATTTTTTTTGCATCAACGTTTAGACAGCTATTTAAATATATAGTTGCGCCAATTTGCAACAGAAAAAATAAGCTCCTTCTACCGAATAATCTAAGTAACAGAAATGTCGTTTTAAAACCGTTGTCAACCCGTTGACGCACTATAATGAAAATATTTGAAAATTTTTTTTGCTAAAAGTGTTAATCAATGACTGTTTAAACTATCTGTATTAGTTTTGAAGTTTGATCATAAATCCTTCAATCAAAAAATATGACAAATTAAATTTGTAGAAAAACTCCTTCAACAGGTATGTCGCCGACACCTATGTAAGTAAAAACTAACATTTTCCGAATTTTTTTTGCATCAACGTTTAGACAGCTATTTAAATATATAGTTGCGCCAATTTGCAACAGAAAAAATAAGCTCCTTTTACCGAATAATTTAATTAATAGAAATGTCGTTTTAAAACCGTTTTCAACCCGTTGACGCACTATAATGAAAATATTTGAAATTTATTTTTGCCAAAAGTATTAATCAATGACTGTTTAAACTATCTGTATTAGTTTGGAAGTTGGATCTTAAATCCTTCAATCAAATAATATAACAAATTAAATTTGTAGTGAAAAAGACTTCAACAGGTATGTCGCCGACACCTATGTAAGTAAAAACTAACATTTTCCGAATTTTTTTTTCGCTCAACGTTTAGACGGCTATTTAAATATATAGTTGCGCCAATTTGCAACAGAAAAAATAAGCTAATTCTACCGAATAATCTAAGTAACAGAAATGTAATTTTAAAACCGTTGTCAATCCGTTGTACCACTATAATTAAAATATTTGAAATTTATTTTTGCCAAAAGTGTTAATCAATCACTGTTTAAACTATCTGTATTAGTTTTGAAGTTGTATCTTAAATCCTTCAATCAAATAATATAACAAATTAAATTTGTAGTAAAAAAGCCTTCAACAGGTATGTCGCCGACACCTATGTAAGTAAAAACTAACATTTTCCGAATTTTTTTTGCATCAACGTTTAGACAGCTATTTAAATATATAGTTGCGCCAATTTGCAACAGAAAAAATAAGCTCCTTCTACCGAATAATCTAAGTAACAGAAATGTCGTTTTAAAACCGTTGTCAACCCGTTGACGCACTATAATGAAAATATTTGAAAATTTTTTTTGCTAAAAGTGTTAATCAATGACTGTTTAAACTATCTGTATTAGTTTTGAAGTTTGATCATAAATCCTTCAATCAAAAAATATGACAAATTAAATTTGTAGAAAAACTCCTTCAACAGGTATGTCGCCGACACCTATGTAAGTAAAAACTAACATTTTCCGAATTTTTTTTGCATCAACGTTTAGACAGCTATTTAAATATATAGTTGCGCCAATTTGCAACAGAAAAAATAAGCTCCTTTTACCGAATAATTTAATTAATAGAAATGTCGTTTTAAAACCGTTTTCAACCCGTTGACGCACTATAATGAAAATATTTGAAATTTATTTTTGCCAAAAGTATTAATCAATGACTGTTTAAACTATCTGTATTAGTTTGGAAGTTGGATCTTAAATCCTTCAATCAAATAATATAACAAATTAAATTTGTAGTGAAAAAGACTTCAACAGGTATGTCGCCGACACCTATGTAAGTAAAAACTAACATTTTCCGAATTTTTTTTGCATCAACGTTTAGACAGCTATTTAAATATATAGTTGCGCCAATTTGCAACAGAAAAAATAAGCTCCTTCTACCGAATAATCTAACTAACAGAAATGTCGTTTTAAAACCGTTTTCAACCCGTTGACGAACTATAATGAAAATATTTGAAATTTATTTTTGCCAAAAGTGTTAATCAATGATTGTTTAAACTATCTGTATTAGTTTTGAAGTTTGATCATAAATCCATCAATCAAAAAATATAACAAATTAAATTTGTAGTAAAAAAGCCTTCAACAGGTATGTCGCCGACACCTATGTAAGTAAAAAGTAACATTTTCCGAAATTTTTTTTCGCTCAACGTTTAGACGGCTATTTAAATATATAGTTGCGCCAATTTGCAACAGAAAAAATAAGCTCCTTCTACCGAATAATCTAAGTAACAGAAATGTAATTTTAAAACCGTTGTCAATCCGTTGTACCACTATAATTAAAATATTTGAAATTTATTTTTGCCAAAAGTGTTAATCAATCACTGTTTAAACTATCTGTATTAGTTTTGAAGTTGTATCTTAAATCCTTCAATCAAATAATATAACAAATTAAATTTGTAGTAAAAAAGCCTTCAACAGGTATGTCGCCGACACCTATGTAAGTAAAAACTAACATTTTCCGAATTTTTTTTGCATCAACGTTTAGACAGCTATTTAAATATATAGTTGCGCCAATTTGCAACAGAAAAAATAAGCTCCTTCTACCGAATAATCTAACTAACAGAAATGTCGTTTTAAAACCGTTTTCAACCCGTTGACGAACTATAATGAAAATATTTGAAATTTATTTTTGCCAAAAGTGTTAATCAATGATTGTTTAAACTATCTGTATTAGTTTTGAAGTTTGATCATAAATCCATCAATCAAAAAATATAACAAATTAAATTTGTAGTAAAAAAGCCTTCAACAGGTATGTCGCCGACACCTATGTAAGTAAAAAGTAACATTTTCCGAATTTTTTTTTCGCTCAACGTTTAGACGGCTATTTAAATATATAGTTGCGCCAATTTGCAACAGAAAAAATAAGCTCCTTCTACCGAATAATCTAAGTAACAGAAATGTCGTTTTAAAACCGTTGTCAACCCGTTGACGCACTATAATGAAAATATTTGAAATTTTTTTTGCCTAAAAGTGTTAATCAATGACTGTTTAAACTATCTGTATTAGTTTTGAAGTTTGATCATAAATCCTTCAATCAAAAAATATAACAAATTAAATTTGTAGTAAAAAAGCCTTCAACAGGTATGTCGCCGACACCTATGTAAGTAAAAAGTAACATTTTCCGAATTTTTTTTTCGCATCAACGTTTAGACGGCTATTTAAATATATAGTTGCGCCAATTTGCAACAGAAAAAATAAGCTAATTCTACCGAATAATCTAAGTAACAGAAATGTAGTTTTAAAACCGTTGTCAATCCGTTGTACGCACTATAATGAAAATATTTGAAATTTATTTTTGCCAAAAGTGTTAATCAATGACTGTTTAAACTATCTGTATTAGTTTTGAAGTTTGATCATAAATCCTTCAATCAAAAAATATGACAAATTAAATTTGTAGAAAAACTCCTTCAACAGGTATGTCGCCGACACCTATGTAAGTAAAAACTAACATTTTCCGAATTTTTTTTGCATCAACGTTTAGACAGCTATTTAAATATATAGTTGCGCCAATTTGCAACAGAAAAAATAAGCTCCTTTTACCGAATAATTTAATTAATAGAAATGTCGTTTTAAAACCGTTTTCAACCCGTTGACGCACTATAATGAAAATATTTGAAATTTATTTTTGCCAAAAGTATTAATCAATGACTGTTTAAACTATCTGTATTAGTTTGGAAGTTGGATCTTAAATCCTTCAATCAAATAATATAACAAATTAAATTTGTAGTGAAAAAGACTTCAACAGGTATGTCGCCGACACCTATGTAAGTAAAAACTAACATTTTCCGAATTTTTTTTGCATCAACGTTTAGACAGCTATTTAAATATATAGTTGCGCCAATTTGCAACAGAAAAAATAAGCTCCTTCTACCGAATAATCTAACTAACAGAAATGTCGTTTTAAATCGTTTTCAACCCGTTGACGAACTATAATGAAAATATTTGAAATTTATTTTTGCCAAAAGTGTTAATCAATGATTGTTTAAACTATCTGTATTAGTTTTGAAGTTTGATCATAAATCCTTCAATCAAAAAATATGACAAATTAAATTTGTAGAAAAACTCCTTCAACAGGTATGTCGCCGACACCTATGTAAGTAAAAACTAACATTTTCCGAATTTTTTTTGCATCAACGTTTAGACAGCTATTTAAATATATAGTTGCGCCAATTTGCAACAGAAAAAATAAGCTCCTTCTACCGAATAATCTAACTAACAGAAATGTCGTTTTAAAACCGTTTTCAACCCGTTGACGAACTATAATGAAAATATTTGAAATTTATTTTTGCCAAAAGTGTTAATCAATGACTGTTTAAACTATCTGTATTAGTTTTGAAGTTTGATCATAAATCCTCAATCAAAAAATATAACAAATTAAATTTGTAGTAAAAAAGCCTTCAACAGGTATGTCGCCGACACCTATGTAAGTAAAAAGTAACATTTTCCGAATTTTTTTTGCATCAACGTTTAGACGGCTATTTAAATATATAGTTGCGCCAATTTGCAACAGAAAAAATAAGCTCCTTCTACCGAATAATCTAAGTAACAGAAATGTACGTTTTAAAACCGTTGTCAATCCGTTGTACCACTATAATTAAAATATTTGAAATTTATTTTTGCCAAAAGTGTTAATCAATGACTGTTTAAACTATCTGTATTAGTTTTGAAGTTGGATCTTAAATCCTTCAATCAAATAATATAACAAATTAAATTTGTAGTAAAAAAGCCTTCAACAGGTATGTCGCCGACACCTATGTAAGTAAAAACTAACATTTTCCGAATTTTTTTTGCATCAACGTTTAGACAGCTATTTAAATATATAGTTGCGCCAATTTGCAACAGAAAAAATAAGCTCCTTCTACCGAATAATCTAAGTAACAGAAATGTCGTTTTAAAACCGTTGTCAACCCGTTGACGCACTATAATGAAAATATTTGAAAATTTTTATTGCTAAAAGTGTTAATCAATGACTGTTTAAACTATCTGTATTAGTTTTGAAGTTTGATCATAAATCCTTCAATCAAAAAATATGACAAATTAAATTTGTAGTAAAAACGCCTTCAACAGGTATGTCGCCGACACCTATGTAAGTAAAAAATAACATTTTCCGAATTTTTTTTGCATCAACGTTTAGACAGCTATTTAAATATATAGTTGCGCCAATTTGCAACAGAAAAAATAAGCTCCTTTTACCGAATAATTTAATTAATAGAAATGTCGTTTTAAAACCGTTTTCAACCCGTTGACGCACTATAATGAAAATATTTGAAATTTATTTTTGCCAAAAGTATTAATCAATGACTGTTTAAACTATCTGTATTAGTTTGGAAGTTGGATCTTAAATCCTTCAATCAAATAATATAACAAATTAAATTTGTAGTAAAAAAGACTTCAACAGGTATGTCGCCGACACCTATGTAAGTAAAAACTAACATTTTCCGAATTTTTTTTGCATCAACGTTTAGACAGCTATTTAAATATATAGTTGCGCCAATTTGCAACAGAAAAAATAAGCTCCTTCTACCGAATAATCTAACTAACAGAAATGTCGTTTTAAAACCGTTTTCAACCCGTTGACGCACTATAATGAAAATATTTGAAATTTATTTTTGCCAAAAGTGTTAATCAATGACTGTTTAAACTATCTGTATTAGTTTTGAAGTTTGATCATAAATCCATCAATCAAAAAATATAACAAATTAAATTTGTAGTAAAAAAGCCTTCAACAGGTATGTCGCCGACACCTATGTAAGTAAAAACTAACATTTTCCGAATTTTTTTTTGCATCAACGTTTAGACAGCTATTTAAATATATAGTTGCGCCAATTTGCAACAGAAAAAATAAGCTCCTTCTACCGAATAATCTAAGTAACAGAAATGTCGTTTTAAAACCGTTGTCAACCCGTTGACGCACTATAATGAAAATATTTGAAAATTTTTTTTGCTAAAAGTGTTAATCAATGACTGTTTAAACTATCTGTATTAGTTTTGAAGTTTGATCTTAAATCCTTCAATCCAAAAATATAACAAATTAAATTTGTAGTAAAAAAGCCTTCAACAGGTATGTCGCCGACACCTATGTAAGTAAAAAGTAACATTTTCCGAATTTTTTTTGCATCAACGTTTAGACGGCTATTTAAATATATAGTTGCGCCAATTTGCAACAGAAAAAATAAGCTCCTTCTACCGAATAATCTAAGTAACAGAAATGTCGTTTTAAAACCGTTTTCAACCCGTTGACGCACTATAATGAAAATATTTGAAATTTATTTTTGCCAAAAGTGTTAATCAATGACTGTTTAAACTATCTGTATTAGTTTTGAAGTTGGATCTTAAATCCTTCAATCAAATAATATAACAAATTAAATTTGTAGTAAAAAAGCCTTCAACAGGTATGTCGCCGACACCTATGTAAGTAAAAACTAACATTTTCCGAATTTTTTTTGCATCAACGTTTAGACAGCTATTTAAATATATAGTTGCGCCAATTTGCAACAGAAAAATAAGCTCCTTCTACCGAATAATCTAAGTAACAGAAATGTCGTTTTAAAACCGTTGTCAACCCGTTGACGCACTATAATGAAAATATTTGAAATTTTTTTTTGCCAAAAGTGTTAATCAATGACTGTTTAAACTATCTGTATTAGTTTTGAAGTTTGATCATAAATCCTTCAATCAAAAAATATAACAAATTAAATTTGTAGTAAAAAAGCCTTCAACAGGTATGTCGCCGACACCTATGTAAGTAAAAAGTAACATTTTCCGAATTTTTTTTTGCATCAACGTTTAGACGGCTATTTAAATATATAGTTGCGCCAATTTGCAACAGAAAAAATAAGCTCCTTCTACCGAATAATCTAAGTAACAGAAATGTCGTTTTAAAACCGTTTTCAACCCGTTGACGCACTATAATGAAAATATTTGAAATTTATTTTTGCCAAAAGTGTTAATCAATGACTGTTTAAACTATCTGTATTAGTTTTGAAGTTGGATCATAAATCCTTCAATCAAATAATATAACAAATTAAATTTGTAGTAAAAAAGCCTTCAACAGGTATGTCGCCGACACCTATGTAAGTAAAAACTAACATTTTCCGAATTTTTTTTGCATCAACGTTTAGACAGCTATTTAAATATATAGTTGCGCCAATTTGCAACAGAAAAAATAAGCTCCTTCTACCGAATAATCTAAGTAACAGAAACTGTCGTTTTAAAACCGTTTTCAACCCGTTGACGCACTATAATGAAAATATTTGAAATTTATTTTTGCCAAAAGTGTTAATCAATGACTGTTTAAACTATCTGTATTAGTTTTGAAGTATGATCATAAATCCTTCAATCAAAAAATATAACAAATTAAATTTGTAGTAAAAACGCCTTCAACAGGTATGTCGCCGACACCTATGTAAGTAAAAACTAACATTTTCCGAATTTTTTTTGCATCAACGTTTAGACAGCTATTTAAATATATAGTTGCGCCAATTTGCAACAGAAAAAATAAGCTCCTTTTACCGAATAATCTAATTAACAGAAATGTCGTTTTAAAACCGTTTTCAACCCGTTGACGCACTATAATGAAAATATTTGAAATTTATTTTTGCCAAAAGTGTTAATCAATGACTGTTTAAACTATCTGTATTAGTTTTGAAGTTGGATCCTAAATCCTTCAATCAAATAATATAACAAATTAAATTTGTAGTAAAAAAGCCTTCAACAGGTATGTCGCCGACACCTATGTAAGTAAAAACTAACATTTTCCGAATTTTTTTTGCATCAACGTTTAGACAGCTATTTAAATATATAGTTGCGCCAATTTGCAACAGAAAAAATAAGCTCCTTCTACCGAATAATCTAAGTAACAGAAATGTCGTTTTAAAACCGTTTTCAACCCGTTGACGCACTATAATGAAAATATTTGAAATTTATTTTTGCCAAAAGTGTTAATCAATGACTGTTTAAACTATCTGTATTAGTTTTGAAGTTTGATCTTAAATCCTTCAATCCAAAAATATAACAAATTAAATTTGTAGTAAAAAAGCCTTCAACAGGTATGTCGCCGACACCTATGTAAGTAAAAACTAACATTTTCCGAATTTTTTTTGCATCAACGTTTAGACAGCTATTTAAATATATAGTTGCGCCAATTTGCAACAGAAAAAATAAGCTCCTTCTACCGAATAATCTAAGTAACAGAAACTGTCGTTTTAAAAACCGTTTTCAACCCGTTGACGCACTATAATGAAAATATTTGAAATTTATTTTTGCCAAAAGTGTTAATCAATGACTGTTTAAACTATCTGTATTAGTTTTGAAGTATGATCATAAATCCTTCAATCCAAAAATATAACAAATTAAATTTGTAGTAAAAAAGCCTTCAACAGGTATGTCGCCGACACCTATGTAAGTAAAAAGTAACATTTTCCGAATTTTTTTTTGCATCAACGTTTAGACGGCTATTTAAATATATAGTTGCGCCAATTTGCAACAGAAAAAATAAGCTCCTTCTACCGAATAATCTAAGTAACAGAAATGTCGTTTTAAAACCGTTTTCAACCCGTTGACGCACTATAATGAAAATATTTGAAATTTATTTTTGCCAAAAGTGTTAATCAATGACTGTTTAAACTATCTGTATTAGTTTTGAAGTTTGATCATAAATCCTTCAATCAAAAAATATAACAAATTAAATTTGTAGTAAAAAGCCTTCAACAGGTATGTCGCCGACACCTATGTAAGTAAAAACTAACATTTTCCGAATTTTTTTTTGCATCAACGTTTAGACAGCTATTTAAATATATAGTTGCGCCAATTTGCAACAGAAAAAATAAGCTCCTTCTACCGAATAATCTAAGTAACAGAAATGTCGTTTTAAAACCGTTTTCAACCCGTTGACGCACTATAATGAAAATATTTGAAATTTATTTTTGCCAAAAGTGTTAATCAATGACTGTTTAAACTATCTGTATTAGTTTTGAAGTTTGATCATAAATCCTTCAATCAAAAAATATAACAAATTAAATTTGTAGTAAAAACGCCTTCAACAGGTATGTCGCCGACACCTATGTAAGTAAAAAATAACATTTTCCGAATTTTTTTTGCATCAACGTTTAGACAGCTATTTAAATATATAGTTGCGCCAATTTGCAACAGAAAAAATAAGCTCCTTCTACCGAATAATCTAATTAACAGAAATGTCGTTTTAAAACCGTTTTCAACCCGTTGACGCACTATAATGAAAATATTTGAAATTTATTTTTGCCAAAAGTGTTAATCAATGACGGTTTAAACTATCTGTATTAGTTTTGAAGTTGGATCATAAATCCTTCAATCAAATAATATAACAAATTAAATTTGTAGTAAAAAGCCTTCAACAGGTATGTCGCCGACACCTATGTAAGTAAAAACTAACATTTTCCGAATTTTTTTTGCATCAACGTTTAGACAGCTATTTAAATATATAGTTGCGCCAATTTGCAACAGAAAAAATAAGCTCCTTCTACCGAATAATCTAAGTAACAGAAATGTCGTTTTAAAACCGTTTTCAACCCGTTGACGCACTATAATGAAAATATTTGAAATTTATTTTTGCCAAAAGTGTTAATCAATGACTGTTTAAACTATCTGTATTAGTTTTGAAGTTTGATCATAAATCCTTCAATCAAAAAATATAACAAATTAAATTTGTAGTAAAAAAGCCTTCAACAGGTATGTCGCCGACACCTATGTAAGTAAAAAGTAACATTTTCCGAATTTTTTTTGCATCAACGTTTAGACAGCTATTTAAATATATAGTTGCGCCAATTTGCAACAGAAAAAATAAGCTCCTTCTACCGAATAATCTAAGTAACAGAAATGTCGTTTTAAAACCGTTTTCAACCCGTTGACGCACTATAATGAAAATATTTGAAATTTATTTTTGCCAAAAGTGTTAATCAATGACGGTTTAAACTATCTGTATTAGTTTTGAAGTTGATCATAAATCCTTCAATCCAAAAATATAACAAATTAAATTTGTAGTAAAAAAGCCTTCAACAGGTATGTCGCCGACACCTATGTAAGTAAAAAGTAACATTTTCCGAATTTTTTTTGCATCAACGTTTAGACGGCTATTTAAATATATAGTTGCGCCAATTTGCAACAGAAAAAATAAGCTCCTTCTACCGAATAATCTAAGTAACAGAAATGTCGTTTTAAAACCGTTTTCAACCCGTTGACGCACTATAATGAAAATATTTGAAATTTATTTTTGCCAAAAGTGTTAATCAATGACTGTTTAAACTATCTGTATTAGTTTGAAGTTGATCATAAATCCTTCAATCAAATAATATAACAAATTAAATTTGTAGTAAAAAAGCCTTCAACAGGTATGTCGCCGACACCTATGTAAGTAAAAACTAACATTTTCCGAATTTTTTTTGCATCAACGTTTAGACAGCTATTTAAATATATAGTTGCGCCAATTTGCAACAGAAAAAATAAGCTCCTTCTACCGAATAATCTAAGTAACAGAAATGTCGTTTTAAAACCGTTTTCAACCCGTTGACGCACTATAATGAAAATATTTGAAATTTTTTTTGCCAAAAGTGTTAATCAATGACGGTTTAAACTATCTGTATTAGTTTTGAAGTTGGATCATAAATCCTTCAATCAAAAAATATAACAAATTAAATTTGTAGTAAAAAAGCCTTCAACAGGTATGTCGCCGACACCTATGTAAGTAAAAAGTAACATTTTCCGAATTTTTTTTGCATCAACGTTTAGACGGCTATTTAAATATATAGTTGCGCCAATTTGCAACAGAAAAAATAAGCTCCTTCTACCGAATAATCTAAGTAACAGAACGTCGTTTTAAAACCGTTTTCAATCCGTTGACGCACTATAATGAAAATATTTGAAATTTATTTTTGCCAAAAGTGTTAATCAATGACGGTTTAAACTATCTGTATTAGTTTTGAAGTATGATCATAAATCCTTCAATCAAAAAATATAACAAATTAAATTTGTAGTAAAAAAGCCTTCAACAGGTATGTCGCCGACACCTATGTAAGTAAAAAGTAACATTTTCCGAATTTTTTTTGCATCAACGTTTAGACAGCTATTTAAATATATAGTTGCGCCAATTTGCAACAGAAAAAATAAGCTCCTTCTACCGAATAATCTAAGTAACAGAAATGTCGTTTTAAAACCGTTTTCAACCCGTTGACGCACTATAATGAAAATATTTGAAATTTATTTTTGCCAAAAGTGTTAATCAATGACGGTTTAAACTATCTGTATTAGTTTTGAAGTATGATCATAAATCCTTCAATCAAAAAATATAACAAATTAAATTTGTAGTAAAAAGCCTTCAACAGGTATGTCGCCGACACCTATGTAAGTAAAAACTAACATTTTCCGAATTTTTTTTGCATCAACGTTTAGACAGCTATTTAAATATATAGTTGCGCCAATTTGCAACAGAAAAAATAAGCTCCTTCTACCGAATAATCTAAGTAACAGAAACGTCGTTTTAAAACCGTTTTCAACCCGTTGACGCACTATAATGAAAATATTTGAAATTTATTTTTGCCAAAAGTGTTAATCAATGACGGTTTAAACTATCTGTATTAGTTTTGAAGTTGGATCATAAATCCTTCAATCAAATAATATAACAAATTAAATTTGTAGTAAAAAGCCTTCAACAGGTATGTCGCCGACACCTATGTAAGTAAAAAGTAACATTTTCCGAATTTTTTTTGCATCAACGTTTAGACAGCTATTTAAATATATAGTTGCGCCAATTTGCAACAGAAAAAATAAGCTCCTTCTACCGAATAATCTAAGTAACAGAAACGTCGTTTTAAAACCGTTTTCAACCCGTTGACGCACTATAATGAAAATATTTGAAATTTATTTTGCCAAAAGTGTTAATCAATGACGGTTTAAACTATCTGTATTAGTTTTGAAGTATGATCATAAATCCTTCAATCAAAAAATATAACAAATTAAATTTGTAGTAAAAAAGCCTTCAACAGGTATGTCGCCCACACCTATGTAAGTAAAAACTAACATTTTCCGAATTTTTTTTGCATCAACGTTTAGACAGCTATTTAAATATATAGTTGCGCCAATTTGCAACAGAAAAAATAAGCTCCTTCTACCGAATAATCTAAGTAACAGAAATGTCGTTTTAAAACCGTTTTCAACCCGTTGACGCACTATAATGAAAATATTTGAAATTTATTTTTGCCAAAAGTGTTAATCAATGACGGTTTAAACTATCTGTATTAGTTTTGAAGTATGATCATAAATCCTTCAATCAAAAAATATAACAAATTAAATTTGTAGTAAAAAAGCCTTCAACAGGTATGTCGCCGACACCTATGTAAGTAAAAACTAACATTTTCCGAATTTTTTTTTGCATCAACGTTTAGAAGGCTATTTAAATATATAGTTGCGCCAATTTGCAACAGAAAAAATAAGCTCCTTCTACCGAATAATCTAAGTAACAGAAATGTCGTTTTAAAACCGTTTTCAACCCGTTGACGCACTATAATGAAAATATTTGAAATTTATTTTTGCCAAAAGTGTTAATCAATGACTGTTTAAACTATCTGTATTAGTTTTGAAGTATGATCTTAAATCCTTCAATCAAATAATATAACAAATTAAATTTGTAGTAAAAAAGCCTTCAACAGGTATGTCGCCGACACCTATGTAAGTAAAAAGTAACATTTTCCGAATTTTTTTTGCATCAACGTTTAGACAGCTATTTAAATATATAGTTGCGCCAATTTGCAACAGAAAAAATAAGCTCCTTCTACCGAATAATCTAAGTAACAGAAACTGTCGTTTTAAAACCGTTTTCAACCCGTTGACGCACTATAATGAAAATATTTGAAATTTATTTTGCCAAAAGTGTTAATCAATGACTGTTTAAACTATCTGTATTAGTTTTGAAGTTTGATCATAAATCCTTCAATCAAAAAATATAACAAATTAAATTTGTAGTAAAAACGCCTTCAACAGGTATGTCGCCGACACCTATGTAAGTAAAAACTAACATTTTCCGAATTTTTTTTGCATCAACGTTTAGACAGCTATTTAAATATATAGTTGCGCCAATTTGCAACAGAAAAAATAAGCTCCTTCTACCGAATAATCTAAGTAACAGAAATGTCGTTTTAAAACCGTTTTCAACCCGTTGACGCACTATAATGAAAATATTTGAAATTTATTTTTGCCAAAAGTGTTAATCAATGACTGTTTAAACTATCTGTATTAGTTTTGAAGTATGATCATAAATCCTTCAATCAAATAATATAACAAATTAAATTTGTAGTAAAAAAGCCTTCAACAGGTATGTCGCCGACACCTATGTAAGTAAAAACTAACATTTTTCCGAATTTTTTTTGCATCAACGTTTAGAAGGCTATTTAAATATATAGTTGCGCCAATTTGCAACAGAAAAAAATAAGCTCCTTCTACCGAATAATCTAAGTAACAGAAACGTCGTTTTAAAACCGTTTTCAACCCGTTGACGCACTATAATGAAAATATTTGAAATTTATTTTTGCCAAAAGTGTTAATCAATGACGGTTTAAACTATCTGTATTAGTTTTGAAGTTGGATCATAAATCCTTCAATCAAATAATATAACAAATTAAATTTGTAGTAAAAAAGCCTTCAACAGGTATGTCGCCGACACCTATGTAAGTAAAAACTAACATTTTCCGAATTTTTTTTGCATCAACGTTTAGACGGCTATTTAAATATATAGTTGCGCCAATTTGCAACAGAAAAAATAAGCTCCTTCTACCGAATAATCTAAGTAACAGAAATGTCGTTTTAAAACCGTTTTCAACCCGTTGACGCACTATAATGAAAATATTTGAAATTTATTTTTGCCAAAAGTGTTAATCAATGACGGTTTAAACTATCTGTATTAGTTTTGAAGTTGGATCATAAATCCTTCAATCAAAAAATATAACAAATTAAATTTGTAGTAAAAAAGCCTTCAACAGGTATGTCGCCGACACCTATGTAAGTAAAAAGTAACATTTTCCGAATTTTTTTTGCATCAACGTTTAGACGGCTATTTAAATATATAGTTGCGCCAATTTGCAACAGAAAAAATAAGCTCCTTCTACCGAATAATCTAAGTAACAGAAACGTCGTTTTAAAACCGTTTTCAACCCGTTGACGCACTATAATGAAAATATTTGAAATTTATTTTTGCCAAAAGTGTTAATCAATGACTGTTTAAACTATCTGTATTAGTTTTGAAGTATGATCATAAATCCTTCAATCCAAAAATATAACAAATTAAATTTGTAGTAAAAAAGCCTTCAACAGGTATGTCGCCCACACCTATGTAAGTAAAAAGTAACATTTTCCGAATTTTTTTTGCATCAACGTTTAGACAGCTATTTAAATATATAGTTGCGACAATTTGCAACAGAAAAAATAAGCTCCTTCTACCGAATAATCTAAGTAACAGAAATGTCGTTTTAAAACCGTTTTCAACCCGTTGACGCACTATAATGAAAATATTTGAAATTTATTTTTGCCAAAAGTGTTAATCAATGACGGTTTAAACTATCTGTATTAGTTTTGAAGTATGATCATAAATCCTTCAATCAAAAAATATAACAAATTAAATTTGTAGTAAAAAAGCCTTCAACAGGTATGTCGCCGACACCTATGTAAGTAAAAACTAACATTTTCCGAATTTTTTTTGCATCAACGTTTAGACAGCTATTTAAATATATAGTTGCGAAAATCTGCAACAGAAAAAATAAGCTCCTTCTACCGAATAATCTAAGTAACAGAAATGTCGTTTTAAAACCGTTTTCAACCCGGTGACGCACTATAATGAAAATATTTGAAATTTATTTTTGCCAAAAGTGTTAATCAATGACGGTTTAAACTATCTGTATTAGTTTTGAAGTTGGATCTAAATCCTTCAATCCAAATAATATAACAATTAAATTTGTAGTAAAAAAGCCTTCAACAGGTATGTCGCCGACACCTATGTAAGTAAAAACTAACATTTTCCGAATTTTTTTTGCATCAACGTTTAGACGGCTATTTAAATATATAGTTGCGCCAATTTGCAACAGAAAAAATAAGCTCCTTCTACCGAATAATCTAAGTAACAGAAACGTCGTTTTAAAACCGTTTTCAACCCGTTGACGCACTATAATGAAAATATTTGAAATTTTTTTTTTGCCAAAAGTGTTAATCAATGACGGTTTAAACTATCTGTATTAGTTTTAAAGTTGGATCATAAATCCTTCAATCAAATAATATAACAAATTAAATTTGTAGTAAAAAAGCCTTCAACAGGTATGTCGCCGACATCTATGTAAGTAAAAACTAACATTTTCCGAATTTTTTTTGCATCAACGTTTAGACAGCTATTTAAATATATAGTTGCGCCAATTTGCAACAGAAAAATAAGCTCCTTCTACCGAATAATCTAAGTAACAGAAATGTCGTTTTAAAACCGTTTTCAGCCCGTTTGACGCACTATAATGAAAATATTTGAAATTTATTTTTGCCAAAAGTGTTAATCAATGACGGTTTAAACTATCTGTATTAGTTTTGAAAGTTGGATCTTAAATCCTTCAATCAAATAATATAACAATTAAATTTGTAGTAAAAAAGCCTTCAACAGGTATGTCGCCGACACCTATGTAAGTAAAAACTAACATTTTCCGAATTTTTTTTGCATCAACGTTTAGACGGCTATTTAAATATATAGTTGCGCCAATTTGCAACAGAAAAAATAAGCTCCTTCTACCGAATAATCTAAGTAACAGAAACGTCGTTTTAAAACCGTTTTCAACCCGTTGACGCACTATAATGAAAATATTTGAAATTTTTTTTGCCAAAAGTGTTAATCAATGACGGTTTAAACTATCTGTATTAGTTTTGAAGTTTGATCATAAATCCTTCAATCAAAAAATATAACAAATTAAATTTGTAGTAAAAAAGCCTTCAACAGGTATGTCGCCCACACCTATGTAAGTAAAAAGTAACATTTTCCGAATTTTTTTTGCATCAACGTTTAGACGGCTATTTAAATATATAGTTGCGCCAATTTGCAACAGAAAAAATAAGCTCCTTCTACCGAATAATCTAAGTAACAGAAACGTCGTTTTAAAACCGTTTTCAACCCGTTGACGCACTATAATGAAAATATTTGAAATTTATTTTTGCCAAAAGTGTTAATCAATGACTGTTTAAACTATCTGTATTAGTTTTGAAGTATGATCATAAATCCTTCAATCAAAAAATATAACAAATTAAATTTGTAGTAAAAAAGCCTTCAACAGGTATGTCGCCCACACCTATGTAAGTAAAAAGTAACATTTTCCGAATTTTTTTTGCATCAACGTTTAGACGGCTATTTAAATATATAGTTGCGCCAATTTGCAACAGAAAAAATAAGCTCCTTCTACCGAATAATCTAAGTAACAGAAACGTCGTTTTAAAACCGTTTTCAACCCGTTGACGCACTATAATGAAAATATTTGAAATTTATTTTTGCCAAAAGTGTTAATCAATGACGGTTTAAACTATCTGTATTAGTTTTGAAGTTGGATCATAAATCCTTCAATCAAAAAATATAACAAATTAAATTTGTAGTAAAAAAGCCTTCAACAGGTATGTCGCCGACACCTATGTAAGTAAAAACTAACATTTTCCGAATTTTTTTTGCATCAACGTTTAGACAGCTATTTAAATATATAGTTGCGAAAATCTGCAACAGAAAAAATAAGCTCCTTCTACCGAATAATCTAAGTAACAGAAACTGTCGTTTTAAAACCGTTTTCAACCCGTTGACGCACTATAATGAAAATATTTGAAATTTATTTTTGCCAAAAGTGTTAATCAATGACGGTTTAAACTATCTGTATTAGTTTTGAAGTTTGATCATAAATCCTTCAATCAAATAATATAACAAATTAAATTTGTAGTAAAAAAGCCTTCAACAGGTATGTCGCCCGACACCTATGTAAGTAAAAAAGTAACATTTTCCGAATTTTTTTTGCATCAACGTTTAGACAGCTATTTAAATATATAGTTGCGCCAATTTGCAACAGAAAAATAAGCTCCTTCTACCGAATAATCTAAGTAACAGAAACTGTCGTTTTAAAACCGTTTTCAACCCGTTGACGCACTATAATGAAAATATTTGAAATTTATTTTGCCAAAAGTGTTAATCAATGACGGTTTAAACTATCTGTATTAGTTTTGAAGTATGATCATAAATCCTTCAATCAAAAAATATAACAAATTAAATTTGTAGTAAAAACGCCTTCAACAGGTATGTCGCCGACACCTATGTAAGTAAAAACTAACATTTTCCGAATTTTTTTTGCATCAACGTTTAGACAGCTATTTAATATATAGTTGCGCCAATTTGCAACAGAAAAAATAAGCTCCTTCTACCGAATAATCTAAGTAACAGAAACGTCGTTTTAAAACCGTTTTCAACCCGTTGACGCACTATAATGAAAATATTTGAAATTTTTTTTGCCAAAAGTGTTAATCAATGACGGTTTAAACTATCTGTATTAGTTTTGAAGTTTGATCATAAATCCTTCAATCAAAAAATATAACAAATTAAATTTGTAGTAAAAAAGCCTTCAACAGGTATGTCGCCGACACCTATGTAAGTAAAAACTAACATTTTCCGAATTTTTTTTGCATCAACGTTTAGACAGCTATTTAAATATATAGTTGCGCCAATTTGCAACAGAAAAAATAAGCTCCTTCTACCGAATAATCTAAGTAACAGAAACTGTCGTTTTAAAACCGTTTTCAACCCGTTGACGCACTATAATGAAAATATTTGAAATTTTTTTTTTGCCAAAAGTGTTAATCAATGACGGTTTAAACTATCTGTATTAGTTTTGAAGTTGGATCATAAATCCTTCAATCAAATAATATAACAAATTAAATTTGTAGTAAAAAAGCCTTCAACAGGTATGTCGCCCACACCTATGTAAGTAAAAACTAACATTTCCGAATTTTTTTTGCATCAACGTTTAGAAGGCTATTTAAATATATAGTTGCGCCAATTTGCAACAGAAAAAATAAGCTCCTTCTACCGAATAATCTAAGTAACAGAAACGTCGTTTTAAAACCGTTTTCAACCCGTTGACGCACTATAATGAAAATATTTGAAATTTATTTTTGCCAAAAGTGTTAATCAATGACTGTTTAAACTATCTGTATTAGTTTTGAAGTTGGATCATAAATCCTTCAATCAAAAAATATAACAAATTAAATTTGTAGTAAAAAAGCCTTCAACAGGTATGTCGCCGACACCTATGTAAGTAAAAACTAACATTTTCCGAATTTTTTTTGCATCAACGTTTAGACAGCTATTTAAATATATAGTTGCGCCAATTTGCAACAGAAAAATAAGCTCCTTCTACCGAATAATCTAAGTAACAGAAACGTCGTTTTAAAACCGTTTTCAACCCGTTGACGCACTATAATGAAAATATTTGAAATTTTTTTTTGCCAAAAGTGTTAATCAATGACGGTTTAAACTATCTGTATTAGTTTTGAAGTTGGATCCTAAATCCTTCAATCAAATAATATAACAAATTAAATTTGTAGTAAAAAAGCCTTCAACAGGTATGTCGCCGACACCTATGTAAGTAAAAAGTAACATTTTCCGAATTTTTTTTGCATCAACGTTTAGACGGCTATTTAAATATATAGTTGCGCCAATTTGCAACAGAAAAAATAAGCTCCTTCTACCGAATAATCTAAGTAACAGAAACGTCGTTTTAAAACCGTTTTCAACCCGTTGACGCACTATAATGAAAATATTTGAAATTTATTTTTGCCAAAAGTGTTAATCAATGACGGTTTAAACTATCTGTATTAGTTTTAAAGTTGATCATAAATCCTTCAATCAAATAATATAACAAATTAAATTTGTAGTAAAAAAGCCTTCAACAGGTATGTCGCCCACACCTATGTAAGTAAAAAGTAACATTTTCCGAATTTTTTTTGCATCAACGTTTAGACGGCTATTTAAATATATAGTTGCGCAATTTGCAACAGAAAAATAAGCTCCTTCTACCGAATAATCTAAGTAACAGAAACGTCGTTTTAAAACCGTTTTCAACCCGTTGACGCACTATAATGAAAATATTTGAAATTTATTTTTGCCAAAAGTGTTAATCAATGACGGTTTAAACTATCTGTATTAGTTTTGAAGTATGATCATAAATCCTTCAATCAAAAAATATAACAAATTAAAATTGTAGTAAAAAAGCCTTCAACAGGTATGTCGCCCACACCTATGTAAGTAAAAACTAACATTTTCCGAATTTTTTTTGCATCAACGTTTAGACAGCTATTTAAATATATAGTTGCGAAAATCTGCAACAGAAAAAATAAGCTCCTTCTACCGAATAATCTAAGTAACAGAAATGTCGTTTTAAAACCGTTTTCAACCCGTTGACGCACTATAATGAAAATATTTGAAATTTATTTTTGCCAAAAGTGTTAATCAATGACGGTTTAAACTATCTGTATTAGTTTTGAAGTTGGATCATAAATCCTTCAATCAAATAATATAACAATTAAATTTGTAGTAAAAAAGCCTTCAACAGGTATGTCGCCGACACCTATGTAAGTAAAAACTAACATTTTCCGAATTTTTTTTGCATCTACGTTTAGACGGCTATTTAAATATATAGTTGCGCCAATTTGCAACAGAAAAAATAAGCTCCTTCTACCGAATAATCTAAGTAACAGAAACGTCGTTTTAAAACCGTTTTCAACCCGTTGACGCACTATAATGAAAATATTTGAAATTTATTTTTGCCAAAAGTGTTAATCAATGACGGTTTAAACTATCTGTATTAGTTTTGAAGTATGATCATAAATCCTTCAATCAAAAAATATAACAAATTAAATTTGTAGTAAAAAAGCCTTCAACAGGTATGTCGCCGACACCTATGTAAGTAAAAACTAACATTTCCCGAATTTTTTTTGCATCAACGTTTAGACAGCTATTTAAATATATAGTTGCGACAATCTGCAACAGAAAAAATAAGCTCCTTCTACCGAATAATCTAAGTAACAGAAACGTCGTTTTAAAACCGTTTTCAACCCGTTGACGCACTATAATGAAAATATTTGAAATTTATTTTTGCCAAAAGTGTTAATCAATGACGGTTTAAACTATCTGTATTAGTTTTGAAGTTGGATCCTAAATCCTTCAATCAAATAATATAACAAATTAAATTTGTAGTAAAAAGCCTTCAACAGGTATGTCGCCGACACCTATGTAAGTAAAAACTAACATTTTCCGAATTTTTTTTGCATCAACGTTTAGACGGCTATTTAAATATATAGTTGCGCCAATTTGCAACAGAAAAATAAGCTCCTTCTACCGAATAATCTAAGTAACAGAAACGTCGTTTTAAAACCGTTTTCAACCCGTTGACGCACTATAATGAAAATATTTGAAATTTTTTTTGCCAAAAGTGTTAATCAATGACGGTTTAAACTATCTGTATTAGTTTTGAAGTTGGATCATAAATCCTTCAATCAAATAATATAACAAATTAAATTTGTAGTAAAAAAGCCTTCAACAGGTATGTCGCCCACACCTATGTAATTAAAAAGTAACATTTTCCGAATTTTTTTTGCATCAACGTTTAGACGGCTATTTAAATATATAGTTGCGACAATTTGCAACAGAAAAAATAAGCTCCTTCTACCGAATAATCTAAGTAACAGAAACGTCGTTTTAAAACCGTTTTCAACCCGTTGACGCACTATAATGAAAATATTTGAAATTTATTTTTGCCAAAAGTGTTAATCAATGACGGTTTTAAACTATCTGTATTAGTTTTGAAGTATGATCTTAAATCCTTCAATCAAATACTATAACAAATTAAATTGTAGTAAAAAAGCCTTCAACAGGTATGTCGCCGACACCTATGTAAGTAAAAAGTAACATTTTCCGAATTTTTTTTGCATCAACGTTTAGACAGCTATTTAAATATATAGTTGCGCCAATTTGCAACAGAAAAAATAAGCTCCTTCTACCGAATAATCTAAGTAACAGAAACGTCGTTTTAAAACCGTTTTCAACCCGTTGACGCACTATAATGAAAATATTTGAAATTTATTTTTGCCAAAAGTGTTAATCAATGACGGTTTAAACTATCTGTATTAGTTTTGAAGTATGATCATAAATCCTTCAATCAAATAATATAACAAATTAAATTTGTAGTAAAAAAGCCTTCAACAGGTATGTCGCCCACACCTATGTAAGTAAAAACTAACATTTTCCGAATTTTTTTTTGCATCAACGTTTAGACGGCTATTTAAATATATAGTTGCGCCAATTTGCAACAGAAAAAATAAGCTCCTTCTAACGAATAATCTAAGTAACAGAAACGTCGTTTTAAAACCGTTTTCAACCCGTTGACGCACTATAATGAAAATATTTGAAATTTATTTTTGCCAAAAGTGTTAATCAATGACTGTTTAAACTATCTGTATTAGTTTTAAAGTTGATCATAAATCCTTCAATCCAAAAATATAACAAATTAAATTTGTAGTAAAAAAGCCTTCAACAGGTATGTCGCCCACACCTATGTAAGTAAAAACTAACATTTCCGAATTTTTTTGCATCAACGTTTAGACGGCTATTTAAATATATAGTTGCGCCACTTGCAACAGAAAAATAAGCTCCTTCTACCGAATAATCTAAGTAACAGAAACGTCGTTTTAAAACCGTTTTCAAACCGTGACGCACTATAATGAAAATATTTGAAATTTATTTTTGCCAAAAGTGTTAATCAATGATGGTTTAAACTATCTGTATTAGTTTTGAAGTTTGATCATAAATCCTTCAATCAAAAAATATGACAAATTAAATTTGTAGAAAAACTCCTTCAACAGGTATGTCGCCGACACCTATGTAAGTAAAAACTAACATTTTCCGAATTTTTTTTGCATCAACGTTTAGACAGCTATTTAAAAATATAGTTGCGCCAATTTGCAACAGAAAAAATAAGCTCCTTTTACCGAATAATTTAATTAACAGAAATGTCGTTTTAAAACCGTTTTCAACCCGTTGACGCACTATAATGAAAATATTTGAAATTTTTTTGCCAAAGTATTAATCAATGACTGTTTAAACTATCTGTATTAGTTTGGAAGTTGGATCTTAAATCCTTCAATCAAATAATATAACAAATTAAATTTGTAGTGAAAAAGACTTCAACAGGTATGTCGCCGACACCTATGTAAGTAAAAACTAACATTTTCCGAATTTTTTTTGCATCAACGTTTAGACAGCTATTTAAATATA